>JARBWK010000003.1:174638268-175045768 GCA_030556195.1 Anolis apletophallus | reverse complement strand
TTTTAGTTTCCAAATGGAAAAAGGTTAATAATGCCCCCTCCCATGGGATAAAGTCCCATGGGATAAAATTTTTCAACTATGAATTTTAAACTATAGTCTTGTGTTTACTATATTTTAATCTTTGGTCTGTGTATTCTGTGCACCGGGAATGTGGTGCAGCTGGCTTGGTGTCAGCTGCATAAGATCACTACTGCTCAGAAGGTCATGAGTTCGAGGCCAGCCCGGGTCAGGGTGAGTTCTTAAACAATTTGTGTAGCTCGTTGTCGACCTTTGCAACCCGAAAGACAGTTTCATCTGTCAAGTAGGAAATGTAGGTACCACTTTGTAGGGAGGTTAAATTTAACTGATTTCTGGAATATTAAATTGCCTCTATGTCTGTCTATATATGTTGGATGTCCATGGCATTGAATGTTTGCCTGTATATGTGCATTGTGATCCACCCTGAGTCCCCTGCAGGGTGAGAAGGGCGGAATATAAATGACGTAAATAAATAAATAAATATTTTAATATATGTATTTCATAGAAATATGTTTTAATATATGTGTTCTTCATAATGTTTTTATAATTATGTGTTTATCCAGTCTTGAGGGGACAGGTAAGAAATATTAACAACAACAACAACACGTGATCTTGAATTTCTTGTTATCTAAAGTTACCTGTCAATTCAAAACTTGCTTTTTATTCCATTTGTTATTAGGTTAAAGCCAGAGGATTGTTTTTAGAGAACTGTCCACCATTGCCTTTGGAGGTGACAGCAATACTCACCATGCTGCTGCACACACAATTTCACTCACAATATCTTTACCTGCTTTTCCAGGTCTTACGATGTTCCCCAGAGAAATGTGATCGTGGCTTCTTGTGCTCTAGGAGGTGGAGGCCTTCTTGTTTTGTGGCTTCTGACCAGGCAAAGGAAGAGGACCATTGAAATGGGAGACGGATGGTGGGGCTCAAGCGAGAGATCCTCAACCAACGAAGATGAAAGCATTAGACCTTTCCAAGTGAAAACATCTGAGAAAGAAATCCAGGTATCAAGACAAAGCAGAAAATGTATACGCATAGCATAAAAAACTAGTAAACTTATCATTTATCTCACACTTTTGAAATGTATAATTGACTTGTTTAGCCTGTTAGGCCATATATACATGACAAGTTCCTTTCAGAAAAAGAAATGGCAGAGACTCAAAATAATAAGCCTCAGAGCCTTAGCAAAGCTAAGACATAAATCTCCTATTATTAATTCATGTTTGTGTTTGCTGTACACCACTACATACAGTTAATTAAGGTGAGTAACGGATCTCTTCGATCTTAGGTCAACAAACAACCAATGCTGGAAGCTGAACAGGAAATGTTTCGTGATTTTGTTGGATCACGACTCTGTTTCAAGTTTCAAATCCCTGCTCAGCCATGGAAAACTACGAGGTGACTTTGGACAAGACAGACATTCTTAGTCTAAGAGGAAGGAAATGGCAAACCTCATCTGATTATATCTTGCTAAAATAATCTTATAATAGGGATGCCATAAGTCAGAGTTAACTTGAACACATGTAACAACAACAAAAATCATTCTATATACCGTAGTATTTGATAATGAAGACAAAAGAAAGTATGTATTCAGGTAAGATCATCGTATGAATCAAGTCAAATTCCTGCAGCTTTTGGTGGGATGCCAGCATGATATTATACCTTTAGAGCTGACACCAGGTTGCACAGGAATCTTTTCCCTAAACAAATTCACTCGTTGGGTATAATAGAATACAGAACATTACAAATTATCTTGAAGTTACTGTGGCGCAGCTGGCTGGGAGTCAGCTACATTAAGATCACTACTGACCGGAAGGTCATGAGTTCAAAGCCTGCCCGGGTCGGGGTGAGCTCTCGACCAAATTGTGTAGCTTGTTGTCGACCTTTGCAACCCGAAAGACAGTTGCATCTGTCAAGTAGAAAATTTAGGTACCACTTTATGGGGAGGCTAATTTAACTGATTTTCGAGACTATTAAATCTCCAGGAAGTATGAAAAGAATGAAGGAATGCGACAGCTCCTCCTGGTGGCCAGAAGCTGGAATATTAAATAGCCTCTGAGTGTTTGTCTATATATGTTGTGTGTCTATGGCATTGTATGTTTGCCTGTATATGTACACTGTAATACGCCCCAAGTCTTCTGTGTGGTGAGAAGGGCGGAATATAAATGATGTAAATAAATAAATAAATAAATAAATTCCTTTTGGCATAGCCTGTATAACCAAAAGCACCATATCCCCACCAGGTTCTGTTATATCAGAGAGTCCACTAGGACTCTCTTAATCCAAATGCTAAACTCAAGGTCAACACTCTTTGTAGCAGAAACATCACAGTGAGTTGCTTGTATACTGTATATTTCCCCCACTCAGGTTTTGTAACTTCAACAAGCTACTGTAGATCTGTCTTCCACCGAAGTTTGGTATGTCGAACTACACAAAGGTACTCCATGTTATTAAAAAAAATACTGATATTTGTAAATGAGCAGATAAAACCTGTGTTAAGGACCAATTTTGCCTGGACCCTTGCTAACTTGGTAAACAAGATCTGGCTCAAACAGTATCTTCATAAGTATATTCCTACAAGTCATCTGTTCATTTATGGCAGCCCCATGAGTTTTCTTGGGTGAGATATAGAGGGGATTGTGCCAGTTCCTTCCTCTGTACTATAGCCTACAACACCTGGTATTCATTGGCGGCCTCATATCCAGAGCTGAATTTGCTTAACTTCTGAGATCAGGCAAAATCTAATACCTATAGAATGTTTAGGTTGCAAAAAAATCCCTAGGCAGCCTAATGGAAAAGCATTGGCATAATGTTCTAGGCTTCTTAAAGCACAGAATGAACGTGGATGTCTATTAATAAAATTACAGATGTTAGATGATATTATGGGAGCTATGCAGGGGCTTTGGTGGCACAGCGGGTTAAACCACTAAGCTGCAGAACTTGCCAACCAGAGGGTCGACGGTTCAAATCCACAGGTCGGGTGAGCTCCTGTTGTTAGCTCCAGGTTCTGCCAACTTAGCAGTTCAAAAACATGCAAATGTGAGTAGATCGATAGGTATCTCTTTGGCAGGGAGGGAACAGAGCTCCATGCAGTCATGCCAGCCACATGACCTAAGAGGTATGTATAGACAGCACCGGCTCTTCAGCTTAGAAATGGAGATGAGCACAACCCCCTAGAGTCAGATACCTTTACCTTTTTATGGTAGCTATGTGCAACAAAAAGGGAGCTGACAAAATTCAGATTATGAAAGGGAATCAAAATTCATTTTTAAAGATGTTCAGATAATGCGAGAAACAGTCAGTGTCGTGAAGTGCTAGAGCTCTGGACTGAGATTTGGGAGATCCAGATCCAAGTCCCCGCTGATCCATGAAACTCTTTGCAAGACTTTGGGCTATATATGTTCCCTCAGCCGGAACTACCTCACAGGGTTGTTCTTTGGATAGAGTGTGGGAGGAAAATAATTATGAACAACACTTTGAATCTACTCAGGCAAATATAATGTGTGCCGTTGCACCCGGGCTGTAGATGCCCAGTAAAAGGCAAGGACATGGTCTCTCTATACCGGGGGAATGCTTTTTGCCTTCCTTAGAGGCTTGGGGCTCCCAAAGACCAAGCTGGACAGTCTAGTTAACTCAAACAGGCTTTATTGTTCATAACATGGGTTATCTTCATTCAGGCACTTCGTTTAGTTCCCCAAAATGATAAAGGAAAGATCTTACTTTACAGTCTCTCTGCAGCTTTAGTCCAGGAAGCTTTAGCCGGATGGCTCTCCAAGTCCTCTCCTTCTCTATGGCCTCGAGGAAGGGACACTCGAAGCCCCAGTCAGATGGCCTATATCAGGGGTAGGGAACCTACGGCTCGGGAGCCAGATGTGGCTCTTTTCATGATTGCATCTGGCTCTCCAGACAAGTCCAGGCCTCGGTTTCCCAGCATGCAACTGAGAGGAGTGATGCTCTTCCTTTCTTTCTCCCCCTTCACCCTCTCCTTCTCTCCCCCCTTCCTTCTTTCCTCCATTCCCCCTTCCTTCCTTCCTTCCTTCCTCTTCCTTCCTTTCTTTCTCCCCTTCACCCTTTCCTTCTCCTACTCTCCTTCCTTCCCCCCTCTCTCCCCTTCCTTCTTTCCTCCATATATTATATGGCTCTCACTGAAATAAATTTCCAAATATTTTGCTTTCATGGCCTATATTGAAGGCATGAAACCTTCCTCTGGGTGTAAAGTGACTGGTTTGAAGGCGCTTGAGACTCCTCAGAGCTACCCAAACTTCCGGTACGCTGAGCTTTCTGTTTAACTCCCAAGGAAAGTCAGTCTGGTGTTGGAAGATAACCTGACCAAGGCCTGGTCTGGCAAACCTTCAGTCACGTCCTCTCTAGAGAAATCCTGGTGGTCTAATGAATATAAAAAAGGCATTCTTCCCAGATTCCTGGGAAAGGGGGTGGAACAAACTCAACTGGGATCTGTGAACAATGATTGACAGGTACTAGGGACCAATCAATGCAAACTCACCTTTGACAAACTGTGCAAGCTGCAAAACACATTTTAACAAAGCAAAACTTTACAAACTCAAGATCCTTTATGCAGGTGGCGCTTTTTGTGCCGTCACATAATGTATCCTTTTCTACATTATTCTGAGATTACAATGTACTTACAATAAGGGTAATGACCTTATTAGCAATGGGCCAGACTGTTGACATGTCGTTTTAGGACAAAAGGAATTATTTAGATGGATGTTCCTTTCAGACAGCTGTATAAAATCCACATTGAACTGGATTATATGGCAGACAACTCAGATAATCCAGTTCCAAGCAGATATTGTGGATTATCTGCCTCGATATTTTGGGTTATATGCCTGTGTGGAAGGGCCCTAGGATAAGAGGAGGTTTGCAGTTCAAGTGTGTGCGTGGGGAGGCAGAGACATTTTACTGCCTGAGGCTGTCTAATCCAAAGTTTATACCAGTCCAAGCCAACCACATGAGAGAAAAATCCACAAGGGCCTCTCCCTATCCCTTGCAGTACATATGCAATAACAAACAAAATTAAAGAAATATTATTATTATATTATTATTTATTTACTGTATTTATACCCCACCTTTCTCACCCCTGAAGGGGGACTCTGGGAAACTTACAAACTATGGCAATAATTCAATGTCAGATTCAGACAATAACAATATCTGTAAAACACAATATTATAAAACTGTAAAAACAATATACATATCAATTAACCATATCAATTAACCATTAGCTGATATGCTTCGACACCTGTATATCATACTTAATGGCAGAATCAGTCCTCTTTACATAGAATTACTTAGGACATAGAAAACACATTCCTTCCCATATGCCCCATCCATATTCCCACAGACATTCCCTTGGATAAAGTGTATAATGAAGCAATTGATTCCCTAAATTTTAAGGAACTGTCCGTAGTGGTCTTCCAGGAAAGCATGTGTTTTGAACATTTCCATTACATTATTTCCCTCTCCGTCTTCCTCCCTTCCCTTCTCTCTAGGATTTGTACCAGCGCCTCGATCTGGCACGTTACACACCACCATTGGAAGGGGCTGCCTTCCACTATGGTTTCAACTCCGACTACCTGCAAAAAGTGGTCTCATACTGGAGGAATGAGTTTGACTGGAAGAAGCAAGTCGACATTCTCAACCAATACCCACATTTTAAAACTACTATTGAAGGTGATAATGTGTAATGGAGCTCATCTTTTTAGTCTGTCCCATTTCCCAGCCATTTCACAATAGTTAACATCTCTTTTGGATTTCTGACAGGGATTGAAATTCATTTTATCCATGTGAAACCAACTCATATCCCAAGTGGTCAGACCCCCAGGCCTTTGCTGATGGTCCATGGCTGGCCTGGCTCCTTTTATGAATTTTATAAGATCCTCCCACTGCTTACCAATCCAGTTGGTTCTGGCTCCAGCGGAGAGAATCTGGTCTTTGAGGTCATCTGTCCATCCATCCCAGGCTATGGCTTCTCGGAGGCTCCACATAAGCAGGGCAAGTATTTGCCCACCTTCCTGTCCCCCAGACCATTGATGTTATCTATGTTATCACGCATATATTTAATAAGACATTTCTCCCAACTGGCAGGCTTTAATATGACGGCTGCTGCTAGAATCTTCCACAAGCTGATGAATAGACTGGGATTCCAGGAATATTACTTACAAGGTGGAGACTGGGGTTCTGGGATCACCACACACATGGCCCAGATGCTACCAAAGTAAGTGGCAAAAGTCTCACTTTCGGGCTAATTATTCTAGCTGCATATGCCCCATTATCCAACAAATCATGATACCTATCCATATCATGAACCCAGGTTTGTAATATAGAGATTCTATCCTTTCATAGGGCCCTTCTACATAGCCATATAACCCAGGATATCAAGGCAGATAATCCACAATATCTGCTTTGAACTAGATTATCTGAGTCCACACTGCCATATAATCTGTGTGGCAGGGGCCATGCAGTTCAGTTGACTACTTTATTGCAGCGGTTGTATGTTGCAAGCAGATCTCTGCTATACAAGATGAAGGTAGAAAACATCTTTGACAGCTTGCTCTGCTTAATTGGGAGTTCATTTTGAAAATACATATATATTTGTGACTACTCAACCTGCCCTCTTTCCTATGATTCTAGATCTGTGAAGGGGCTTCATGTGAACATGGTATTCCTTTCCAAATATACTTGCGGCGACTTGGTGTCTTTATTACTGGGAGCCTACGTACCATGGTTGGTCGGCCTCACCAGGGAGGACTCGCGACGTTTATTCCCATACTTTAAGACGCAACTGTCTTTTACGTTGCGCGAGAGTGGCTACATGCATATCCAAGCCACCAAACCAGATACAGCAGGTTTGTGAATCAAATTCTGTGTATCAAGGCAGAATCCTTCTGCACCTCTATTTATAAATCAAATGCTGATATCAGTGTTGGAAAGAAAATGACAACAATTGTAACACACCACTAATTAAGTGTGAGGGAGCTAACAGCAAGGCCTGAAGGATTTTCCAGACAGGTAAAGGTTTCCCCTGATATTAAGTCAAACTAAAAAGCTGCTCTAAATAATTGATTAGACTTTGTATATAACAACTTACGATGTTGGAGATGCTAAGCATCACCCTAAAAGACACACACGCACACACAGAGACATGCTTGCTATTATGCATAAGCATAATCTTAAAAATAAATTATGCATTGGGACCCCAAGGGCCTTGATTGGGGTTGGGATTTTAAAATTGTTCATGAATGATCTAGAGCAGTGTTTCCCAACCTTTTTTGAGCCGCGGCACACTTTAACATTAAAAGAATCCGGGGGCACACCACCAACTAAAATGGCACAAAATGGCACTCTAACACAGTAAAGAACGGCTGGGGGATGGTGGCCTGCTGGGAGTGCCGAAGCCGGGAGAGGGGGGAGCCAGGCCATGCCATGCCGCGCCCCTCCCCCCAGCTTCAGCTCTCCCACAGCTTCTCCAGCCTTGAGGGGGTAGTGCCAAGCCAGCGGTGGCAGAGCCAGCACAATGCTGGCTTGGCACTGCCCCCTCAAGGCTGGAGAAGCTGTGGGAAAGCTGAAGCCGGGGGGAGGGGGCGGAGCCAGGCCATGCCATGCCCTGCCCCCTCCCCCCGGCTTCAGCTCTCCCACAGCTTCTCCAGCCAGGGGGCAGTGTGAGCGAGGGGCGGGAGTCATGGCCATGACTCCTGCACCTCACTCGCTGAAGCCGCGCGAAGGAGGAGGAGCATGAGCGGTGGACAAGTTTCAGTGGGTGGGGCTCCTCCGCGCGGCTTCAGCGAGCAAAGGGCGAGAGTCATGGCGGATTGGAGGCTGGTTGGGGAAATGACTGAAGGAGGCGGCGCCCCAGCCCCTTCTTTTTCTTCGCCGCCGCCTGGCCCTTCCTCCTCCTCCCCCAAGCAGCAGGAGTTCGGCAGGAGGAGGGGGGAAGGAAGGGAGGCAGAGAGCTTTTCTCGCGGCACAGCAGGAGGTCCGTCACGGCACACTACTGTGCCGCGTCACAGTGGTTGGGAAACACTGATCTAGAGTATGTGACGTAATGTAAAATAAACCACGTGTAGTTCACGTTTGATCAGCCCACACACTGCCTTGCGAGAGAAAGAAAATACTGTATGTCATATTTATTATTTATTTATTTATTCAGATTTGTTCGTCGCCACTCTTAATGGCTTGGGGCAGCTTACAACAAGTCATAAAACACAGTTAAAAAACATCACAGCCAAAAACAACATATTAAAATCACCTGGAAAAAAAACAGAACAATACAAGATGGCATTTACAACAAGAAGGGGAGACCAGCAGCTACTTACTCAAGCCCCGAAAGCCTGCTGAAACAATAAAGTCTCACAGGCTTTCCAAAATGATAAAAGATTATCAAATTAACAGATTATCAATAAAGAACAAGTAGTTTACTCTTCATAATTCAGAACGACACCTTTGCAATCATGTGATCAGTGGTATCAACTCACATGTCCTTTTATGAGAGATTTAAAATGGTCTTTCTTTATCTATGTATGTGGATAATTTTCCTTCAGCAGCTCATGAAGAGCACAATCCAAACTCTCTCTCTGTCTGTCTGTCTGTCTGCCTGCCTCTCTGCAAGCACTTGCACAACACAAGCCTAAAAAATGTAACAGTATCAAAAAGTCCCAAGCTCAGCCACTCCCCAGGCATAGCCTGACCAATCAGCTTCATGCATTTTATTTTACAGTTGACACACACACTAACTAATTTCTTATCTGCTCCAACAGAGCAGTGGTTCTCAACCTGTGGGTCCCCAGATGTTTTGGCCTTCAACTTCCAGAACATCTGGTAAACTGGCTGAGATTTCTGGGAGTTGTAGGCCAAAACACCTGGGACCCACAGGTTGAGAACCACTGACCTAGTGGAAAATGATAATTTATCCATGTTTGCAGATTGCACCAAATTATTTGTTTAATTGTGTTGATAAAATACAATGCTGAAAGGAGCTCCATCAGCCTGGGCAAACTGATATTAAGAGGGTAAATAAAGTTCCAAGTAAGAGTAAAGTAAAACACTCTGGGTCAGGGGTGCTCACACTTTTTCAGCATGCGAGCTACTCTTAAAGCAACCAAGTCCAAAAGATCTACCTGCCCACGCCGCCGTGCGCTCCTGCCGCGCGCGCTCCTGCAGCTGTTTTCTGCCAGCGCAGCGCTTCTTCCGCCTGCGGGGCATTGCAGGAAGAAGAAAGCATGAGGCGGGGCATCCAGAGGGAGCGCTCCGCCCTGCCTGTCCCACCGGCAACGGAGGCTGCACAGCTGCTTCTGGACGAGAGAGAGGCAGGGCGCTCCCTCCAGAGGCCCCTCCTCGTGCTTCCTTCTTCCTGCAATGCCCCGCAGGCGAAAGAAGCACCGCAAGAGCAGAAGCCAGCAGCAGGAGCATGTGTGCGCGCAGGGTGTGCGCGCGCATGGCAGGAGCGCCCCATCCGACTAATGAGGCCCGAAGATCACCTGGAAGAGGGCCGAAGATCTACTAGTAGCTCCCGAGCTACCTAATGAGAACCCCTACTGTGGGTCATTACAATCCAGACCACACATATGGACTTAGTTGGCAGTAGTAGAGAAGAAAATTGGCAATGAAATTGTGGAGAAAGTTCAGTTAAGATGTTAACTCACTGGGTAACAGCTGTAAAAAGGGGATATCTCCTTCTTGAGAGAGATATATATATCTCATATATATATATATATCTCAAGAAGGAGATATCCCCTTTTTAAAGATTATATATATAATCTTTATTGAGCTGGTTATTTTAGATATATACATAAAAATCGAAAAGCATAAGCTTAATAAAGAAATAGATAGAAAAATAGAATAGATACTATCCTTCTTGAGATTTTTGAGGGAGGGATTTAAAATAATAAAAAAAACCCTCCAAAATGTGTGTCTTGTACTATTCTGGATAACATCTCTCAGGAGAGTTATAAGGAAGGTGCAGAATAGGGTAACTAATACATCTATAACACTGAAGCAATTCTCATATTAGGATACACTACAATGTTTTGGATTTTTTGGTTCTGTTTGGGGAGAAAAGCAACTCATGTTTGAAAGGGAATACATGATGGAGACAAATAAAATTAAACACTGGAGCAAATATAGTTATACTCTTTCATAAAATATTAGCAATCTGATGGAAGTGGTGCAAGATTTGAGACAGTTCAATAGGCCAGGTCAGGCATGGGCAAACTTGGGCCTTCTGGGTGTTTTGGACTTCAGCTCCAATTCCCATGGGCCCAAGTTTGCCCATGCCTGTGTTAGGTGATGGTAAGAAAAGTTAATGGGATGGTAGATCAGTGTTTCCCAACCAGCGTGCCGTGGCACACTAGTGTGCTGTGAGTGATCATCAGGTGTGCTGTGGGAAATTGGCATTCTCTCCCCTCCTAGCAGCCCCCTCACAGATTTCCAAAAAACAAATTGAGCCTCTCTGCTTGGAAATGTTTGGTTTTGTTTTTTAAAAACTATTTTACTGGATTTTTTTGAGATCCCCCCCAAGGAACTGTTTATAACAGCTTCGTGACATCCATAGTTAACTGGAAGCAAGTTTCACTCAGGGTGAAATTTCACAAAGGTCTGGAGAACAAGCTCTATGAGGAGCGGCTTGAAGAGCTGGGCATGTTTAGCCTGAAGAAGAGAAGGCTGAGAGAAGACACAATGTGAGAGGAAGTCATATCTTTGTTGTGTTCATCGAAACAGGCCCAGGTTTCACACTAAGTGTATAAATACATTTAAAAACATATTAACTATATTATTACTGTGTTAGAGTGTAATTTTGTGTCATTTTGGTTGGTGGTGTGCCCCAGGATTTTGTAAATGTAAAAAATGTGCCACGGCTCAAAAAAGGTTGAAAAACACTGTGGTAGATAAAGCTATCAACTGCTACATACTGTGATTATCTATATACTGCCTCCTGAATCAGGGGCCTCATGCTTCTGAATGCGTTACTTAAAAATAATCAGAGAAGCTTTGCTCTCATCTTCGTGTGCATTTCATAGCATCTGGTGATCAAACACCATGAGAAACAGGATGCTGGATGTAAACCAAGGATTTCATCTGAGGCAGCTCTTGTTGTTTTTCCTTCAAAATTATTGATTTTATCCAATGCCGTTAATAACTTAAAACATGTGAATAATCAAGTGTTCTTCAATCAGCAGATAGCCGCACAAAATTGAAATGACACCATTTGTGTTCCAATTATTGCAATTAATAGTTTGTGCTTTAGTGAATCAAGATAACATATGAAGACTTATTTCGCACACTACCAAAGATAGTAGGAAATATATATCTCCCCAAGTAGGCAATCTATTATTTTATGTGATTCTATGGGGAAAAGAGTATGTGGACACAGAATGTCAGCCACCATCAGGAAAAAATAATCAGCAACTCCTGCAATTAGTTTTCTTATATGATCCTTCTGTCCAGTTCATTGGATTCTTGCAAGAACTGAGTCTCTTTTTTTCGTGTCAGGAGCAACTTGAGAAACTGCAAGTTGCTTCTGGTGTGAGAGAATTGGCTGTCTGCAAGGACATTGCCTAGGGCAGTGTTTCTCAACCAGTGTGCCGTGGCACACTAGTGTGCCATGAGCGATCATCAGGTGTGCCGTGGGAAATTGGAACCTCCAATACCCTCCCCCCCCCCTCCTGCCGAACACTTTTTCTTCTCCACTCGGGCACCCTTCTTCCCAGCCTCGCTCTGCTTGCTTTGCCTCACACTGCCACTTCTGTGGGAGGGGGGAGGGAGGAAGACGCCCCACGTCTTCCTCCCCTACACAGTGCTCTCTGAATATAGGTGAACTACAACTCCAAAACTCAAGGTCAATGCCCACCAAACCCTTATAGTATTTTCTCTTGGTTATGGTACTTCTGTGTGGGAAGTTTGATTCCATTCCATCATTGGTGGAGTTCAGAATGCTCTTTGATTGTGGGTGAACTATAACTCCCAGCTGTTGAGCAAGACCTTTGTGTGTGTCTTTCTGCCATTCCTGCCTGGATATCTATGTTGTGTTCATCAAAACTGGCCCAGGTTTCACACTGAGTGTATAAATACATTTAAAAACACATTAACTATATGTATTACTGTGCTAGAGTGTCATTTTGTGTCATTTTGGTTGATGGTGTGCCCCAGGATTTTGTAAATGTAAAAAGTGTGCCGCGGCTCAAAAAAGGTTGGGAAACACTGACCTAGGGGACGCCTGGATGGGTTTTTTTTTAATCCTTTAGCATCCTTGTTGGAGACTTCTCTCATATCCCCACACAGGGAGATGGAGCTGACAGAGGGAGCTCATCCATGCTCTCCCTGGATTCAAACGTTTGACCTGTCAGTCTTCAGTCCTGTCGGCGCAAGGGTTTAACCCATTGCGCCACCAGGAGCTCCCTGAGTCTCTGAAGTTATGATATCCATTAGGGGAGTTGCAAAATTGTCCGAAATCAAAGCCCTAACTCTTCCTCAGACCTACGAACCAGACTCTTCCTGGTTCCAAATGTTATCCTGAAGCACTACAGATCTCTGACTATTCTGAAAACTAATGAGCTCCTTTTCTGACCTAGGATGTGGATTGAATAACTGTCCTGTGGGACTTGCTGCATACCTCCTAGAAAAGTTCTCTACATGGACAAATAAATCATTTCCAAACTTGGATGATGGCGGTTTGGAGAGGTAAGGATCTTTATGACATGTGTATCTTAGGAGACTGGGAACACATTAGAAACACTCACATAAAAGAGGAGCAGGACAAATATTTGGTAAACTTCCATCTCAAATGGGAACACAATTTAGTTTTAATTCAGTGCTTTAATTGTATGCTGCTGCACTCAACACATTCTAGCACCTTTTATCTCGAAGACTGTGCCCTGAACTTACGCTCCATGTTCTGCGGGAAAGTACCAAAGCTTAGCAAAGGTCTTCTTGTAATTCTCTTATTCAGGAAATACTCGCTGGATGACCTATTGACCAACGTCATGATTTACTGGGTGACAGGCTCCATTGTGACATCAATGCGCTTTTACAAGGAGAATTTTTCCCAGAATCCAAGCACTACTCCCAGTGGCAGGTAAGGAAGAATCACCAAAAACGGCTACAAGATAAATTTACTTATTTCTATTCTGCCCTTCTCACCCCACAGGGGACTCATAAATGGTGTCTCTCCAAGATACGCTACATCAGGGGTGCTCACACTTTTTCAGCATGCGAGCTACTTATAAAACAACCAAGTCAAAAAGATCTACCTACCCACTACAAAAATGTGAAACATAACACAATATCTGCTTTGAACTTGGTTTTCTAAGTCCACACTGCCATATAATCTGATACAAAGCAGATAACATGAGATTTTATTCAACTGTGTGGAAAGGACCTCAGATAACCCAGGGCTGGAGGCACTTGGACGGCATCGGGAGCCTGCAGGGTGGGACTGAGCCTTCCTCCTGCCCTGAAGGCGATCTACCAGGATGCCCTATGAGATCTACCAGTAGATCACGATCTACCTAATGAACACCCCTGCGCTACATACTACCTGATATTTTTTTTTACGTTTACTGCTTCTGGGGCTCACTTAAGTCATTTTTGTTTCCTAAGGACAATATGGCTTTCCCTTTATAGTCTGCATAGATTTCTTATTCTAGCAGCTAATATTATGGCATAAACCACTACACCATGGGGGGTGTAGCAGTTTAGGGAACTCAGGAAAGGTCATGCAGCGTACAATACATAGCACTGGCTAAAGCAACGGCTAAACTGACAGCAGTACAGTCAGTCTCCTAATTACAGATAGGTTATGTGGGCTTGTTCTTAAGTTCAATTGCTTGAAAGTCGGATCAGGTAAATTTTTAAAGTGTAACGCCAGCCAAAAATATGCATTTTAAAACTTTGGGCCGCATAAGGAAGGGTCAACCCCCCTGTGGTGTCTCTGCCCCTTTTCATAAGGTTTAACGGCACTTTTTGTCCCTGTGATAATTGGATTTTGAAAAAAAAATGGCTCGTTGTGAACCTTTTCCCCATGCTCTTTCCAGAGTGAATTTCCCTTCTAAGGGGTAGATTTCTCTCAATTCCTGTTGTCTTGCCCCCGTTCTTAACTATGAGTTGTTTATAACTCAGGGACTGCCTGTATCCAACTTTTTGCCGCAATATAAGCAGAATGCCTTCCCAACTATTATTGGAATATTTGTCCAAACACTGTTTCTGAAATGAAGTCAAAATCCCATTGGATATATTAAATCCTTTGTATGAGTTTAGAAAGCGCTTGCTGGTTTCCAAATATGACAAACCATTTTAATTTTTGACAGTGAAGATGTAAGTTCCATGGAAGCATCTTTTCTAATACAGATCAAACTCATTATCTCGATGAAGCATGATTTACCTTCAACTCTTGCTATCCATCTATATTCCTAAGTATAAACATTCTAATTCTAGTTCACATGGGTACCATTTTAATTTGAAAGTATAATAATAATAATAATAGACTTATCTGTATTCCGCCCATCTCCCCAGGGGGACTCAGATTGTTTCAATAGTAAACACAATACAGTTGGGCCTGTTTAACATTTGTGTACATATGGGAAATAAAAACAGCAGAAGTCATAGATATACCAGACAAAAAGAATGCAATTTCCCAAAGGTAATATGGCTTACAGTGAAAAATGTGCATCAGTTTTGCTATGGCCAAGTCAACCCTTGATAATGGTTTCTTTTATAACAGGACAGGAGTTTATGTTCCCACTGGTGTTGCTGCCTTCCCTGAGGAACTTTTACATGCTCCACCTTCCTGGGTAAGGAGAAAGTTTAAAAACCTAGTTACTTACTCCTACATGCCACGGGGTGGTCACTTCCCTGCCTTGGAGGAGCCACAGCTTTTGGCTCAGGACTTCAAGCAATTTATTCAGAAAGTGGAACGTCTGTGAGGTAACAGCAGGGCATAAGCATGGCAAAGAGAGCTGTAATCCAAATGCAAAAACCCTTTGGCACGTTACATTACTGCTTGAGCTTTCAACAGTCATTTATTCTATTGTGAGAAACTACTGTAAGCATTTTTTTTTAAAAAAAAGAGGGCAGTAGTCATATTAAATTGGTTCTTATAACAAGTAAATCTTTCTTGCTGCAATTTATTTCATTTTTCAAGGACAATGGCAGTTCCCAATTCATTAGAGCAGCACATTTAACCACAGATCTTACATAGCACCATTTCATACACAATTATACAATGTACACAGTAATTTTCAAGGCTATCTGAACTGTCAAAGGGCTGGGCTATACTTTGCAGGCAACTTTCTGTAAATTGTCAGATATTTCCCTATTCTTCCCTCCATGCAAGGACACTTGAATACATTAAATCAATGTCTGAGATCTTAACCTGTTTTCAAATGGCTGATACAGTACCTTCTGCACTTTCATGTTTTAGAATAATCATGTTTGTTTAACCTCTCCCAGGCTTTTCAAGTACAATGCAAAATGTCATTAGGAGCCAGGCAGTCCTTAAAGCATACCAGATTAAACACTCTTTTCTGGAATTTTCCTATGAAGGTAGTTGTTCCAGTGTTGTTCAAATGGCTCATATCCCAAAAACTTATTGTAAACTAGAGTATAATAAACTTTGCTGTATCCCAATAGGTCTCTATTTTAGCCTGAAAATGTCCTCCTTTCCATAAAGACAGATTTTGGATCAACTACTCTTCATGTAGGTTGCTTTTTTCCCCCTGACCTAAAAACAAATTCCAATTTAAAAAGCAATGTGGGAAGCCACATTTCCCATAATTAGTCCTTAACTGGACAATAAAGCCATACAGCCACTTAACAGTGGGTAAAATATATAGATATCCACTGGCTGGAACAAAATACTAGCTTCACTTAGTAGTTCCATAGAAGTAGCCCCATACATACTACTTTCACAACTTGAATTAAGTGGACCAGCAGGTATAATGTGTGACAGCAGTTTTTAAAATGGATTATTTGATGACATTCATTTTATTCCAAAGTCTAATTTAGTTTTAGTCAAAGCATCAGATGAGGTATTTCAGCTTTATCAACTTAAACTAAAGTTATAGGATGGTCTGTGCACAACATCTAACATATAGGCGTATCTGATGCACACAGACAAAACTACATTGCCAGAGGGTTAAAGCTGCTACATGAAGATCTTGAAAAAATGGGAAACTCCAAGCCACCTTTTTACTAACACACACACACACACACACACAAGACATTGCAGTTCTTAACATAGCTGAGCAAATGTCCTTCAGAAAGAGAAGAATGAATCTCAATAATTTTATTTGTAATTATCTATTTGCTGAGGTGCTCCACTCTCATCTTTTATAACAATACTCAGGAGTTATTTTTCAGAAACAGCACCTAGAAATCATCACGGCACTTGTTGCACTTAAGAGACCACTAATTTTAGAAACTGTGATCAGTTCATACAGAGGCACTATATTGCCCGGGACTATGGCTATATAACTTATAACAGATCTGTCCACCATCATTGACACAAAATAAAAAGTTGGTACGATGGGTTTCACCTTCTCACACCATTACTGAGCATTTGCTAACATTGCACAATTATTTACCAATGAACACAGTTCACTGGGAGTATATTATAAGACACTTATACAGTGGTTCAATTATGTCAAGTATACGTTGGAAATAAAGTCCACAGTAGAGAAGAGTTAGTGAAACATTAAGGCATTGTTTTGACCCCTTGAATCAGTTCTCCAAAAGCAATTCCCGTAAATGTAAGAATACAACAGAGCTGGATTACAGCTGCTTTGGAATTCTGAATAAGGAAAAATTTGGTTACCGTGGATAAAAAAGACAATAGTTTTAAAATTCCCTTAATTTTTTTATGAAGAAAAGAAACGGAAGCCCTTGACTGTCACTGGAGCTTGAAACCATATGTAATCATCCCAAGCCAAGTTCATCTCCTGATAGGCAGAAATACCTGTACTGTTGTGATGACTGCATGATACGTTCACAGTCAGCTTCCTCCCTCGCGTTGGCACTTTATAGTTTAGTTTGGGTCTGAACCAGTCGACACCACAATTGCGGTGCCCTTGAACCATCACAGTGACACCCATGGTAGGGCCTGTCTGAAGCTCGCTGAACACATCTGCCAGGAACAGAGAATGGAAAAGCTTGCGAATGCAGGCGGCTGTCTGCAGACTGTCCTCAGCACCCCTAACAGACACCCCTTGCAGGTTGATCTCATAGAGTTCTTTAGGGCTGACAAAAGTACCCCCGAGTAGAATCAGAACGCGAGGGACCAGTGTCAAAGCAAACATGGTTTCCAAGTGCTTGAACACTCCCTCAAGATCACTTAGCACTTGCTGGCATTTTTGGCTGCTGTCCTGATCCTTTAGGTGGACTTTTCTCACCACTTCTTCATCCTATAAAATTAAGGGGATTGGAAAAAGTTGTGAATATTTTAAAGCACAAAAAACAGCAATATACAGTCCCCAAGTGATAGACATCCGGCTTACAAGTGGCTCGTAGTTAAGAACGGTGGCTGAGGGGGAAAAGGAAGAGGCCTGAGGCTGTTAGGAATGGTGGGAATTGAAGTCCAAAACACCTGGAAGGCCCGAGTGGCTGAGGGGGGAAAGGAAGGGACCTGAGACAGTTAGGAATGGTGGGAGTTGGAGTCCAAAACACCCGGAGGGCCCAAGTGGCTGAGGGGGGAAAGGAAGGGGCCTGAGGCTGTTAGGAATGGTGGGAGTTGGAGTCCAAAACACCCGGAGGGCCCAAGTGGCTGAGGGGGGAAAGGAAGGGGCCTGAGGCTGTTAGGAATGGTGGGAGTTGGAGTCCAAAACACCCGGAGGGCCCAAGTGGCTGAGGGGGGAAAGGAAGGGGCCTGAGGCTGTTAGGAATGGTGGGAGTTGGAGTCCAAAACACCCAAGTGGCTGAGGGGGAAAGGAAGGGGCCTGAGGCTGTTAGGAATGGTGGGAAGGGGCCTGAGGCTGTGAGGGGGAAAGGAAGGGGCCTGAGGAATGGTGGGAGTTGGAGTCCAAAACACCCGGAGGGCCCGAGTGGCTGAGGGGGGAAAGGAAGGGGCCTGAGGCTGTGAGGAAGGGTGGGAGTTGGGAGTCCAGAAGGCCGCCCCCCTCACCCCATTCACCTGGCCGGGGCCCCTGGGCGGCTGCCTCCGGTAGAAGAAGGCCAGCTGCTCGTAGGGCAAGGGCAGCTGCTGCCGCTGGTAGAGGACGTGCTTGAGGAGCTCGCAGGTGAAGCGGAAGCAGCCCTCCTGCGTCACCGAGCCGGGGAACGCCACGGAGACCGCCAAGGCCGCGCCGCCGCCGAGAGAGGCAGGCCCCGAGGACACAGCCACCGCCACTCCAGGGCCTTCGCGCCCTTCCTCTCCGACGCCGAGCCCGGCTTCTGCTGCGGGAGACAAAGAAGAAACCAGCCACTCACCCGGGAGGCCTCGCCAAGCCCCCGGCGTCCCAAAGAGGCGAGAGAGGCCTTACTTACCTTCGCCCGGCGTCGCCCCCTCCGCCGCCATTTCCTTCCCCTCGGGTTATGATCCGATTTGAATGGCCGCCTCAGCGAGCATCCTGGGAGCGGTAAGGTGACGTCGCTTCCGGGAAGTGGGAGTCTCACGGCGCCATCTTGGTTGAGGGCAAGGAATGGCTAGCTGCCCATAGGCGAGGCAGGATGTTGTGATAGAGGCAAGGGACTCAGGGCGGACTACAATGTACACATACATGGCAAACAGTCAATGCCATAGACCAGGCCTGGGCAAACTTCGGCCCTCCAGGTGTTTTGGACTACAACTCCCACCATTCCTATCAGCCTCAGGCCCCTTCCTTTCCCCCCTCAGCCACTTGGGCCTTATAGTGTTTTGGACTCCAACTCCCACCATTCCTATCAGCCTCAGGCCCCTTCCTTTCCCCCCTCAGCCACTTGGGCCTTATAGTGTTTTGGACTCCAACTCCCACCATTCCTATCAGCCTCAGGCCCCTTCCCTTTCCCCCCTCAGCCACTTGGGCCTTATAGTGTTTTGGACTCCAACTCCCACCATTCCTATCAGCCCCAGGCCCCTTCCTTTCCCCCCTCAGCCCCTTGGGCCTTCTAGTGTTTTGGACTCCAACTCCCACCATTCCTATCAGCCCCAGGCCCCTTCCTTTCCCCCCTCAGCCACTTGGGCCTTATAGTGTTTTGGACTCCAACTCCCACCATTCCTATCAGCCTCAGGCCCCTTCCTTTCCCCCCTCAGCCACTTGGGCCTTCTGGTGTTTTGGACTCCTACTCCCACCATTCCTATCAGCCCCAGGCCCCTTCCTTTCCCCCCTCAGCCCCTTGGGCCTTCTGGTGTTTTGGACTCCAACTCCCACCATTCCTATCAGCCCCAGGCCCCTTCCTTTCCCCCCTCAGCCCCTTTGGGCCTTCTGGTGTTTTGGACTCCAACTCCCACCATTCCTATCAGCCCCAGGCCCCTTTTCCCCCTCAGCCACTTGGGCCTTATAGTGTTTTGGACTCCAACTCCCACCATTCCTAACAGCCTCAGGCCCCTTCCTTTCCCCCCTCAGCCACTTGGGCCTTCTGGTGTTTTGGACTCCAACTCCCACCATTCCTATCAGCCCCAGGCCCCTTCCTTTCCCCCCTCAGCCACTTGGGCCTTATAGTGTTTTGGACTCCAACTCCCACCATTCCTAACAGCCTCAGGCCCCTTCCTTTCCCCCCTCAGCCACTTTGGCCTTCTGGTGTTTTGGACTCCTACTCCCACCATTCCTATCAGCCCCAGGCCCCTTCCTTTCCCCCCTCAGCCCCTTGGGCCTTCTAGTGTTTTGGACTCCAACTCCCACCATTCCTATCAGCCCCAGGCCCCTTCCTTTCCCCCCTCAGCCACTTGGGCCTTATAGTGTTTTGGACCTCAACTCCCACCATTCCTATCAGCCCCAGGCCCCTTCCTTTCCCCCCTCAGCCCCTTGGGCCTTCTGGTGTTTTGGACTCCTACTCCCACCATTCCTATCAGCCCCAGGCCCCTTCCTTTCCCCCTCAGCCCCTTGGGCCTTCTAGTGTTTTGGACTCCAACTCCCACCATTCCTATCAGCCCCAGGCCCCTTCCTTTCCCCCCTCAGCCCCTTGGGCCTTCTAGTGTTTTGGACTCCAACTCCCACCATTCCTATCAGCCCCAGGCCCCTTCCTTTCCCCCCTCAGCCACTTGGGCCTTATAGTGTTTTGGACTCCAACTCCCACCATTCCTATCAGCCCCAGGCCCCTTCCTTTCCCCCCTCAGCCACTTGGGCCTTATAGTGTTTTGGACTCCAACTCCCACCATTCCTATCAGTCTCAGGCCCCTTCCTTTCCCCCCTCAGCCACTTGGGCCTTATAGTGTTTTGGACTCCAACTCCCACCATTCCTATCAGTCTCAGGCCCCTTCCTTTCCCCCCTCAGCCACTTGGGCCTTCTGGTGTTTTGGACTCCTACTCCCACCATTCCTATCAGCCTCAGGCCCCTTCCTTTCCCCCCTCAGCCACTTGGGCCTTATAGTGTTTTGGACTCCAACTCCCACCATTCCTAACAGCCCCAGGCCCCCTCCTTTTCCCTCTCAGCCACTTGGGCCTTCTAGTGTTTTGGACTCCAACTCCCACAATTCCTATCAGGCTGTTAGGAATTGTGGGAGTTGTAGTCCAAAACACCTGGAGGGCCAAAGTTTGCCCAGGCCTGCCATAGACACAACACATATAGACAGACAGTCAGAGGCTATTTAATATTCCAGCTTCTGGCCACCAGGGGAGCTGTTGCTTCACCGTCCATCTGCAACACTGATGAAGTACTTTCCACATTCCTCGCATGCTTTTGCTGGAGATTTTTAATGGCCTCATAAATTTTGTTAAATTAGCCTCCCCACACATAGGTGGTACCTAAATTTCCTACTTGACAGATGCAACTGTCTTTCGGGTTGCATAGGTCGACAACAAGCTACACAATTGGCCGGAAGCTCACTCCGACCCGGGCTGGCTTCGAACTCATGACCTTTCGGTCAATAGTGATCTTTAATGCAGCTGACACCCAGCCAGCTGCGCCACAGTCCCGGAAAGGGCCTGAGGCTGTTAGGGATGGTGGGAGTTGGAGTCCAAAACACCTGGAGAGAAAACCCAAGTTTGCCCATGTCTGTGATTGATAGACTGACCCCTAGTGGCCTCGGTTCCCAAAGCTGTCTCAGTTCTCACGGATGGCAGAAAAAGTTATTTCTGGGGATGTCAGTAGAAAAATACATTCTGGGTGTATTATATTTTTAATTTTTTGGGATCACAGGTTTTATTTTACGCATTAATAAATTAAGTAGTAATATTTAATTACTTAATATCCAATTAAGAAACTGAGTATGAATAATATGTGAATGATCACATATTTATGATTAATGTGTATTTAATTAATTAACATATTAATTATATAATTAATAATGATTACTTACAGGTGTATGATGCCTTTCCAACAGAAACATTGAGGAAACATACTTGGGGTTTCTACTTCTGCACTGTAGTGGCTTGAGTTCTAGACTAAGGGTGCATCTACACTGCAGAATGAATGCAGTTTGAAACCACTTTACCTGCAGTGGCTCAACGCTATGGAATCCTGAGAGCTATAGTTTACAAGCTCTTCAGCTCTCTTTGGCAGAGAGTGCTGATGTCTATCCAATTTATTATTTATTTATTTTATTTACATCATTTATATTCCGCCCTTCTCACACCACAGGGGACTCAGGGCGGATCACAATGCACATATGGAGGCAAACATTCAATGCCATAGGCATAGACATGCAACATATATAGACAGACAACGAGCTACACAATTGGTCGAGAGCTCACCCCGACCCAGGCAGGCCTCGAACTCATGACCTTCTGGTCAGTAGAGATCTTATGCAGCTGACTCCCAGCCAGGTGCGCCATATTCCCGGTGCGCAGCAACTCCAAACTACAACTCCCATGATTCTATAGCATAAATGCTATAGAATTTATTTATTTAAAGCATTTATATTCCACCCTTCTCACCCGGAAAGGGACTCAGGGCAGAGCACAAGATAAATAGAGCAAACATTCAATGCCGGAATAAAAACAAAATATAAATATACACAAACTTTAAAATCAGTTGTATCCACTTTAAAATCAAATTGTTACAAACCGTCTCAAACCAGCCGTACCGGATTATTACCTTATTGCACTGTCCCAAAGGCTTGTTCCCACAGCCAAGTTTTTACCATCTTTCTGAAGGACAGGAGGGAAGGTTCGTAGAGGGAGATGCATTCAGACAGGTAAACTGAACTGGGCCGGGACCATTTAGGGCTTTATGGGCCAAAGCCAGCACTTTGAATTGCGCTCGGTAGCAAACTGGCAGCCAGCGGAGCTGGCGCAACATGGGAGTTGTGTGCTCCCTGTACGCAGCTGAGGTTATTAACCTGGCTGCCTCTCGGACTATTTGAAACTTCCAAACAGTCTTCAAAGGCAATCTCACATAGAGCATATTGCAGAAGTCTATCCTGGATGTAATGAGAGAGTGGACCATTGGGCCATGGCAGTTAAAGTGGGATCACACTGCTTTTATTCTACAGGTTCAATGCACCCAAAATGTCTCGATCCAGTACTTCCACCTCATGGGCTCACAATATTTTGAGGAATGTTGTGGTTAGTACTTTGGGGAAAATTTAGTGTTAAATATAATGTTAATTGTATTTTGTGTTGTATCTTAAATGTATTTTTACTTTATATTCATGACACAAATATTTGTGCATTTAAAAAAATTGTATTTGCCTTGCTCTTAAAAGTTCTTAGGCTGTGTCATGTCTTTGGAAATGAAAATTACGATAAAATATAACAACAACAATGTGTAACAAAATTTGAAACATTTTCTGTTCCTGGTTTGAAAGTGTTTTTTTCCTGTACAATTGTTCGGTACTTATTTTGGAAGTAATTATTATACTCCAGAAAGTTCATTTTTGTGACTGCTACAAACTGTGTTGAATTGGTTGAGACTTGATGAGATATCCATTGAAAAACTATAGCAAAATGTGCTGCAGGATGCACGCCAGGGGCGGTCCTACAAGATAGGCCAAGTAGGCGGCCGCCTAGGGCGCCATCTGGGAAGGGGGCGCCATCCTGGCCCTGCCGATGTTCCTCAGACAGTGCTGCAGCTGCCTGCTTTTTGACCCGGCCTTGTGCACTCCGACGCCGCTTCTGGGCACACGCGGAGGTTTTCACGCAGGCGCAGTTGCTCCGGAGCTGAAGTTGAGCGCAGGAGCAACTGCACATGCGCAAAACCCTCCGCGCATGCCCAGCAGCTCCCTTGCGCAGAAGCCTGTAAGCAAAGCACTCCCTATCGGGCAGGCAGGGAGTGCTTTTCCTCTCCCTTTGTTTCCGCCGCGCGCGCGTGTTTGCAGGGAAGGAGTAAAGAATCAGTGAAGGAAGTGTAAGTGAAGGAATGAAGGGCTTTCCTCCTCCTCCTCCTCTGCGATCTCTTCTCTCCCTCCTTCCTTTCTTCGGCTCTATTTCTGCCTAGACCTGAGGGGCCTGAGGCTATGAGTTGTTGTGGGAGTTGGAGGCCAAAACACCCAGAGGGAGGGAGGGAGGGCGGGCCCAAGTTTGCCCAGGCCGCGCTGCCTGTATGCGACCTCATTTGAACATTTTGGCTGTTTTTCTATTTACATTTACATTGGGATCCTAATTTTGGACTTATGGGAGACTCACTCCTATGGATTATGAGACAATGGGTGGTAGGTAATATATTCTGATTTTGATGCATTTACATTGCATTTCTTGTTGATTATTATACAGTTCTGCTTAATATTGTCATACAATATAATACAAATACAATATAACAATAGAATGATATATTTTATATTACATGTAATATTACAAACAATATTGCAGTATAGTGGTATTGTACAAAATAGTAATATATAGTATTTTATTTTATTTTATTTTGGGTTATTTGAGTTTTATAGGAGTAATGAAAATATTTAGCAGAGGATAATTTTATTTAAATAAATAATTTTATTATTTTATAATAATAATATAATAGAATGTTACATTATATTATAACGTCAATATATTATAATTACATATATTGTAATGTAGTATAATATAATTATGATATAATATAGTATGAGTATGGTATAATATATTGTATGTACATTGATACAATATAATACTACTAATGGTATTGTGATATTATAATTGTATATTTGTTTTACATGGGGGGGGAGAATGTTTTTTTGGGGGGGGCGCCAAAATAATGTTCGCCTACCATTTAAAATTACCTTAGACCGCCCCTGATGCACGCAAAAGCAAAATTTTTGCAGTTTAATAAAACTTTTCCATGATTTTATGATAGAACCAATTAGGAAATGACGTTTATAACCCAGGAACAAAAATCAAGTTACATAGTGTAATATACTGATTCGCTCACTCCCATGCCCTCTCTCTTTATAATGAATATTTTGACTTTCTACAAATAAAGCAACTTCCCAGTTTTGTGTGAATTAGGGTCATTTGTATTCCTCTTTTATCACTTTAAAAGTGCCACATCATTTGCCTCTGGTGATATTTGAACTTGACCTGAACTGATGAACTTGTAATCCAGTAAGCTTCATAGGAGAAGTCAGGGGGCAAAGGTATTGTTTTTCCATAGCACAGGCTGCCTCGCCCTCCTGCCTTCACCTGATGCAATGAAGGCACTAAACAGGGCAATCTCTTCCAACGTATGCAATCCACAGTAACCAAGTACAAAGGGAGTGCTTGAAGGAAGTACCAGGATGTGACTCTGTTTGTAAACATCCACCCACTGGCAGTGAGCTCCGGAAATCTCAATGCCTTTGTAAAGCAAGTCTTACCACATTGAGTTCCATTTGTTTTGTCTGTTTTATTTCCAAGTAACTCTCATTCTTTTTGAGTTGCCAAGTTACCTTACAAATCAGCTCAAATTAGAACACATTGAAAACTATTGGTAAATGGCATTGCTATCCACTCAAATGCCACAGGATCAACAGGAGAGTATCAAAATTATGCTGGAGAGATTATTGAGCCCTTATGTCCAAACATATTTTAAGTTTTACGCTTCTGGGCAATGTAGTTCTGCCAGCCCTTTTCCCCAAGGACGCCTGTTCACACTCACTTGCGGAACCCCTGTGTTAACATCGTAAGAACTTTGTTTACATTCTTTTACAGACTGGCGCATGGATTTTTGGGACTTCCAATACACTTAATGGTATTAAGCGTGCAATGGACTGGCTATTGATACATGTATTTTGAGGAAATTGTGGTTATTTGTAAATTGACATCGTATGTCTTTCAGTGTGTTTGTATGATCCATAAAGCCTACCAGGCTGTTGAGGCACAACTCACGTGTCCTGATACATAATACAGAAATATTTTTGCAATTGTCCTTTCTGATTTATATGAGATTATAGATGCATGTCTCTTGGTTCGTTTTGGTTTCACTGTTAAGCAGCACTTCCCTTTGTTTACCATTAACTAGCAATCCCAGCAACTACAACTCCCAAATGACAAAATCAATTGCTTCAAACTACAAGAAAGGAGATTCCCCCTGAATATGAGGAAAAACTTCCTAACTGTGAGAGCTGTTCAGCAGTGGAACTCTCTGCCTCAGAGTGTGGTGGAGGCTGGGCGGCCATCTGAGGTGCTTTGATTGTGATTTTGCTGCATGAAGGCAGAAGGCCCTTGGACTAGAGATGGTTATTATTATTATTATTATTATTATTATATAGGCATATAGTGCATTTGGAAGGCTTCACAAGAGAGTCTGGAGCAACAAGCACCTGAGGCAAAGCACCAAAATCAGTGTGTACAGAGCTATCGTACTGTCTATTCTCCTCTATGGGTCTGAAACATGGGTCACCTATTGCCAACACCTACGACTCCTCGAACGCTTTCATCAGCGTTGTCTTCGCACAATCCTAAATATACTCTGGACCGGCTGTGTGACGAATGTTGCTGTCCTTGACCAAGCAGGGATTGAGGCCATGCTATTGAGAACACAGCTGCGCTGGGCAGGGCACATCTCTAGGATGGAGGACCACCGCCTCCCAAAGATACTACTCTATGGTGAACTCACCACGGGTCAGCGCAAGAGAGGTGCCCCCAAAAAGAGATATAAAGACTCCCTGAAACAACATCTCAGGCTCGGCCAGATTGATCACCAACAATGGTCCACCCTGGCCTCACATCGGGAGGCATGGAGAGGCACTAACGGACATTTCTCTGGGTGGAAAGAGGTGAGAAGTGGCGTACCCCAAGGTTCAGTTTTGGGTCCGTTACTTTTTAATTTATTCATTAATGATCTGGATGTAGGAGTGAATTCTGAGGTAGCAAAGTTTGCAGACGACACTAAATTGTTCAGGGTAGTTAAAAATGAAACTGATTGTAAAGAGCTCCAGAAAGATCTCTTGAAATTGAGTGAATGGGCAACAAAGTGGCAAATGCATGTTAACCTAAACAAGTGTAAAGTCATGCACATCGGGGCAAAGAACCCCAACTACACCTACCAATTGATGGGGTCAAAGCTTTCCGAGACAAACCAGGAAAGGGGTCTTGGGGTTTTGGTGGACAGCTCAATGAAGATGTCAACCCAGTGCGCAGCAGCAGTGAAAAAAGCAAATTCTATGCTAGGCATGATCAGGAAGGGAATCGAAAATAGGTCAGCAAATGTTGTATTACCTCTCTACAAATCTATGGTGAGGCCACATTTGGAGTACTGTGTACAATTCTGGTCTCCGCAACTTAAGAAGGATATAACGGAACTGGAAAAGGTACAGAAAAGGGCAACAAGAATGATCCAAGGGATGGAGCGGCTCCCTTATGAAACCAGGTTGCAACGCCTTGGTCTTTTCAGCCTTAAAAGACGGCGTTAAGAGGTGACTTGATCAAGTGTATAAAATCACGCATGGGATAGAAAAGGGGAATAAAGAAAAATATTTTCTCTGTCACACAACACTAGGACTAGGGGCACTCCTGAAGCTCCAAGGTAGGAAAATTAGGACTAATAAAGGGAAATATTTCTTCACCCAGAGGGTCATTGGGTTATGGAACTCACTTCCAGAAGAGGTTGTGACAGCTGTCAGCCTGAACAACTTCAAGGCAGGATTAGACAGATTCATGGATACCAAGTGTATCGGTAGTTACTGAAAAGGACATTCAAGTGCCACCTCGGAGTTGGTTGAGGTAGGCAGGATGTCCCTGGGTACTGGTTGTGGGGGTCGGGAGCAGGTCAGGTTTTGCCCTCCCTTCTGCTCGAGATCCCCGTGTACAACTGGTGGGCCACTGTGTGATACAGAATGCTGGACTAGATGGGCTGAGGTCCGATTCAGCATGGCTGTTCTTATGTTCTTATGTTCTTATTTTGTGTCGTTTGGGTTGTTGGTGTGCCCCAGGATTTTGCAAATGTAAAAAAACGTGCCGCGGCTCAAAAAAGGTTGGAAAAAGGCTGGAAAAAGTGTGAGTGAGCACCCCTGCTCTAGCTGTGGGGGTGCCTGTGCCTTGTGTGTTGGGCTCTGTGGAAGTCTGACAGGCCGCAGAGGATGCTGGGAGTGGTAGTTCGAGGGGAGCGGCTTCCCGTGATGCCCCGCGCTCCTCTTTCTGACGCCAGGAGAGTCAGAGAGAGAGAGAGCCCTCCAAAGCCAAGTGCGGCGCTGGCAGGAGAAGGAGCAGCAGCAGCAGCAGCAGCCGGGGAAGGGAGGAGGAGGAGGAGGCGCCGGGGATGGACTCACGGGTGTCGGAGCTCTTCGGCGGCTGCTGCCGGCCAGGAGGCGGCGGAGGGGCTCTGCGAGGCCGCTCCGGAGCCGGCTCCAGCAGCGGGGGCTCCTCATCCAAGGGCAGGAAGAAGAACGGGAGGCATCGCGGCGGGGGGAAGGCCAACAACCCGCCTTACCTGCCGCCTGAGGTGAGGGGAAAGCCACCTGCTGGCCGCCATCTCCACACTGTGGAACTAACGCAGCTTGACACCGCTTTAAGACACACACACACACACACACACCTTGTTGATTTGAATCCTGCTGTCACACTCTCTCAGCCTCAGGGGGGAAGGCAGTGGCAAACCTCCTGGGAAGGAATCCTTGACAGAGAAGGCTTAAAAAAGGCCTTGTTGAACTACAACTCCCAGGATGAGAGTGTGCAGCAAAGTGTGCTAAATTCTACAGTGTAGATCAGGCATGGGCAAACTTGGGCCTTCCCTCCAGGTGTTTTGGACTCCAACTCCACCATTCCTCACAGCCTCCGGCCCTTTTCTCAGCCGCTTGCCGGCTGAGGGGAAAAGAAAAGGGCCGGAGGCTGTGAGGAATGGTGGGAGTTGGCGTCCAAAACACCTGGAGGGAAGGCCCAAGTTTGCCCAGGCTTGCACTAGCATAATGAGATCCAAAAAACCTCTGCTGAACTTGCTGACCGAAAGGTTGGCGGTTCAAATCCGCGGAGCTGGGTGATCTCCCACCGTTAAAACCCAGCTTCTACCAACCTAGCAATTCGACAACATACAATTGAGAGCGCAGGAAGGTAACCGGCGCTCCATGCAGTCACGATCTTGGAGGTGTCTATGGACAATGCCGGCTCTTCATCATAGAAATGGAGATGAGCACCGCCCCCCCCAGTCGGACACGGCTAGACTTTTCGAAAACATACAATTGTGAGCGCAGGAAGGTAACCGGCGCTCCATGCAGTCATGCCAGCCGCATGATCATGGAGGTGTCTGTGGACAATGTTGGCTCTTCAGCATAGAAATGGAGATGAACACCGCCCCCCCAGTCGGACACGGCTAGACTTTTCGAAACATACAATTGTGAGCGCAGGAAGGTAACCGGCGCTCCATGCAGTCATGCCAGCCACATGATCATGGAGGTGTCTGTGGACAATGCTGGCTCTTCAGCATAGAAATGGAGATGAGATCCGCCCCCCAGTCGGACACGGCTAGACTTTTCGAAAACATACAATTGTGAGCGCAGGAAGGTAACCGGCACTCCATGCAGTCATGCCAGCCACTTGATCTTGGACGTGTCTATGGACAATGCTGGCGCTTCAGCATAGAAATGGAGATGAGCACCGCCCCCCCCGTCGGACACGGCTAGACTTTTCGAAAACATACAATTGTGAGCGCAGGAAGGTAACCGGCACTCCATGCAGTCATGCCAGCCACATGATCATGGAGGTGTCTGTGGACAATGCCGGCTCTTCAGCATAGAAATGGAGATGAGCACCCCCTGAGTCGGACACGGCTAGACTTTTCGAAAACCTACAATTGTGAGCGCAGGAAGGTAACCAGAGCTCCATGCAGTCATGCCAGCCACATGATCATGGAGGTGTCTGTGGACAATGCTGGCTCTTCAGCATAGAAATGGAGATGAGCACCGCCCCCCCAGTCGGACACGGCTAGACTTTTTGAAAACATACAATTGAGAGCGCAGGAAGGTAACCGGCACTCCATGCAGTCATGCCAGCCACTTGATCTTGGACGTGTCTATGGACAATGCTGGCACTTCAGCATAGAAATGGAGATGAGCACCGCCCCCCCCCCCCCCCGAGTCGGACACGGCTAGACTTAATGTCAGAGGAAACCTTTACTCTCTGGCATTACTTCTGTGCGAATGAAGATTCTTACGAAGGACTCATCCCACGCTTTTTACAAGCGCGTTGATGACTATTTCAGAAGTTGGATGTGTCCTTCGAGCCTGTGCAATGGATTTTTCTGATGCACAGAACTGGCCTCACCCTTTAAACCAAAGGTTCGTCTGCCGGGGTCTAGCAAGCTTGGACGGTGGCAGCGAGGTCCTCAAGTCGTAGGTTTGGTTCGAGTTTCCTTCTCTTAGATGGTTGACCTTACAGGGTTAGACGAGCACCATCTGCTCCATTCCCTTAGGCTCAGGGCAGTTTGCATAAATAAGAAGCGTAGCAACAATAATAAAACAATTTAACACTATACATTAAAACAGTATAAAACTATAAAACGGCTATCCAATTGTCACAATACTAAGATATAGGACAGTCAAATAGGGCCATTAATATTATATGTTTGTGATTTTATACACATTCTATTGTGGTGTTGCGGCCTGTAGTGCTGTGAATGTAAGCCGTGCTGAGTCCCCCTGCGTGGGTGAGAAGCTACGGGGCACAAATACCATAAATAGATAAATAAATAATTAAATAATGTGTGTAATTCTAGAGGTATTCTCTTTAGGCTCCCCACCCGCTGCCAACAAACATACCATTTCAGTTCAATACTTCGTTGCTGTTTGTTTGCAAATACCTTCTGAATTATGGTGATCCTAAGGCAAACTGTCACAGGGTGTTCTTGCCAAAATGTGTTCAGAAGGGATCTGCCCTTGCCTTCCTCCGAAGCTGAGAGGGTGTGACTTGTCCAAGGTTCCCATGATTGAATGGGGATGTGAACCCTGTCTCCAGAGTCTTGGTCCAAAGCTCGAACAACTTAATGGAGTGAAAAGTGTTGAATTATAAGAGTCCTTCTCTCTCTGGGTTGTTGTGAGTTTTTTGGGTTGTATGGCCATGTTCCAGAAGCATTCTCTCCTGACGTTTCGCCTGCATCTATGGCAGGCATCCTTAGAGGTTGTGAGGTCTGTTCGAAACTAGGAAAATTGAGTTTATATATCTCTGGAATGTCCAGGGTGGGAGAAATAATATTAACACCTACCTCAAATAGACAAGAGTTCTTTCTCCCACCCTGGACTTTTCACAGATATACAAACCCCATTTTCCTAGTTTCCAACAGACCTCACAACCTCTGAGGATGCCTGCCATAGATGCAGGCGAAACGTCAGGAGAGAATGCTTCAGGAACATGGCCATACACAGCCTAGAAAACCTACAACAATCCAGTGATTCTGGCCATGAAAGCCTTCAACAATGCATCCTCCTCTCTCCTTTTCTATCTTTCATATTAGTTTCTGTCAAATAGATGTCAAAATACCAGGATGAAAGCTGTAAGAGTTAATAAGTGATTCTGAGACTGTACATTTGTCTGGTGGCAGGAGCAAAACCGGCTCTTTTGTTGTTTACTACTAGCAAAACTTTTTTCCCTTACGCTTGTTACGGTTCTGAGTCACTCAAGTTGCACTAGAGTTGCTTCATACAGCCATCAATTGAAATGCAGCTAACTAATGAGATTTCAAAGGACTGTGATGCTTTTCAACTGAACTTTAGATTTTGTAGTTCCACGTTCCTTCAGTTGTCAGACACACCCAAATTTTAATAGCAACAACAACAAAAGTACATAAGATACAGCTGTGATTCTAAGATACACCCAAGTTTTAAAGATGTTTATATAGGAAAAAGGGCATCTTAGATTTGAAGAAATACAGTAATTGCAGTTGATATTAATATAAACTATACTTTTAATACATATATTCAATTTCTGGTTAGCAAACTTGTTTTCAAGTAGCTCATATGAAAAGCAGAGTATGCTACCTGATTCTTATTCAACAAAAAAGAATCAACTACAGGCAGTCTCTGAGTTACAAACATCTGACTTCCAAACAACTCATAGTTAAAAATGGAGGTGAGACAACAGGAAGTGAGAGGAATCTACCCCTTGGAAGGGAAATTCACTCCTGGTAATGTTTTCATGCGGAAAAGGTGTCTCATAGAATAGTAGAGCTGGAAGACACCACATCGGCCATCTAGTCCAACCCCCTGCTATGCAGGAAAAACACAATCAAAATATCCCTCCAATCCTTGTTTCCACAACAAGCCAAATTGGTCAAATTCCTGTTATCACAGGGATAGAAAGTGAGGTTAAATCTTCTGAACAGGGGCACATACAGTAAAACAAACACCACAGGTTTGTTAATCCTCCTCTAATTGGATGTTTGATATCCAAAGCTAATATATACTGTATATTTGGCTGGAGTTACACTTTAAAGTGGGTCTGTTCTGACTTACATACAGATTCAACCTAAGAACAAACCTACACAATTTATCATGTTCATAACTTGGGAACTGCCTGTAATGAGATTTCTACCTGTGGTCAGACATAATAGTTTATATTGTGTAAAGGCTTGATTCAGAAGAAAGTATCTTTACAGGAAGATAAGAACAGCCATAGATCAAACCAAAGGTCAATTTAATCAAATTCTGTAGCTGTAGTGGGCAACTAGTAGCCCCAAAGGGCTGCTTGCCAACCAGACACAAGCATAACTACATCTATCTCACTCCTTGACCATTAGTTTATCCATTCCATCTTGAAAGCCATCCAGACTGACAGCCATAAATACTGTATCTACTTCAGTGAAGCATGTGTTGCTATAATTCCACATATGCTTTAGTGAAATTTTGATAAATCTTTCTCTGAGCTGTATTGCTTTAGACCAGGTGTCCTGAAACTATGGCCCTCCAGGTGTTTCTGCCTCCAACTCCCAGAATTCCTGACTATTGAACAAGCTGGCAAGGGCTTCTGGGAGTTGGAGGCCCAAACAGCTGGAGGGCCGCAGTTCGAGGATGCTTTAGAGACTAAACATGTCTTACAGGCACAGCCATGTAAATAAAGTACCTCTACAAAGGAAACCAGATATAATTAAAGATGTTTTAAGTTTATTGTGCCCGCAAACTTTATTTTATGAGCAAAGGGGTTTGTGTGGTCCTTTTGTGTGAGGGGTGCATAGGTCAAGGAGCATTCAAGGGTGGGAGCTCAGCAGGATGAAACTGTACACCTCAGACAGCGATGGAACCTTTCTTTCGAATTACACTGTACAATAGTGCTTGCTGCAAGATAAACTTGATTTTAAACTGCCTTGATAAAGATCCCCAAGCCAGCTTGTCATCACTAGTTACTTAAAATTGAAATAAATGTATACATAGATGTGCAGCGTAGATTCTCCTTCATTGTCAAATTTTCTGTGGTCCAGCTTTTACAACCTGTAAAAGATGTGAGGATGGATAATTCTGAGTTCAGACTTTTGTTTCAGGGTAGTGATCCCTCAGATAGCAGGATTATTCTCTACACTGACCCTTGAAAGTGGTCGTATTTTTCTGTCCTCAGTTGACTTGTGTGGACTATCTCAGGACATGCCTGAACTTGTCACTCTTTCTGCTTGCCTTCTACAGTTTAGTAATATGTATTGTGTACACAACTTGTGGCCCTTAGGAAACATAAACATGAATGCAGTGTTTCTGTTATAGGTAATAGGTTTGTATTACTTTCAGTTAAAACTGTTGATCTAGGAGTTATGTTGTGCAACTAAAGTAAAAGTAGAAGCCAGGAGATTTGGTGGTCAGATAAGGGAGGTGCTCCATTGTAACTTTAGAGAGTTAATTCCACGGTATTGTTTGCCAAGTATTTCCTTCTTTCATCACGCTTTTACGTTGGAAAAGAAGAAAGCCGCATGGAATAAAAACTCAGTCTTTCCCATGAGAAGGAAAAAATGCTGGGGAAGAGAGTGATGTTTACTTCCAGAGCGGCAAGATTATTTCAGGAAGAAATTAAACATGAGTAGATCACTTTACATGCTGCTGGCAGTCTGGTTTGTAATACTTTCCCACTGTGTACCTCAAGTGGAGAACAGGATCAGTACAGACCTACTTTTTACACTGATCCCAGTTTTTCCTACTATGTATTTGATGAGTAGTCCTTAGCATAGTGACCCTTAACCAAGTAGAAAAACCTTTTAGAAAATATAACACAAATACCGAATGTTTTATATTTCCTGTGACATTGTCTCTAACTTGTTTACCACATCCTGACAAAGAGTTCCCTTTCTCGGCTGCTGGTCACATTTATTTTCTCAGGCAACTTTTTCCAAGGGAGAAACTAATACGAAGAAGATTTGTCAGCAAAATATGCTATTTACCAGAGTGGACTGAAGTTATGTAGCTAAATATAGGGTGTGGGTGGTGAATAGATAGCTTCAAGATTAATACCGGAAGAAGTGTAGCATGACTATTGCTGATGTGTAAAGTTCTCAATTTCACATTATCTTCTCTGGTTTCCTGATTTGGTGTGGATGTGTAAAATAGTTGAGGGAGCTTTCTTACAGTTTCCACTAATCCAGAACGTCCAATGGGATATGAGTTGGTTGGTCAATAGTTGTTCCAGCAAGTTGTATAAATCAAATCTTAAAATTCTTAATTCTTTCTAAAAGTCATGCCACGTGAATAATATTAGATCTGGCAAACAGCACAGTGATATCAAGATGTATAGTATCTTGGTAACTAAAGCATTCTCAGTGACCTTAATGAATTTGTGAAGGCACAGTGGAAGGCCAATGTCTGCTTGAAAAACTTGAATGGGAGTTACTTCTGGAGACAGATTTTGAGTCCTTCCCTGTTATCTGATTATCTGACTTCTAAAGGCCTGATTCAGCCCTTGTGGCATTCATAATAGACTACTACCGTGTTTCCCCGAAAGTAAGACAGCGTCTTACTTTCTTTTGACCCCCAAAATCCCCACTACGGCTTACTTTCGGGGTACGGTTTACATTACCGTACCCCGAAAGTAAGCCTTTCCCCTTGGCCGCCTCCTCCTCCGCCTCCTCCGCCCGCCGCCGCCTCCCTCCGCCTCCGGTGCCGCCCGCCGCCGCTTGCCTCCTCCTCCGCCGCACAGCGGCCCACGCCTGCGCCAGGCGCTCTCCAGCCTTCTGCCCATGCGCGAATGTCTGCGCATGGGCAGAAAAAAATACTGGCGCGTCTGGCGCACGCCCACGCTGGCGCAGGTGCGCGCTGGCAGGCGTGCGGTCGCGCTCAGGCCTTCTGCCCATGCGCGAATGTCTGCGCATGGGCAGAAGGTACCGGCGCTCCGGCGCACCCACGTCAGCGCGCCTGCGTCAGCGCGCCTGCATCAGACGCGCTCAGTACCTTCTGCCCATGCGCAGACATTCGCGCATGGGCAGAAGGTCTGGAAGAGCGCCCAGCAGCAGCGCCCGCATGCAGGCATGGGGCCGCTGTGCGGGGAGGAGGAGGCAAGCAGCGGGCGGCCGGAGGCGGAGGGCACCGGGCACGGAGGGAGGCGGAGGGAGGCGGCGGCGGGCGGAGGAGGCAAAGGAGGGCAAGCGGCGGGCGGAGGAGGCGGAGGAGGCAAGCGGCGGCGGGGCGGCACGGAGGCGGAGGGAGGCGGTGGCGGGCGGAGGAGGCGGAGGAGGAGGCAGCGGCGGGCGGCACACGGAGGCGGAGGAGGCAAGCGGCGGGAGGAGGAGGCGGGACCGAGGAGGAGGCGGCCGGGGTACGTCTTATTTTTGGGGTACGGCTTACATTAGCCGACCCCCTGACACCCGATCGTCTTACAATCGGGGTGTCTTATTTTCGGGAAACACGGTAGTTGCTTTGTCTGTAAAACAAACAATGGTGAACCAGGCAGAAAAGTTCCAGAATTGTACTTATATGTTGACTCATTGCAGTTCTTCATAGAGATAGGAGCCAGAATAGTATTAATAGCCTCTTGCGGTTATGTGCTGGTTTCACTGTGTTGTTTAGTGCTGAACACTGTAGAGGTCACTAATGTCAAATTTTCTTCTTTACTTAGGCAGAAGATGGAAACATAGAATATAAGGTGAGTCTTATAGGAGAGGTCTTTCCAAATGAGATTCTTTATGCTAAAAGCCACAAAATTAAATTAAGCTTCCTATCACACTAGTCCTTCAAAATTATGTATTTTAACTTCTGAATGAAAGTAAAAAATATAGTTTGGAGACAACAACACCAAAGATGTATTTGGTTAAAGTTTGCAGCTATTTGCTAATGTGTTGGCTTTCTCATTTTCAAATATCTGAATGCTGATTTTCTTTCAAAATCACATGGTACTTTTTAGAAAACAAAGAGCCTTCTTGTGTTATTAGTTGTTGCACAATTTTTAATTTAGCTAATTGGAGTGTATCTGTTACATATCAACTAAATAGTCACCCAGAAAAGGCTGAAAACTATTCTTATCCATGTATTAGGTTCAGTTGACAAAATTCTAGTGAAAACTCCCACACTCCCAAAGAAAGGAAACCCTAGCCCATTGGGCTGCACACTCACTGTAATCACGGCTTTCTTTTGGCAGCTGAAGCTAGTCAATCCTTCTCAGTACCGCTTTGAACATCTAGTAACGCAGATGAAGTGGCGACTACAAGAAGGCCGTGGGGAAGCAGTCTACCAGATTGGCGTTGAGGACAATGGGCTGCTTGTAGGACTGTCGGAAGAAGAGATGCGTGCTTCTCTCAAAACACTTCGGCGAATGGCTGAGAAGTATGTGCAATTCTTCTTCTTCTGGCACAGGTCAAGGCAACTTTTGTTTCTAAATCTGATGTGGAGGTCTTGATGTCCTGTAATATTTATTAACTTGAAAACCAAGGAACTAGTAAGTAGTTGACACACCTCCATTCCTAGGTTAGGACTTTTGGCAAGCACCTCTGTTTTGTCTGGGTTCAGTTTCAATTTGTATATGTATTAATGGCACAGTTGCTTATTCAAGAATTCCTTGTAGATTATCCATAAACATATTTTCCTTTGCAGAGTAGGAGCTGATATCACTGTTCTACGGGAAAGAGAAGTCGATTATGATAGTGATATTCCCAGGAAGATAACAGAGGTTCTAGTCCGAAAAGTCCCAGATAACCAGCAGGTAACAATTGGTTTGAATACTGTCTGCTGTGGTTGGTTCCCTGTTTAGGTGACCTTGTAACTGAAGTTAGTTTATTAAAGGTATTTACTGTTCTGATTTGTCCTTTCGAGAAGCTATAGCAATTGTTTCATGGCGGAGACAAAGTTGTTACATTTCACTATATTACAGCCAGTTTCTAACCTTGTTTAGTCTTTGTAGAGCAAGGCAGATGTTTCCCAGTGTCTCTGAATGATGTTTTTGTTGTGATATTGCAGAATTAGGTAAATGATCAGGGTAAATTTGGATCCCTTTGAGCACGAGTTTGCCAGGCAGACAAGCCTTAATAATGTGTACTTCAAATACTCTTGTTGATATGCATTAGAAACAAGTTTCATTAGCTTTTTCCCGTCTTTTCTTAAGTTCCTAGATCTACGAGTGGCTGTGCTTGGGAATGTGGATTCAGGCAAATCAACTCTGCTAGGTGTCTTGACACAAGGAGAACTTGATAATGGGCGGGGTAGAGCTCGACTCAACCTTTTTCGGCATCTGCATGAAATCCAGTCTGGGAGGACATCTAGCATCAGCTTTGAAATTCTTGGCTTTAACAGCAAGGGAGAGGTATGGAGGCCAGGTTGTTTGTACTTTTGGGTTACTGTTTTATTCTTCTGTATATAAAGGACGTATCTTCAGTGTTTGGCAGCTGTATCTTCTGCCTTCCAGGTAGTGAACTATAGTGACTCACGGACAGCTGAGGAGATCTGTGAGAGTTCCTCCAAGATGATTACTTTCATTGATTTGGCCGGCCATCACAAGTACCTGAAAACCACCATCTTTGGCCTCACAAGCTACTGCCCAGACTTTGCAATGCTGGTGGTGAGCGCAAACACTGGGATTGGTAAGTTGGCATTGCATCTTCCGGCCTAATCTTTAGGGTTTGAGAAAACTGGGAAATGAAGTTGTGGTCAGTACAAATGACTGACTTTTAAAAAATGCCACATGAGTCATAGTTAACTTCAAAGGGCCTTTGAATTCATGGGTGGAGAATCTATGGATACAAAGGACCAACTGTGTAATTTTTTTAACGTAGTGGTTGGCACTCCTTCGTTTTTATGCAGTTTGAGTTCCCGTATGTTGTTGAATGACAACTCTCATCACTTTTGATTATCCACTGTGGACTGAAGATAATTGAAATTGCAACCCAACAGTATTTGTGGCTCTGTGGTTATGGAAAGTTAAAGGATGTTTTAAAGTCAGACATCATATCCACAAGCTGTGTATCTGAATTCATTCTGCTATCCTGACTGAACAGGACAAATTGCAGCCTTCCAGATGTTGCTGTATCACTACTTTCATGAATTCTAGTCCTGATGTCTAATGATGAGGAATACAGAATTGGTAGTCTGGCATCTGGGAGCTACACAAAATGATGCAGTATGCACTAGCTTTGACTCCTGGGCCTCGAGTTTGACACATGTATCCTAGAGCTATTTGTGTAAGTTGCATTTGAATTTCTGCTTTCTCATTTTGGTTTTCTGTTACCTCTCTTGTAGCAGGCACAACTCGAGAGCATCTAGGCTTGGCTATGGCCCTCAAAGTCCCTTTCTTCATTGTCATTAGCAAAGTGGACTTGTGCTCAAAAGCCACTGTGGAGCGGACAGTGAAACAGCTGGAGCGGATCCTGAAACAGCCCGGCTGCAACAAGCTCCCTTTGCTGGTAACATCAGATGACGACGCAGTCACAGCAGCACAGCAGTTTGCCCAGTCTCCTAAGTAAGAACCACTTGCTGCTTCTTGGAGTAGGAGATGCACAACACACAGTCATGTTAGAGAATTGCAACTGTGAACAATGGGGGTATCATACAATTCGTTGTGCTGTTCAATAGGGGCTTCTACAATGGGACACAACAAAGGATTTTTTTTCCAGCTGGCTGTAGGACATTCACAACATTCATTGTATCCCATGACAGTGTTGAAGGCTATTGACCCGTCCCAGTGCTGCACTGTTGCATCTGTTATGCCAGAAGTGTAAAACTTGTGACCCTCCAGGTGTTAGGGCCTCCAATTTCCAAAAGCCCCAGCCAGCTTGTCCAGTAGCCAGGAATTCTGGGAGCTGAAGTCCAAAACACCTGGAGGGCCACAAGTTGACACCATTGCCAAACTCCCACTGCTTCCTCAGTTTGTACAGTGGTCTTAAAGGCACAGATTTGACAGTGCTTCTTTCCATGGGGATAAGACCACTGCAGTTCTAAACAGCACTGTTTTACGTTAATTTACAGTACGATAAATTCCCAACAGGACACTATCTCAAATTTAGGGGGGAGAATGAGAACTTGTGTCCCATGCACTCAGATGTTTGCACATTAACAACAAAGAGGCCGCATTGTGTTAGATTAAAACTGCACAGAACTGCAGAATGCTAGCATATTTTTTTCATCTGTTGGCAGCATCACTCCTATCTTCACCTTGTCTAGTGTTTCTGGAGAAAATTTGGAGTTTCTGAAAGTTTTCCTCAACATCCTTCCTCCTCTGACAAACAGCAAAGAACAGGAAGAGCTAATGCAACAGCTTACTGAATTCCAGGTACACAAGTGTATCCTGTCTTGATTGGAGAGCTCAAATAGGACTACCTGCATAATGCATGAGACCAAGACGCTCTTGCATTATTTGCTTCATGCAGTTGATAGCTAAGGCAGGCATGGGCAAACTTCACCCCTCCAGGTGTTGTGGACTTGAAGCCCACAACACCTAGAGGGCCAAAGTTTGCATATGCCTGCACTAAAGTAATGACTGATTTTTATATAAGGAAAAATAGAGTCTCAGGTTGTTTCGGCTATAGATGTACACAGAAATGCCTTACTCTTCAGTGGAGGTCCCATACTAGTGTCTGCACTGAAATTCGTAGAAAGAAACATTTGTTCAGTTTAGCTCTGAAGTATTCATGCGACCGCTGCACAGCAGGCCTAATGTGTATACGCTTGTCCTGTTACAGGTAGATGAAATCTACACCGTGCCTGAGGTGGGCACTGTTGTTGGCGGAACCCTGTCAAGGTGAGTCCTACATCATGGATGGTTAGGAAGGGAAGGGGCATCCAGCAGTGCAAGATTCCCTATATCACTGTAGGCTAGGGAACACAGTACCAGTGGTAGGTTATCACTGGTTTTCTTACCAATTGAGTCAAGGATTTCAGGGTTTTTTTTTGCTTTAACTGAAATATAGCCTCAAAGACGCCTTCACTCTTCTCTGGACAGAGAGCACAACGACATGTAATACACGGTTTTCCTTTTAATCTTTTCAGTATACCAATTTGGAGAAGCTATTTCAGGGGCCTCGGTAGCGCAGCGGTTTAAACTGCTAAGCTCCAGAACTAGCTGGTCAGAAGGTCTGTGGTTCAAATCTGTGGAGTGGGGTGAGCTCCCGTTGTTAACCCCAGCTTCTGCCAACCTAGTAGTTCGAAAACATGCAAATGTGAGTAGATCAATAGGTACTGCTTTGGCAAGAAGGTAACAGTGCTCTGTGCAGTCATGACCTAGGAGATGTCTACGGACAATGCCGGCTTTTCGGCTTAGAAATTGAGATGAGTACCACCCCCAGAGTTGGACTTGACTAGATTTAAGGTCAAGGGGAAACCTTTACAAGGTTTATTTCAGGCATCACTCCTAAGTAGGCACAGAAGAAAGGATTTTTCTGCCTCTTGAGAGCTAAATACTATATGCTAATTTCATGTTCTTACCAGTGGAATATGTAAAGAAGGAGAAAACCTGGTGGTTGGTCCAACCGATGATGGCAAATTTCTACAGCTGAGAGTATGCAGCATCCAAAGGAACCGTTCGGCATGCCGCGTGCTTCGGGCTGGGCAGGCTGCCACCCTGGCTCTTGGGCACTTTGACCGCTCACTACTGCGCAAAGTGAGTTCGCCTCACATCCACGGAAGCTGTGGTTTTAAACACATTTCCCTTCTTTTTGGGAATAATGTGTAAGGAATGGAGGATTCTGTGAGGAATTGGCAGCTGTGGTTCCTCTAGAACTCCAATTAAAGAAGACATTCTGGGGTCCAAGAATGGATTTAATTGCTCACAGCAAGGGCAAATAGTAAATGTCCCTCTAGCTGACAACAACTCAGCCCTAGGCAACATAGCTGAAGGTGGGCAATGATGGGCATATCTTCCTGATTCTTCAGTGTCTTACCAATACTGTCGTTTTTATTTGTATCCTACTTTTTCCCTATAAAAAATATACTCAAAGCTACTCACAATAAAACCAATACAATACAATAAAAGCTATAAATATACAAATATTAAAACAATTAAATATGAATAGTATTAAAATAAACAGTTAAAACCCTTCAAAACATTTTAAAAAACTATTCATAGCTAAAACCACAGCACTTCGGCATATTGATTTATGTAAGTTTGGCAAATATAAATGGTGGAATCATGGTTTTGGGGTCATCTTGGGCACCCCATGCTAGCCTCTTTCTCACATACTCATACTTGCCTTTTCTCTCCCCTCTTTTGTTTCTGATGAGATGTTAGCTTCTTGAAAGAGAAGTATAGACATTGTCAGGAAATTCAGTAAGTTCCATTGTCAAAAAATTGATCCAACAATCTTCCTATCACTTAGGGCATGGTGATGGTCAGCCCAGAAATGAACCCTACCATTTGCTCAGTGTTTGAAGCTGAAATTGTTCTACTCTTCCATGCCACAACTTTTCGGAAGGGATTCCAAGTAACAGTGCATGTTGGCAATGTGCGGCAAACGGCAGTTGTAGAGAAGATCCATGGAAAGGTAAGTTTCGAGTTGAGAACAGAGGTATTTTCCTGCCCAAGAATTACTTGAGTCCCTACACATTTTCATCCTCCCTTCTGAGGCATCTTCACTATTTCAGAAGGAATCTTCTGCAGTTAACCCCACTTGAAGTCTCAGAAGAGAAGCTGCGGCAGGCAGACCCTTTTTTGTTTTCTAGATATGGATTCATTCCAATCACAAGCTAGTCTTTATACAGGTGCAATGAATGTAACCTTAGCCCAGATTCTCATATGGATAGATAGTTTTAAATTTGTTCAACTTTAGGATGTGAATAGGTTCAAGGTAGAAGTGAGAGCCAACATATGTGTACCGCATCCTAGATCTCTGTAACTTTTGATGCGGTCAGCCACAGTATTTTTCTGGGTTGGTTCAGCAGGATGGCGCTTAGAGATACTGTTCTACAGTGGCACCATTCCTTCATGCAGAGGTAGTGCTGGGGGATTCCTGTTTGATGCAGCTAGCCTGCAGAGTCTCACAGTGTTCTGTCTTGTGCCATATGCTGTTAACATACACATTAAATCTTTTTTCTTCCTTGATTTTTTTACTTCCTTTTTTACTCCCTTCTCCTCCCTTTTTCCTTTGTTTTTCTTTCCTTCCTCTCTCCCCTTTTCCTTACTTCCTTCCTCTTTTCCTCCCTCCCTTTTGTCCTTCCGTTTTTTCCTTTTTTCTTTCCTTCCTTCCTTCGTTTTCCTTTCATTTCCATTTTCCTTCCTCCTTTCCTCCCTCCCTTTTTTCTTTATTTATTTCTTTCCTTCCTCTTTTCCCCTCTTTCTTTTTTCTTTCCTTCCTTCCTCCCTCTTTTCCCCCTTTCCCCCTTCCCTTCCTTTTTTCCTTCCTTCTCATTAGGAGAGGTTGTGTGGAGTTTTGCAGTCAGGTATCATCAGTATGCTAAAATACCCAGAGCTATTACTCTTTTGCACCTAATCCCAAAAAAGCTGTTTTCAAGCTAAAGTAGTATTTGGCATTTGTAATGGACTGAATGAGGGTGAAAAAATTGAAGCTTAATGCAGCTATGACAGAACTCTGCTAGATGGGGTTACACTGCCTCTGAAAATGCAGGTTCACAGCTTGAGTCCTGGGTCTGGAGATACAGGTTTTAGAGGTGGCCAGGAATGCTTTTGCAGTTCAAAGTGCTGCGTGAACTATGTCAATTCTTGAAAAATTCTGATGTGGCTTTATAACACATGCCTTGGTTACATTCTTATCCGTTTCCTATAGTGTGCTCTACATCGGGCTGCCTTGGAAATATTCAGAAATTTTATCTGCTCCAAAGAGTTACAGCCAAATTATTAAGCAGGAGAGTTGTAGCAGATCTCACAACTCATGTTGAAATAGCTATACTGCTTATCTGTTTCCATGCACAATTCAAAGTACTTTTGTAACCTATAATGCCCTATATAGCCTGAGTCCCATCTATTTGAAATACTGCAACTCTTTTCTGAGCCCATGAGAGCTTTAAGGGATACAAAGGGCCGGGGGGTGGAGGGTGGGGTGTCTATTCTGCCACCTTCTCAGACTCACTTGGTGGGAACAAGAGAGGCCTTTTCAGTGGCTTCTTTTGTAGGTGGACCTAGAGATGGGAAGGCCTGGAAAAAAAACCAGAAAATTTGGGGAGAAAACAGGTTTTCTTTCAAAGCAATTTTTTCTGAAAAAATGGAGGGGGGTGGGAGAATGTGTATATATGTTATTGCAGGGCTGTCCAACTGGCGGCCCTGGGGCCGGATCCGGCCCCCCAGCCTGTTGGGCACGGCCCCAGCTATGTCCCCAGCCGCCATTTTTAATTTTTTTTAAAAAAATCTATTTTTTTTTATGGCGGCCGGGGGGGGGGGGGCGGGGGCAGGGAGGAGGAAGAGAGCTAGCTCCTTCTCCCTGCACCGCCCCCTCCGTCCCTCTCTCCACGCCGAAAAGGAGTAGGCGGCGCCAAGGGCAGCGCGTCACGCCAGGCCTGTGACGGGCTCCCTTGGCGCCGCCGTCTGCTCTCCTCCTCCTCCTCTTTCCTGGGCGCCGTGCCTTTCCCTGGCGCCGCGGCACTTGGGACAGCCGCGGTGCCCGGAAAAGGAGGAGGAGGGAGAAATCCTTCTCCACAGCGTCAAACCGGGCAAGAGGCATGGCGAAATCGCCGTGCCTCTTGCCCAGTTTGACGCTGCAGAAGAGAGGCGCAAGGGGAGCCCCTCTCTGCGCCTCCCTTCCTTCTCCACAGCGTCAAACCGGGCAGAGGCATGGCGAAATCGCCGTGCCTCTTGCCAGTTTGACTTGCTGTAGAGGGAGGAGCAAAGGAACCCCTCTTTGCTCCGCCCTCCCTCCTACAGCGTCACTCCGGGGATCGACCCCCCCTGCGATTGGCCCGCCCCCCACGATTGGCCCCGCCCCCGCTCCGGCCCGCCAGGTGGTCAGCCACCAGACGTCCGGCCCTTGGGCCTATAGAAGTTGGACAGCACTGTGTTATTGCCCAATGATAAATAATATATGTGTATAATATGTTATTGCCCAATTATAGGCCAGTTAGTCTAACCTCAGTTCCAGGCAAAGTGATGGAAACCATTATTAAAGAAAAAATTACTAAGCACATAGAAGAACAGGCATTGCTGAAGGAAAATCAACATGGTTTCTGCAAAGGCAAATCATGTCTTACTAACTTGATAGAATTCTTTGAGGGTGTAAATAAACACATAGATAAAGGGGACCCAGTCGATATTGTTTACCTTGACTTTCAAAAGGCTTTTGACAAAGTCCCTCACCAAAGGCTCCTAAATAAGCTCTTCAGCCATGGAATCAGAGGACAGGTCTTGTCCTGGATTGGAACCTGGCTAAACTGTAGGAAACAAAGGGTGGTAATAAACGGACATTTCTCTGGGTGGAAAAAGGTGAGAAGTGGCGTACCCCAAGGTTCAGTTTTGGGTCCGTTACTTTTTAATGTATTCATTAATGACCTGGATGTAGGAGTGAATTCTGAGGTAGCAAAGTTTGCAGACGACACTAAATTGTTCAGGGTAGTTAAAAATGAAACTGATTGTAAAGAGCTCCAGAAAGATCTCTTGAAATTGAGTGAATGGGCAACCAAGTGGCAAATGCATTTTAACCTAAACAAGTGTAAAGTCATGCACATCGGGCAAAGAACCCCAACTACACCTACCAATTGATGGGGTCAAAGCTTTCCGAGACAAACCAGGAAAGGGATCTTGGGGTTTTGGTGGACAGCTCAATGAAGATGTCAACCCAGTGCGCAGCAGCAGTAAAAAAGCAAATTCTATGCTTGGCATGATCAGGAAGGGAATCGAAAATAGGTCGGCAAATGTTGTATTGCCTCTCTACAAATCTATGGTAAGGCCACATTTGGAGTACTGTGTACAATTCTGGTCTCCGCAACTTAAGAAGGATATAACGGAACTGGAAAAGGTACAAAGAAGGGCAACAAAAATGATCCAAGGGATGGAGCAGCTCCCTATGAAACCAGGTTGCAACGCCTTGGTCTTTTCAGCCTTGAAAGACGGCGTCTAAGAGGTGACTTGATCGAAGTGTATAAAATCATGCATGGGATAGAAAAGGTGAATAAAGAAAAATATTTTCTCTGTCACCCAACACTAGGAGTAGGGCACTCCTAAAGCTCCAAGGTAGGAAAGTTAGGACTAATAAAGGAAATATTTCTTCACCCAGAGGGTCATTGGGTTATGGAACTCACTTCCAGAGGAGGTTGTGACAGCGGTCAGCCTGGACAGCTTCAAGGCAGGATTAGACAGATTCATGGATACCAAGGGAATCAGTAGCTACTGAAATGGACATCCAAGTGCCACCTCTGTGTTGATGGAGGCAGGCAGGATTTTCCCCGGGTACTGGTTGTGGGGGGTCGGGAGCAGGTGAGGGTTTTGCCCTCCTTTCTGCTAGAGATCCCCGTGTACAACTCGTGGGCCACTGTGTGACACAGAATGCTGGACTAGATGGGCTGAGGCCCGATTCAGCATGGCTCTTCTTATGTTCTTATGTTCTTAAATAATATATAACTTGGCATTCAAATGATATAACATTGGGGGGGGGACGTATCATACACCCTTTTTTTCAGTTTTTCAGGTGGGGGAAACTGTTTTTTCCTCAATTATTGTTTCCCCCCCCCCCCAGGCTTTCCCATCTCTAGGATGGCACCTTCGTAAGAGTCCTTCTATTGGCAAATCAAAACATTCTTAGGCTTTTAGGAGCTGACTGGAATGGGCTTTTAATGATGTGTTGTACTGTTTTTCTCTTTGTATATACTCTTTTAGTCATTTTATCCTTGCTAATTGTCAAATTTATAATTATTGGTTATTGATGTATTTGCATTTATGCAATATTTATTTATTTATTTATTTATTTATTTCTTCGGTTTTATATTCCGCTCCTCCCTGCAGGCTCGGGGCGGATCACAATTACAACATACAATAAAACATACAGTAAAACAGCAGTAAAAACATGGTACATGACCGAGATGGAACAGGTCTATAGTTCATTGCTGGGACAGGCGAGCCAATCGCGTTTGGGTCTAGCCAACGCTAACCTGAAAAAGGTTGTCTTACATTCCTTCGAAAGGAAGGAGTTCAGGGATTGCTCGGATGTGCTCAGGGAGCAAGTTCCAAAGTGCTGGAGCCGCAGCAGAAAAAGCTCTCTGTCTAGTACTGGACAGATGGCAGGAGCGGGACGATGGAATCACTAACAAATTTTGCTCTTCCGGCGCAGTGATCTCGGGGAACATACGGGGTAAGGCGGTCCCTCAGGTACACAGGCCCCAGACCGTGTAAGGCCTTAAAGGTTAAAACCAACACCTTGAAGGCAATCCGGTACTCAATAGGAAGCCAGTGCAGGTGCCGGAGGATGGGAGTAATGTGCTCTCTCACTGGTGCTCCCACCAGCAGGCGAGCCGCGGCATTCTGCACCAGCTTGAGTTTCCGGATTGTCGACATAGGAAGGCCCACGTAGTGGGCGTTACAGTAGTCCAGTCTCGAGATGACCGTCGCTTGGATCACCGTGGCCAGGTCGTCCCTGGACAGGTAGGGGGCCAGTCGCCTAGCCTGCCGTAGGTGAAAAAGCGACACCCGCTGACCATGGAGACCTGGGCCTCCATGGTCAGCTGGGAGTCAGTTTAACACCCAAGCTCTTAACCAAGGGTGACGGGCTAAGTTGCTCGCCATCCAGGGTAGGCAACCGGCACTCATCCAGTCCAGGGCGACCGGGCCACAAGATCTCCGTCTTCGACGGGTTCACCTTCAGCCGGCTGGCACGCAGCCATCCAGTCACGGCCGAGGCATTGATGGAAACAATCGGTGCGGTGTCGGCCTGCCGTCCATTCTCAGCAGAAGCTGGGTGTCATCCGCGTACTGATAACACTCCAGACCAAAGTCGCGGGCCAGCTGGGCCAAGGGCGCATGTAGATGTTGAATAATAAGGGGCGAGAGGATGGCCCCTGGGGACCCCACAACAATGGGAGGCTCCCGGAGACCTCCTCCCCCCCTCTCCACCCGCTGGCCCCGATCCCGGAGAAAGGAGGCCACCCATTTTAGGGCAGTCCCCCTGACTCCAGTCACGGCTAGGCGGTGGGCTACCAATGCATGATCTACGGTGTCAAACGCTGCTGTCAGATCTAACAGGACAAGCAGGGCTGATCCACCCTGGTCCAGCTGGCGGCGAAGTTGGTCTGTAATGGCGACAAGCACGGTCTCCGTCCCATGCCCAATACGGAAGCCGGACTGGAAGGGATCAAATCCAGCTGTGTTGTCATGCCCTTAAATCCCTTTATTGGGGATTCAATAAAGGGATTCAAGGCAGGATATCAGTGCACAAAATAGATAATCCCCAGCATTCCTTAGGCTGGAGAGCAGAGCTATTGATCTTGTAACTATACTGTATTCTTTTCTTCAGGATAAGCTGCGAACAGGAGAAAAGGCTGTGGTTTGCTTCAGATTTATTAAACACCCTGAATATCTGAAGATAGGAGCAAAACTACTTTTCCGGGAAGGTGTTACCAAAGGTATTGGACATGTTACTTATATTCAAGCTATTACCATTGGTGAAAACGGCTTGGAGCAGGGCCTGGATGCCGAGCTGGTCAGTTTTTGACTCTTGCCACATCTGTGGAGTTTCCCCAATGTAAGCAATAGGAGAAGGGAAGGAACCTCTCCCTAATGGGCAGAGTTGCTGCTGGCCAGTTGATGTACATGGGCAGATCTCCTCTTCCGCATGGCAGAAGCCAGAACCACCTCTTGGGTTATTAAGTGGTCTTCCCGGAGCAAGTTAAGCATGTTGTTTGTCCATCACCTGCTGCTTCCATATCCCTGCCTTTCCTGGAATAGACAAGAGAGCAGCTAGCTGCATATTTGCCTTGGCTGGCAATTCCTGCTTTCGTTGAGAAATTATTCCTGGGTAGAGGGCAAAACCCTTCATGTTCTGCGCTGCAGCCAGGTGTTTCTGCCACCTGGGAGGCAGCAGCAGCAGCAGACCCATTTCTTTCCATGGGGCCCAGTTCCTTTTAGTGTCCTGCTGCCTAGTTTTGTGACTAAGAGTGACAACTGAATGTTTTTCATTCCCCGCAGTACAGCTCAGGAAGTTTCTTTAAATTCATTTTTAAGTTATTTTCATTTAATCTATTGATTGTGTTCATTTATCAGCTAAAGACTCATTTTTAAAGGGAGTTGGGAAGGAACATTTCAGATACACCAGTCTAATAGCAACTACAGCTCTTAGCTCATGAATGTAATATTGCCATGCTTCCACGGGGCCCTTTGAAAGTCATTTCTTCTTTAGGAGCCTTGACCAGGAGCCATATATATCTGCAGCCCTCAAACAAATCTCACTGCTTTTATTGGTTGTTTATTGGGAATCTACTTACAATCTTGAAATGTCTGTTCAGACCAATTTGGCCAGTGAGTGCACTGGGATTCCAGTCCAACCTGTTTCTTGGGGAAACACGCTTTAATCTCCTATAATTAAACCAGTAAGGGTTATTCAGTCATCACAGGAAATTTTGCAGTGTTGACACAATTTTGACTCATGTGCAGCATGGCCAACTGCAGCAATTCAACAACACTACTATTGTCTGTGTCCCAGAAAACCATACTTATATCTATGATCTTATTTACAACTGCTTGATGTTACTTGTTTGCTAAATTAGCAATGGAGTAAGGCAACCTTAAAGCACAGGGATTTCATTTATAGTTTCGTTTCAGGGCATTTCATTTTAGAAGCTGACAACTGTATTATTTTACTTCCATATATCTTAATCACTGATGCAGTGGGAGGGAGTGTCCAAATAGTCAGCATGGCCAGTAAAGAAAAAAAACTTAATGCTGACTTTTCATTAAATTAACCCCCCCCCCCCGCTCTGTTTCATTTGTCCTATAAGTGCTGAATTATTAAATGTAACACTATCATTCAAAGCTGTTTGCTACATAGAAATCTAGCTTTTTGATGCTTTTTAAACAGAACTCATAATTCACTTCATTCAAATTTTTTCAATAGTACAATGAACACTTGTTAAAAAGGAGTTTTAAACTCCACCTACCAATATTTATCATGGTTCTTTTGTAACAAAAGTTTTTCTCTACTTCTCTTTTAATCATTTGGATCACCACTTTTTATGAAAATATAATCTATACCGTATTTACCTTCCACTATGGTCTAGGCAGGTCTGTTCTCAAATGAGGAAAATGCTTTCTCTGCATTTTAGAGAGGTGGCGGGGTTAACTCCATTGTAAACATAAACATACAAGGTGCTGTCAGTCCTGACACTTGGTTGTTTCCTTCCCTTGCCTTCTCTTGTGTGTTTTTAGTGCCATGCTTTTCATATTCATTGTTTGTGAACTCTTTAAAGCTGGGAGATACCTTCATCTCTCTTTATATATAATGTACAAAATAAAGATGTTTTATTGAAAGAATAAAGTGGTACTGTATTTTTAAACTGAAGATGGTATATTCCCTGCTCTTGAAAGATTTGGCTTTCAAAACCCTACCTGCCTTGACCTTTCTTCATTCCATGGCGAGGAAGGAATGCATGTACCATAGTGTTTACAAGCCAATAGGACATACTCATCTATCTTTATCTAGTATATGCTGACTTTCCTTATCAGACAGGCCACACCAGTTTGGGTACTGAGTCAGTACTCTGAGAAGAGATACCCTACTGCCATTAATAGATTAGATTGACACTGTTTGGAAAACTGAGAAAAGCAAAATAGTACTGGAGTACAAAATGTAATTCAAAACTGGCTATAATAGTATTTGCTAATTATTGCTTGTTTCCTCTTAACACAAACTCTACAGGACATTTTTGCACAGCCTACTTGTTGTGTTTTGATGCTATTTCTATCACAAAACGGGACCAATCCTAATAGCCTGCAGTTTTTGGTCAGCATCTTAAACCTATTAGTCTCTTTACTGGATGTTAAGTATAAATAATACTATCTTGATATGCTTTATTATAAGCCAAGAATAATATTGAGATCCCCCCCCCCCCAATGATTTCTTTTGAAAACAAAACATGCGGACTGAACTTTTAAGATTTTAGTGATAATATCGATACTCAACAGACCACTTAAAGTAACGTTTCTCAACCTGGGGGTCGAGACCCCAAGTGGGGTCGTGAGGGGGTATCAGAGGGGTCACCAAAGATTATCAGAAAACACAGTATTTTCTATTGGTCATGGGGGTTGTGTGTGGGAAAGTCATTTTGAAAGAATTATAACCTACTCTCCAGGAAATTAAAAGCCTATAGCAAAATACAATAAAGATGGCAGAAGCAAAATATTGATTCCAATAATTTATTCTAATCTGCAAGTGATCACAACATACACTCATGGTAGAAACCCATCTGCATAAGGAATCACTCTGTAGTGCTCTCCATGCAGAAAGTCCAAGCTACTATTTTGAATCTCTTGAAATCTTTGCTGTGGAGTCCTTACATGCACTACTGTATTTACTCAAATCTAATACTCACCTTTCTGACTAAATTACCTCCCAAAAATTATGGTGTGTATTAGATTTGAGTAATACAACAATCTTAGTGCTGAGCCAAAGGAGAAGCTGCTTCAGGAGCACCTAGCGCTCCTATTTGAAGGACATCATTTCTAATTTAATGCCCATGGCTCAATGCTATGCAATGGTGGGATTTGTAGTTTGGTGAGGCTTCAGCATTCCTTGGCATCCACTATGATCCTCAACTACAACCTAATAACCCACTGGGGAAGTTGCACGAGATACTCAAAAACTGTGCAAAGGTAATGAGAGTAAACAATAATGTAGTGGACAGGAGAAAGTCTCCCACTGAGTTCAATGAGGCACACCACAATATCCAGTAGGTGGTAAAAATAAATGTATTGAATTCTCAGTAAGTGAAGAACAGTAACGTTGTATATTCATCAAGTACAGTCATCCAAAATGCAAAACAAAACGGCCTGTATCTTCATTCTTCCATATACATGACGGGTATGGTGCGAATCCCCTTAGAACTCAAATGCAAAAGTAGACGAGACAGGGGGAGTCCCGCATCGAATGCGTGGGGACCTCCACCCCAATGGCCAACGAGGACAACTGATGTTTACAGGGTCCCTCACTCGTTTCGACCCCCTCTGGGGTCTTTGTCAAGGCCTTATCGTCAACAAAACAATAATATAGGTGGGTATCTTCCACAAAAAATCATTATACATCCATCGAAAATTCAGATATAAGCAATCCTGCCTGAAATATAAACAAACATGCAATAAGAATATATATTAATAACCATCTTGATAGTTACATAATGCGGTTATGCGAAAGCAACCTTAGTATTTATATATATATATATATATATATATATATATAGCATACCGATTCCTAATATAAAGAGGTATGTATCCTTCACTTACTGAGAATTCAATACATTTATTTTTACCACCTACTGGATATTGTGGTGTGCCTCATTGAACTCAGTGGGAGACTTTCTCCTGCCCTCAACTACAACCCCCACTGAGCCAGGGCAGTTAAAGTGGATTCATTCTACAGCATAGATGCACCTCAAGGTTTTCTTTTTCCATTGCTGAAAGCTTTTATGTCTGAACACTCTTATTTTTAAAGAAGGAATTCTAAGCAGGCAGCCACTATAATGCACACTTTTGTCCAAATGACATAGTGCACCTTTTGCCATCGTGCTTTACGTTCACCAGCAAATAGCATTTTTGGTTTCAGAGTTTCGAAAATTGAGGTGCGCATTGGATCTGATGGTGCATTAGACTCTAGTAAATACAGGTATTTCATATGCATAAGCCAGCCTCATGTATAAATCAACTCCAGGCATATTATATGTGTCTGTGTGTGCTTTGGACAGCATAGGGAAGGTTTAACGCCCCACTGGTGTTTGTTTTGCTATATGTGCCCCTGTTCAAAAGAGTTCACCTCACTTTCTGTCCATGTGAAAATTGGATTTTGAAAAAATTGGCTTTTTGTGGAAACAAGGATTGGTGATACAGCTTCAACTGAGATACCTTTTCCCCATGATAAATCTTTCAGAAGTGAATTTCCCTTCCTAAGGGTAGATTTCTCTCACTTCCTGTTGTCCCATCCATGTTCTTAACTATGAGTCATTTGGAAGTCAGATGTTTGTAACTTGGGGACTTCCTGTATATGTTCACCTCCAAAAAAATTTCTCTGGTTGTAATCCCAGTTAAAAATCAGATGGCGATGACACCTGCCTACAAGAATTGGTACCTGCTGGCTACGCTGTCACTCACCAGAATAGGAACGGGAGGCGGGGGGGAGGCGTGGCGATCCTCGCCCGTGACCTGTTATATCTTAGAGCGGTCCCTGCTTTGGGAGACAGACGGATCGAAAGTGTCGGTCTGATGGGGGAGCCCCGGAGAGTGTAGCCTTCTTGCTGGTGTACCGTGAACCTAGCGCACCGGCGAGGAGTCTATCCCTGCTGCTGGAGACTGTGGCGAGTGGGCATTGAGGTTCCCTAGACTTGTGGTGCTGGGGGACTTTCAATGTCCACGCCGACACAGCCTCCTCTCCATCTGCAGCAGGGGACCTAGTGTGTCGACCATGGCGGCACTGGGCCTCTCCTTTCCAAGTCGGGCCCCACACATCGGGCCGGTCACACTCTTGATCTGATCTTCTCTGCAGGTGTCCAAGTGTCCGCCGCCTCCGTAATAGAGGTGCCATGGTCGGATCACTGTGCGCTAAGAGTCCGGGTCGAACAACCACGTCCCCCCAGCAAGGGTGCCGAACCGATTTGGGTTCGCCCGAAGGGACTCATGGAACCAACTAGGTTCCTGAATGCCCTGAGGGATTTGGAGCCTGCCAGCGACTCGCGCCTGGTGAGCTGGTTACCATCTGGAACCGCAAGTTGTCCGCCGCTCTCGACGAGATCGCCCTAAACGCCCTCTCAGACCCCGCAAATGTTGTTCCCTCGTGGCATACGGAGGATCTTAGATCCATGAAGCGGGAGAAGAGACGGCTAGAGCGCATGTGGAGGAAGCTCAGTGACGGACCTTCGAATCAGCTTATAAGCTCTTTATGGAGGCTTATGAGCATGCTGTCAAGGAGGCGAAAAAGTTCACTATGCCTCCTCGATAGCGCCTGCAGATTCACGCCCGCTCAATTGTTCAGGATAATTCGGCAACTGACGATGGTCTCTACCATCCTAAACAACGATAATCGGGCCCTTTCTGCCGAGGCTTTCCAGAATCATTTAGACAAGATTACATGCTCCGCCGACCTCCCGCCATGGTTGATACAGTACAGGAGCTTGAGACTCCGTGGCCCTCCGCCGGATCCACCTTCGACGGTTTCGCCACTGGACGAGGATGTTGACAAGATTGTCGCAGCTCTTCGACCGACCACCTGCTCCCTCGACCCGTGCCCTCCGCGCTGATTCGAGCTTGCGTGAGGGGCTACGAGGCCCCTCTGTTGAATATAATCAACTGCTCCCTTGAGCAAGGAGCTTTTCCAGAGGAGTTGAAAGAGGCGGTGGTCACTCCATTGCTGAAGAAGCCCGGTTAGACCCCGCGGCTCCTCTAATTACCGCCCAGTGTCCAATCTTCCGTACCTGGGCAAGGTAATTGAGAGGGCAGCAATGGACCAGCTGCAGGCATTCCTGGATGATGCAACCTGGCTAGACCCCCTTCCAGTCCGGCTTCCGTCCGGGCCATGGGACGGAGACTGTCCTGGTCTCCATCACAGACCTACTCCGCTGCCACTTGGACCGAGGCGGATCGGCGCTGCTCGTGTTATTGGACCTCACGGCAGCGTTTGATACTGTCAATTACCAACTTTTGACACACCGCCTGGCGGTAGCAGGGGTAGGGGGGACAGCCCTCAACTGGCTGTCCTCCTTCCTCCAAAACCGCCTGCAGCGAGTGAAGTGGGAGGGTGGTCTCCGAGGCTCCCTCTACTTTGTGGGGTCCCTCAGGGGCCATTCTCTCCCCGCTGTTATTTAACATCTATATGCCACCACCCGCCCAATTGGTGCGGGAGTTTTGGGCTGGAGTGTCATCAGTACGCTGATGATACCCAGCCCATTCTGAGGATGGACCCCGGGGTGGTCTCTGTACCCGATAATTTCCATCTCTGCCTTGAAGCCGTGACTGGATGGCTGTGAGCCAGTAAGTTGAAGGTGAACCCGCGAAGACGGAGATCTTGTGGCTAGGCCGCCGGAGGGGGTAGAGACCCAGCTGCCGACGTTCGACGGTGCGGCCCTCTGCCCGCAACCATCTGTCAAAAGTTTGGGGTCCGCTGGACGCCCAGCTGTCTATGGAGGAGCAGATTGCCTGCGCCTGCAAGACAGCCTTCTTCCATCTGCGTCTGGCAAAACGCTCTGGCTCCTTACCTCTCCCGCTGCGACCTGGCCACGGTGATCCAAGCCACGGTCATCTCGAGGCTCGATTACTGTAATGCGCTGTACATTGGCCTACCCTTGTCGGCGATCCGAAACTTGCTGGTGCAGAACGCTGCAGCCCGCCTGCTCTCAGGAGCCTTAAGATCTGATCACGTGACTCCACTCTTGCGCGAGCTGCACTGGCTTCCAATTGAATTCCGGTCGTCTTCAAGGTGTTAGTTTTAATTTTCAAGGCCTTATATGGTTTGGGGCCAGTGTACTTGAGGGAGCGAGCTACCCTTATGTGCCCAGGAGATCACTGCGCCAGAGGGGCTCAACTTATTGGATGAGCCCAGTGTTAGGTCTGTAGACTGGACACCACCCGTCGAGGGCGTTCACTGTAGTGGCACCAATTCTGTGGAACAGCCTTCCTGAAGAGACACGGGCCACTCGAGCCCTTCTGCCGTCCGCAGGGCAGTAAAAACGTGGTTGTTCAGAAAGGCATTCGGCCCATAGCTGACTGCTGTCGACAGCACCCGTTATCCTGCTGCTAGCCTGCCACTGAACTGCAGCTTGGTCTGCAATTTGTTTAGTCGGGGGATTGGAATTGTTTTAATGTATTTTAATGTATTTGAATGTTTTTATGTGTTTTATGTTTATTTCGCTATTCTTGTGAACCGCTCTGGGCTCCAGAGAGAGCGGTATACCAAATCGAACTTAATAAATAAATAAATAAATATGCTGAGAGCCATCTAGACAACTCATTCGACGTGACAGGTCCAAAGGCAAAATGAGTGGACACTTTTCACAAAGTACCAAAACATATCCTATTACATACTGGTTTTAAGCAGAGTTCTACAATCTGTGCAGCTGATCTAATAATTCTAGAAGTATTCGCACAAAAATGCTTGCGATCACTACATACAATGCCAGTAATGCCATCAAAGTTGGCTGTACCTTTTCAGTAGCATCTTGATATAGCAACCTTGATTTCTCATAAAGATGTAATTAACAAAAGAAATGTAGCAGCAGAAACAATTAAGTCTAGTACGAAAGCTTTCTTTCCCCACAACACTATCAGTTCCTTGCAGGATTTATTAAGCATAAGTTTATTAGGAAAACTGCACTTTCATTCTCTGAAACAGATTGCCAGTTGCTCAAGTGAGCTGCCATTTAAGGAGGCAGCCGCTTAAAAAAGGAATCCAACGTCCTGACTGTGTCCTGCCTTGGCCGTTTGGCACTAGAGGCTGCGTGTGGCCTGGGTTTGCTTTTGCCTTTTGCCGGGAAACTGCCAACAGGTGCAGGTGGCTTGAAGGAGCTGGATCCTGAGAAAGAGTTCTGCAGTTCCACAGCAAAATGATAGTCCAAGTGTTCCGTGAACTCCCACACTGCAACCTGTTGTTTGCATTTCTCACATAATATCCAGTCATCTGAGGAGGAAGGAGTCGAGCCATCAGCTCCTGTCCAGGAAAATCCAGGAGACTGCGCTGTCTTTTCTTTCAATAGTTCAAGCCCTGATGAGGGTTCAGATTTTGCTATTTCCAAAGTTGCTGTGTAACCAGGACAAATCAAAGGGCCAGACATGGGTAAAGACTGTTCTGGCACTGTTCTGGCTCACAGTTTTGTTTGTTATTGCTGATATTTCGTTCCACTGGTTCTTGTGGAGTCTGGCTGCTGGCACAGATGAATCCTTCATCAGGGAAGTCAGCAGATTCTTCAGTTGATTGCATTGCTCTTTCATTAGTGACACCAGAAAGAGAGGGCCTAGCTGCCACCTGGGCCTGTTTCCTTTCTGCTGCCTTTTGAAACAGTATCTGAATAGCATTTGTGGTCTTCTTATTTGTCTCTTTTTGGGGGCTTCCAAGGGATCTGGCATTTGGGCTGTCTGTACCGATGTTAGTGGGCTGGGAATACTGGCTATCATTACTTAGGAAGGTAGTAATATCTCCAGAAGATGTCATCTCCTCTACAAACTTAGTTGCAGAGAGCTGAAGCAGTGTGACTGGCGGAGACCTGTAGATGGGTAAGTTAGCAACAATTTCAAAAGGAAATAAAACTTTCGAAGACTGAACAGATATTTTAAAACTTTCATTAGCTATGGAAGAAGTTCCTGGCACCCACATTTCTAGTACTTTGTGATTTTTGCCCCTGTTGCATTTGGTATATATCGTGTAGTGGACAGACCAGTGGCAGAAATAAAACCTGAACTCTCCCCTCTTTAGAAACATACCCCTCCATGTAGTAAAAATAAATAAACAAAACATATCTTACCATGCAGCCTGCAACCCCCCTGCAGCATTGCAGTTCTGGATTACTGCAAAGGCATCTCGGCTGATTTTGTGGGCATCATACTGAGATAACGCACAGCAGCGAGACAGGCCACTGGCATTTTTGGAACCCTGCATACGAATCCCAATACTCAGTTGTTTAGCTGTCCTGTTATTCTGTTGGAAGCAAGAATGAAGTAATGAATATATCAATGCACACAAAAACATCTATATGCATACACAAACACAGATCTCATAGCACTTTAGAGACAAATTTGGTAGAATAAGCTTTTGTAGACTACCTGTGTTTCCTCAGATGCATGGAATGATGTCCCCTAGAACAGATCTTTATAGGATGGCTTTATATGTGTATGTATGTTCCCAGATACTTCATGCATCCAAGGAAATACATACAGGCAGTCCCCAGGTTGCGGACAAAATTGGTTCTGTAGATTTGTTTTCAAGTTGAATGTGTATGTAAGTTGGAACAAGTACATTTTTAAGTGTAACTCCAGCCAAAAATACCCTTCTTTTAGTTGTGGATAGCATAGGGAAGGGTTAGCAACCTTATAGAATTTGTTTTGCTGTATGTACCTGTTCAGATTTTATCTCACTTTCTGTCCCAGTGACAACTGTATTTTGAAAAATTCAAATTGCAGTGGAAAAAGGATTGTTGAGAAAGCACCAGTGGAGACACCTTTTCCCCATAACTTTTCCTTTCTTAGGGGTTGACTTCCTCTCACTTCTTGTTGCCTCCCTCCCCCGGCTTGTACCTATGAGTAGTATGTAAGTTGGATATCTGTAACTCGGGGACTGCCTATAGTTGGTTTTCATACCAACTTCATTTTCTCAGTCTCTAAAGTGTTACAAAAATCCTTTGCATACTGGTAATACAGATTACCTACACACATACACACAAAATTGGGATTTTGACAAAATATATTTGACATCAAGAAATTGGATATTACATGAGCCAAGAGGTATCCATCCAGATTAATCCAAAAATATTCTAACACAGACCACCATGCAAGAGATCCTCCCCATCATTCTCAATCTATAGTCAATAAAACAGGTATTCAAGCAGCTCTACTCAATTGTGATATGCAATGAAATATTAACAAGTATGGGGTCTACAGTCTGAACCGTGTCACATTTATTCTCAAGACATAGTCTACAATCAAGGTGGGAGAAGTGTATTGCCTTCTAGATGTCTCTTGACATCAGCCCCAGCAAGCAGATCCAATGCCCAGGGAAAGTTCAAGAGCAGCCGAGGAGCCACTGGCCCTTCACCTCTAATCTAAACAAGGGTCTGGGTGGACATGAACTGTTTAAAATATCAAAGAAAAACAAAACCAGAAATGGCTAGAAGTTGGAAGGTTGCTTTTTATTCTGGGTTCTGTAGGCGTTTTTCTAGAAAAAGAATGGACTGGGGCACAAAGGCCACATGCAGTCACAGGGTTGTACTCTGCCCATCTTTGGTCAAAACACATACAAAATATATATGTATTGTGCCAGTGCCTGGAATGTGATATAGTTTGGGAACTCAATAAATGCCATTTTGTTCAACTGAAAAATAAAAATACAAATGCTTCTTCAAAGAGCAAAAAAATGTACACAAGGGATTACCGCAATGTAGCAGTGTAGTGGGATCCCTGGTATGCTTTGCAAATAATCTTACTAAAAGGTACCTGTGAGGTAAACGGATAAATCATTACTTGCTTAGGGACACCCTGTCTGTATTAGGATTGAGACGATATCAGAAGTGGCTTCTTTATATTCAAACTCAATGTTCTACCTTTAGCATCAAATGTATCTTTATTATTTACTAAAACATTACATGTTACATTTCCTCAATGAGTTCAAAGCAGTTAACAATGTTTTAAAAAACACCTAACAATCAAAACCATTGCAACAGGGAAAAAGCCCAATGTAAGTCCTCTTTAAAATTATTTTAAAAGCAGCTGTGTGGAGGGGACATTTGGGGCAGAGGTTCAAAATCACCCTTCAGAACAGCATGAGTGGCAAATGGCCACTCTTTTCCTGCCCTGCTGTACATACAACTACTCTAAATAGATAAGAGTGTGTTAGAACGGCCAGCTGTTCTAAAACATTCAAGGCCAAAGTGTAATATATTCCATAACACCCTCCCAAATAGACCATTCAAAGCCAAATGTACATGGATATATAGAATCAATATTTATGGCTTTGCTTTGCATCAATCTCTGAATTTGCTGATACAAGTTAAGATGTTGGATAAGTTGCATACATACGAAACTGACAGCCTGAACAAATTAGATACCAAAAGGGACGAAGCAAAAGTCAGAGGCAACTACTTGACATTTCTCATTGCAGATTACACACATCTCCTTTGGACAGAGTGCATTTGGAGAACAAGGACTACCTCTCTTCCAGCACTTACTTGATCTCTGTCCTTGTTCAATCTCTCTTCCAGCTCCAAGGCCAGCTGCAGAAGCCAGTGTTGTACCTACAACAGTATGACCACAGAATCTGTTACTACTTTTGGAAACTGCACAATATCTTATCAACATAACTCAAGTCATGCAAGGCATGCTTATGGGATAGTTTATATCCATTGGGAGCAATACAAACAAATGTCTGCCAAATCCATAAATCATTAGAAACGTTGTTATGGAACATTGCAGGGTTAGCAATATTTTTGTTATGAATCCTTGTATGACAAGATAGTGTGTTAAATGGCAGGAATAGGGCAAGGCTCTCAACAAGACCATACAACCAAAGAATAACTGCTCTTTTCCTATATCACGTATTTTGTGAGTCACAAAAGGTAGTAGGTATTCTACTTCCTCAGATGGAACTGTACAGGGTAGTTATCTAGCAATCTCATAACTGATTATGCCAGAGAAAAGTGTTTAACACAGAAGACAATAGAATTACTGGGCTTGACTATAGAAAAGATGCAGAAAGATTCACTACATTTCCCAGCCTTATCCGATACTCCTGTCCTCAAGAAAGACATCATTCTGTTCCCTCTGCACTTACTTACCTGCTTCTGTGTAACCAAAGCTTCTCTTCCACGGAAGTTCTTACTACAGCCAATGGATTTTGGCAGCTGTCTAGGCTTCACAGGCTCATGCTCAATCCCTCTGCATAAGTCATACAACCAGGAGCTGAAAATTATATCAGGAAGCCTGTGTTAAATATATATTTCTAACCTAGGAGACACAAATGTATTTATTTAAGTGACATCTAAAGTGTATGTCGGTTCTATCTCAATCACTTCAGACCAGGACAAATGAGTTAAAGGTATTTGTTACTTTTATGTATTTGTTTCATATTGTACTGTCATCTCCTCTCCATTTGCGCCCCCTTGTCGCGGGAGAGAGGCTTGCGTGCCCTAATGAAGTGGTGAGCTATGCTGGCGGTGACATATTAGCCACCGGTAGGGCCTCCCATGCCAGACAGGTCACAACCGAAGGGTCTGACAAAGAGCGTTAACGGGCAGGATGGGCTCTCTAGCCTTTTGGCAACCATCCTAGGAGAAGGAAAACTCTGGTTTCAAACCCAGGCAGATGGTGCTCATCTAACCTTGTAAGGTCAACTATCTAAGCGAAGGAAACTCAAACCAAACCTATGACCTGAGGACCTCGCTGCCACCGTCCCAGCTTGCTAGGTCCCAGCAGATGAACCTTTGGTTTAAAGGGTGAGGCCAGTTCTGTGTACGCTGCGCTGCGCTCCACCAGAAAAATCCATTGCACAGGCTCGAAGGACACATCCAACCTCTGTCATCAATGCGCTTGTAGAAAACGTGGGAGGAGTCCTTCCTAAGCATCTTCGTTCACGAAGTAATGCCAGATGAGATGATGGGTACTGTCACCTACCCAGTCTTATCTCCAAAATGTGTTTGAAGCTGAGATTCACTGAACTGGGTCAGCTGTCCCACATATTCCACACCAAGAAGTTCAGCGACAGAGGCGCCCAGCTTCCCTCCAAGATTGCGGCTATGGGAGGAAAATGAAAAAAAATTACGGCAAAAAATTATAACCTTTTAAATTAAAAAAAAAGTGAAAGGAAAGTTCATGTGCAAATGTGTATATACTATCCCAGCAAAAGGAGAGGGAATGTAGGCTTTGGCTTCATAAGTTAAGGAGCACTGAAAGACACTGACAACTATTTCTCTAACTACATGATCATATGTATAAGAACCTATCAGGAAAGATGTCGATAAAAATAATATCTGTATCTAGCACTCCTTAGAAGAGAGCTGCATTTGTGATCAGGCTTGAAATACCAATCCGATGGTTTAAATGTTGTTGGCAAACCAACCAGAGGAGATCCAATGAATCAGCTGTTGAATGATGAGTTAACGCTTAATCCACTGATTCAATTGGTCTACCCTAGCTGAGACTACTGATAGGATTTGGATCAATGCCTATATACCTGAAACTAGCAATTTAAATTATACCAACTCAAAGCATTTTCTTCCCCCACATTCTGCCATGGGCATGTAAGGATTTTTCTAACCCTATTTCCCTCTCCCATATACCCTGCTAAAACTTTTCTATTTTAGTAGTGTCACTTGGCAACTTACAATGAGCACAGAATATACCAAAACACATTCAACAATTAAGACACAAAAGAGAACTATAACTCAGAAATTTGTGAATGCAATCTCTCTTTTACGTACATGTTTCCAATTGGCATCTTACTGAAGAGCTGAGGGACAGACACCTGTGACACCAGAGTCTGACGATTAGGTTTGTTGAGGCCACAAGCCAATTTTGCTAATACCTAGAATTTAAAAAGTGAGCAGTTTTAAGAACCCAAGCTTTCGATTTTTACAGGCTTATGAACAAATGAGTTTATTAGTAAAATCTTGTTCATTCCAAACATATGGAAGACAAAGAATGAAAACTTATTTACAGCAAACTCAGGAGGTCATCAATGTTTCACCACAGAACAGAGGCAAGGGCAAAGAGGGGGGGCATACATTTCCTTCCCCCTTCCAGGTCTTATAAGACTGCACTTCCACTATTCTTTGTCATTTGTTATGATTATTAAGGCTTCTAAGAACTACAGACCAACAAGATCTGGAGGGCTACACATTTCTCTCTTCTATCCTAAAGTTACAGAATCTAGATTCTAGCACTTTGCAGGAAAACAACTATGTGGAAGAGGCAATCCATGCAGCAATATTTGCAGCTCTGAAGTGCTAGGCATCCTGGCTTTCAACTGTGTCTTAAGGTCAGCTATCAACTGAATAGTAATTACAGCAATCGTCAGAAGTTCTTGGAGTCAACCCCCCCCCCCCACTTGACTGCTCTTCTAATGTTCTAAAAGTCAACAGTAGCACTGATTTCAGAGGAACAAACATATTAAAGGTTTCCCTGACATTAAGTTTAGTTGTGTTCGACTCTGGGGGGTGGTGCTCATCTCCATTTCTAAGCCAAAGAGCCAGCATTGTCTATAGACACCTCCAAAGTTATTTGGCCAGCCTGACTTTCCCGCAGAAGCGGTACCTACTGATCTACTCACATTTGCACGTTTTCAAACTGCTAGGTTGACAAAAGCTGGGCCTAACAGTAGGAGCTCACCCCGCTCCCCAGATTCAAACCGACCTTTCAGTCAGCAAGTTCAGCAGCTCAGCGGTTTAACCTGCTGCACCACCAGGGGGGCCTTAGAAACATATTACCATGTTGTATATCTCAGTCTTACAAGAGCATTTATCAGCTTCCAAAACTGAACTTCTGTGACACAAACAGCAAGCTGGATCAGGTTCTGAATTATTTGTCATTAACAATTGGCTGAGTTCATACAAATATGATCCAGCTTGCAAGAGACCACAGAATACTATAACAGGATCACCTCACGTTTGCAAGTATAAAGCTTGAAGAGATTGTGGACATTAAAAAAATTATTGCTAATCCAACTACAGATTACACTCATTTGAAGAGAGAAATCTGTAATTGAATTAAAATTGTTTCTTCTCACCCTATGCACTATTTTCCTTTTATGTACGCTGTGCTGCACTGATTAAATATTTCATCTGATCACTAGTCATACTTATTGCAGTGCTGAGTTCATTTTAAAAGTCCTCATTTCACCTTGTTATGAGAAATTCCAACAGAACATCTAAATCCGGTGACGGATTCCACAGCTGCCCTCATTTCTTCCATAATGACAGCTCCCACTGTCAGCTGCAGATTTGGATTGCTGGAATCTTCAAAAGGCAGTGACTCAAGCCACTGGCGCAAACCATGTTGCCGCCACTCTTCTAAAATGAAACACAAACCAACTCAAAGAAGATTCATGATGTCAGAGCAATAAACAATAAATGTCAGAGCAAAACAAGAGGGCAGAAAGCCTACCAAAAAGATGCAGTACTTATCGCATATGCAAAAGGAGGAAGCAGAAAGAAGTCATACAAATTGTTCTGAATCTCAGACACTTACATTTTGAGAACATTGCACAGAATCTGCAAGGCAAACTGCTTCATTGTTGAAAGATAAAATGGACTTGGGTTTACCAGTCTAAGGCCAGGATCCAATAAGGCTATTCTACCAAAATAATTGCTTCCAGAACCAATGGTGTGCGATCCCCATCACTGCTCTGAAGGGTCAGAAACTCTCTGATTTTTTTTTATTATTCAAGGTATGGGCTTAATCTGAAGCCTAGGATAAGCCTTAAACTTTGTACTATCCATCCTTGAACACTAGCCAAAACCTAGTAGCAACATAGCTGAAAGAATGCAGTGAAGCTGTGCGTAAGTACAGCATTCTCCTAAACATACATTCTGAGTGGTTTGCCAATAATCTAAACACTGCTAGCTTCACAGAATATAGTGTTCAAATTGAGCAATATGGTCTCCAAAAAGAACATACCTATTACAACTCCAGCTGCTGTTATTTTATTATAATTAATTATACCATGCCAAAGCTATACAGGATTCTCAGTGACAGAACAATCAATTGCCTTTTATTGCTGCTTTCTTACCTGCAGATTGTATGGCAGCTTCCTCTATTAGCAAAACACTGTTACTAGACATCGTGCATAAAATATCCCCAATTACAAGAAGAAAAAACCCTATCTGCATTAGACAGCTTGTCTAAAATGGTCTATTAAAAGATATGGCTTAAGAATTGAAAGTAAGGTGCTCACTTTCAAGGCCACATTTTAATAATTTGGTACCACCATTAACCATTAAAGGGAGAAAATAATATCTGGAATATCTGGGATTTGTGATTCTTTTCACATTCTTTTAAGCACCAATATTTCAGATTAAATATTCTCTGAGCAAAATTAAGAGAAAATGTAAAAAGAAGTTAAAGGGCAACGTAAAAAGAACAGAAAGGCAAAGCGGAGTAATGGAATACCATGCCTGAAGCTACGGAATACCTTTGTTATCTGTAGCCTCTTCCAATGCAAAGCTGTCTGGGAATCCTTCAATATAGGTAGTAGCCAACTGCTCTGCCACAACAGGCTGTCCCTTCATCTTTTGAAGCCTTTCATGTACAGCACTAGTTAAGTCCATATAGGCTTCGTCAATGCTGGCACGCTCAATCACAGCAAAGCGAGACATTACTTCCATTACTTCCACACTTGCCTCACGGTACCTACATCAGATAGGCACAAAATGATCCTTTAATATTCTCATTGCGTATTCTCTTTCAATTTGATTATTTAGACGTCAACCACTAGAAAGCGATATATATCAGAGTAACAGAGCTTCAATACTCTCCAAAATTACAGCATTTTTCCCTCATCAACTGCAGAGTATACCAAGATAATGAATAAGGATTGAATAAACTGGAATAAGTACAATACACTATTTTAAAAAACACACTGAGAGATAAAATTTTGAATCCTAGGACACTGCTCAGTAAAGCCAGACAACATACATTATATCTTAGTTATGAATTGCAGCTAAACATGCTTCTTAAAAAACCACCTCAGACTCAAGAGCACAAAAAAGCAGAATTGATCAACTTCCTTCTCAAACTATTTTTTATTCTAGAGTATTTCACAATCCACTTCAAGTTTATTTGTATTTATCGTGTCAGAAGTAAACTGAGAATACAGTTATAATGTATAAAAGAACCACAAAGTTTAAAACTTAGCATTATACTAAATTTCCTTTGAAACTCAGGCATCACTGTAAGAAGGTACTCCATTGTGCATGTAACAGGGCTCAGACTGACTGCATTGTAGTAAGTGGCTTGTGGTTTGCTCTTATCCATGCTCGCATGGCAATGCACTCCACTTGGTGGCCCCATTTCTCAAGATTAGCTTTGCATCTTGTGGTGCCAAAGTGCAGTCTATCCAGCATCTTCCAAGTCGCCCAGTCTTCTGTGTGCCCAGGAGAAAGTTTCTCATCCAGTATCAGCCACTGATTGAGGTTCTGGGTTTTTACCTGCCACTTTTGGACTCTTGCTTGCTGAGGTGTTACTGCAAGTATCTATATAAATCTTAGGAAGCTATTTCTTGATTTAAGGCTTTGACATGCTGGCTGATATCCGAACAGAGATTAGGCCAGATATGTCATTGCCTTGGTCCTTTCATTGCAGGCTGCTACCTAAGGTAATACCATCCAAGAGAAGCTATAACAACTAGGCTTACCTGGTGAGGTCTGCTTTACCATGGGCCTCTGGCACTCGAGCCACCAGGAGATCTGGGCACCGCTTCTTGGCATCAACAGCCCACATGTTCCTGGTTACTCCAAAAGCACGTGCTTCATAGCTCACAGCAATTATCCTGAATTTGATAGAGAAAGAAAAGGGGATCCAGCAACTACTGGATTTTATGCCCTCTCATACTGCTAACCCTTTTCTTTGTGTGTCCGTCTTAGACTGTAAGCCTCAGGGCTGGGTACTGTCAAACAAATGCCTGATGAGGAGCTTTTGAGAGAAGTAACATCTGGATAAAAGACAGTTACTCCAGAAGACAGGAACAGAATTCAAAACGATTTTAACAGATTAGAGAGATGATTTGCCAAAACTAACAAAATGAAGTTCAACAGGTATAAATGTAAGATACTCCACTTAGGCAGAAAAAATGAAATGCAATGATAAAGAATGGGGGATGCCTGGCTTGGTCAATTTGTGTAGCTCGTTGTCGACCTTTGCAACTCGAAAGACAGTTGCATCTGTCAAGTAGGAAATTTATGTACCACTTTGTGGGGAGGCTAAATTTGACTGATTTATGAGGCCATAAATCTGGCCAGAAGCTGGAATGTTAAATTGCCTCTATGTCTGTCTATATATGTTGTATGTCAATGGCATTGAATGTTTGCCTGTATGTGTGCATTGTGATCTCCCCATAGTCCCCTGCGGGGTGAGACGGGTGAAATATAAATGGTGTGTATGTGTATATATATATATATATATTCCTTGAAGCCTTCCTGTTATCTGCAAACTACCTCTATCTGCACCCAGCATTTTTTTTTTTAAAAAAATTAACATTCACATTTGGCCCGCCCGAAACGGTTTTTAATTGGCTGTTATTGCTTGTGTTTGAGTTTCATTGATTGTATATTGTTTTTATAATGGCTTTGTGTTGTTATTATGTGTTGTTGGGCTTGGCCTCACGTAAGCCGCACCGAGTCCCCTTGGGGAGATGGGAGCAGGGTATAAATAAAGTTAATAAATATGTGAAAGGATATTCTATTGAAGCTTGGTTTCCACTGCTCCAGAGACTAAAGGCGTATCTACTATGGATTCTTAAGTGTTTGGAGAGGTTACAGGGAGCATACCACCCCCCTGTTGTGTCAGCTTCACTGCCTGCCTGTCAACTTCCAGACTCAATTCAAAGTGCTGGTTTTGACCTATAAAGCTCTATACGGTTCTGGCCCAGCTTACTTAACCGAACGCATCTGCCGCTACGTCCCACCTCGTAACTTAAGGTCTTCCGGGGAGGCCCTGCTCTCGCTCCCGTCAGCAACTCAAATGTGGCTGGTGGGGACGAGAAACAGGGCCTTCTCGGCCTGTGGAATGCACTTCCAAGCGAAATATGATCAACCCCGTCCTGCCTAGCATCTAGGAAAAAAGTGAAATCCTGGTTATGGGACCAGGCCTTTGCACAGTAGCAGAATGCAGCATGTAGATTATTATAGGATTGACAAGTCGACAGACGAAATAGGGCTTCTTATTTTTAACCTGGACAGAACACTGTTTTTAACTTAACTGAGTACTGAGATGTTGTTTAAATGTTGTAAATGTTATTTTATGGTTTTTATATTGTATTAGGCATGACATTGTTGCCTTGTTGCCGCCCTGAGTCCTCCTTCGGGCGTGAGAAGGGCGGGGTAAAAATATTGCAAATTAATAATAAATAATACGCAAGCCGCTCCCCCACTGCAAGGGGGCGCCAATGGAGAGGTTGAATGAACTTCAACCTAATGAAGTTGTGAGCTATGCTGGCAGTGGCATAATAGCTACCGGTAGGGCCTCCCATGCCAGACAGGTCACAACCAAAGGGTCTGACAAAGAGCGTCAAAGGGCAGGATGGGCTCTGTAGCCTTTTGGCAACCATCCTAAGAGAAGGAAAACTCTACATTCAAACCCGGGCATGGTCAACCATCTAAGAGAAGGAAACGCTAATCAAACCTACGACCTGAGGACCTTGCTGCCAACCGTACAAGTTTGCTAGACCCCAGCAGACAAACCTTTGGTTTAAAGGGTGAGGCCAGTTCTGTGCACACTGCGCTCCACCAGAAAAATCCATTGCACAGGCTCGAAGGAACGCTTTTATTAGCGCTGTCTTCGCACAATCCTAAATATACACTGGACCGACTATGTGACTAATGTTGCTGTCCTTGAGCAGGCAGGGATCACCAGCATTGAGGCCATGCTATTGAGAACACAACTGCGCTGGGCAGGGCACGTCTCTAGGGTGGAGGACCACCGCCTCCCAAAGATACTACTCTACGGTGAACTCGCCACAGGTCAGCGCAAGAGAGGCACCCCCAAAAAGAGATATACGGACTCCCTGAAACATCTCAGGCTCAGCCAGATTGACCACCAACAATGGTCCACCCTGGCCTCACATCGGGAACAACATCACCGAAGGAGACTTTCTGCTGTGCTTTCTGCAACCGGACGTGCCTATCTCAGATTGGCCTTTTTGGTCATCAACGCTTTGTAAAAAAGGGTGGGATGAGTTCTTCCTGGGAATCTTCGTTCACGAAGTAATGGCGAGAGATAATAAATAATACAAAGGCCATTCAGCCCAACCATGCAGGAAAATACATTCAAAGCACTCCAGACAGATGGCCATTCAATCTCTGCTGGTACACTTCCAGAGGAGAGGCCACCACACTCAGAGGCAGCTTTAAATCAGGCGTGGACCGACTTCGGCCCTCCCTCCAGGTGTTGTGGACTTCAACTCCCACAATTCCTCACAGCCATCCAAATACAGCCTAGATCAGGCCTGGGCAAACTTGGGCCTTTCAGGCGTTTTGGACTTCAACTCCCACAATTCCTCACAGCCAGCCAAATACAGCCTAGATCAGGCCTGGGCAAACTTGGGCCTTTCAGGCGTTTTGGACTTCAACTCCCACAATTCCTCACGGCCATCCAAATACAGCCTAGATCAGGCCTGGGCAAACTTGGGCCTTTCAGGCGTTTTGGACTTCAACTCCCACAATTCCTCACAGCCATCCAAATACAGCCTAGATCAGGCCTGGGCAAACTTGGGCCTTTCAGGCGTTTTGGACTTCAACTCCCACAATTCCTCACGGCCATCCAAATACAGCCTAGATCAGGCCTGGGCAAACTTGGGCCTTTCAGGCGTTTTGGACTTCAACTCCCACAATTCCTCACAGCCATCCAAATACAGCCTAGATCAGGCCTGGGCAAACTTGGGCCTTTCAGGCATTTTGGACTTCAACTCCCACAATTCCTCACGGCCATCCAAATACAGCCTAGATCAGGCCTGGGCAAACTTGGGCCTTTCAGGCGTTTTGGACTTCAACTCCCACAATTCCTCACAGCCATCCAAATACAGCCTAGATCAGGCCTGGGCAAACTTGGGCCTTTCAGGCGTTTTGGGCAAACTTGGGCCTTTCAGTCCCACAACTCCTCACACAGCCATCCAAATACAGCCTAGATCAGGCCTGGGCAAACTTGGGCCTTTCAGGCGTTTTGGACTTCAACTCCCACAATTCCTCACAGCCATCCAAATACAGCCTAGATCAGGCCTGGGCAAACTTGGGCCTTTCAGGCGTTTTTGGACTTCGGGCCTTTCAGTCCCACAATTCCTCATGGCCATCCAAATACAGCCTAGATCAGGCCTGGGCAAACTTGGGCCTTTCAGGCGCTTTGGACTTCAACTCCCACAATTCCTCACGGCCATCCAAATACAGCCTAGTTCAGGCCTGGGCAAACTTGGGCCTTTCAGGCGTTTTGGACTTCAACTCCCACAATTCCTCACAGCCATCCAAATACAGCCTAGATCAGGCCTGGGCAAACTTGGGCCTTTCAGGGCCTTTCAGGCGATTTTTGGACTTTTGGACTTCAACTCCCACACCTCACAGCCACCCAAATACAGCCCAGATCAGGCCTGGGCAAACTACGGCCTTTCAGGCGTTTTTTGATTCACACACCTCCCACAATTCCTCACGGCCATCCAAATACAGCCTAGATCAGGCCTGGGCAAACTTGGGCCTTTCAGGCGTTTTGGACTTCAACTCCCACAATTCCTCACGGCCACCCAAATACAGCCTAGATCAGGCCTGGGCAAACTTGGGCCTTTCAGGCGTTTTGGACTTCAACTCCCACAATTCCTCACGGCCATCCAAATACAGCCTAGATCAGGCCTGGGCAAACTTGGGCCTTTCAGGCGTTTTGTGCTTCAACTCCCACAATTCCTCACAGCCATCCAAATACAGCCTAGATCAGGCCTGGGCAAACTTGGGCCTTTCAGGCGTTTTGGACTTTGAGTCCCACAATTCCTCACAGCCATCCAAATACAGCCTAGATCAGGCCTGGGCAAACTTGGGCCTTTCAGGCGTTTTGGACTTCAACTCCCACAATTCCTCACGGCCATCCAAATACAGCCTAGTTCAGGCCTGGGCAAACTTGGGCCTTTCAGGCGTTTTGGACTTCAACTCCCACAATTCCTCACCGCCATCCAAATACAGCCTAGTTCAGGCCTGGGCAAACTTGGGCCTTTCAGGCGTTTTGGACTTCAACTCCCACAATTCCTCACGCCATCCAAATACAGCCTAGATCAGGCCTGGGCAAACTTGGGCCTTTCAGGCGTTTTGTGCTTCAACTCCCACAATTCCTCACAGCCATCCAAATACAGCCTAGATCAGGCCTGGGCAAACTTGGGCCTTTCAGGCGTTTTGGACTTCAACTCCCACAATTCCTCACAGCCATCCAAATACAGCCTAGATCAGGCCTGGGCAAACTTGGGCCTTTCAGGCGTTTTGGACTTCAACTCCCACAATTCCTCACAGCCATCCAAATACAGCCTAGATCAGGCCTGGGCAAACTTGGGCCTTTCAGGCGTTTTGGACTTCAACTCCCACAATTCCTCACAGCCATCCACAGCCATCCAAAACTACAGCCACCCAAATACAGCCTAGATCAGGCCTGGGCAAACTTGGGCCTTTCAGGCGTTTTGGACTTTGAACTCCCACACTCCCACAAATTCCTCACTTGGGCCTTTCAGGCCATCCAAATACAGCCTAGAGATCAGGCCTGGGCAAACTTGGGCCTTTCAGGCGTTTTGTGCTTCAACTCCCACAATTCCTCAAGGCCATCCAAATACAGCCTAGATCAGGCCTGGGCAAACTTGGGCGTTTCAGCCGTTTTGCCATCCAAACAGCCATCCAAACACAGCCTAGATCAGGCCTGGGCAAACTTGGGCCTTTCAGGCGTTTTGGACTTCAACTCCCACAATTCCTCACAGCCATCCAAATAAAGCCTAGATCAGGCCTGGGCAAACGGGGGCCTGTCAGGCGCTTTTGGACTTCAACTCCCACAATTCCTCACGGCCATCCAAATACAGCCTAGATCAGGGGCAAACTTGTTTCCGGCGTTTTGTGCTTCAACTCCCAATTCCAAATACAGCCTAGATCAGGCCCCTTCCTTTGGAAGGGGCCTGAGGCTGTGAGGAATTGTGGGAGTTGAAGTCCAAAACGCCTGAAAGGCCCAAGCCTGCCTTCCCTGAATGCCCAAGCAAGGGAGCCGAGGCACGTACCCGCCGCCCTTCCAGGTCTTGTACTGGGCCACGACGCAGGGCTTCCCGCGCAGGCTGGGCTCCAGGCGCTGCTCCACTTGGATGTAGAAGCAGTCCATGTCGGCCAAGGCCACCACCCGCTCCCGCCCGCGAGACATCTTCAGAGCGAGCCGGGGAGGAAAAGATCCGGAAAGTTCCCTTCCCTGACTGGAATTCCCGCCTTCGTTCTCGTCAGAGCCGGGAGAAGAGGGAACAAACGGAAGTGACGCAACGGCGCAAGGTTCCTGCGTGGCTCCGCGCGCCCTTTGGGACGCAAGGCGTAAGGCGTCCAACCGCAATGCCTGCTGGGAAATAGTGTCTTTAAAAGAACCGTAGACGAGGAATGTGTGATGACGTCATGCTGTCCAGAACATAAACATAGGAGAGAGAGAGAGAAAGGAGGTTTCAGTGATTTAGGCTCGTGGGAGCTATAGTTTCCCACGGTCTTTAGCCTTTTCTGCCAAAGAATGCTGGTGCCTTTCCACACAGCCATATAACTCAGAATATCAAGGCAGATAATCCGCAATATCTGCTTTGAACTGGGTTATCTGAGTCCACACTGCCATATAATCCGGTTCAATGTGGATTTTATACAGCTGTGTGGAAGCTGTCGGAGTTCAAGTCGTATCAAATTGTATTAATTCCACAGTGTAGATTTATTTATTTTTATTATCTATGTATATAATAAAAGTCAGTGTTTGTGGGCGGAGGTGTGGAGGAATATGTGGCAGCGTTTCGATTGACTGCCACTGTGGGATTATTTGCATAAAGGACTCTGATTGGCCAGCCTCAGAATTCCAACACTCTAAGGCACCAGACAGAGGGGATTGGTTGCCACTGAGGGAGTATATGCATAAAGGACTCTGATTGGCCAGCCTCAGAATTCCAACACTCTAAGGCACCAGACAGAGGGGATTGGTTGCCACTGAGGGAGTATATGCATAAAGGACTCTGATTGGCCATCGGCATTCCAACATACTAAGGTGGCGCAGGGGGAAAAGGAAAGGCGTCAGGCAGGCAGTCACTGTGGCCCACAGCAATGACGGATCAGGATGTAAAGGGGCCCAATGGCCCACTTTACGTCCTGGTGCAATTTGGAGGATGGACCATGGATTATGGGATTTAAAGTACCTTCACACACTTCCCAAGACCACTGCAAGCCAAATAAACAACTGATAAGGACCAAACTTGGCACACAATGATTTTTTCAAATAACCCGGCAGGGCCGGGACCCCAAGCTAGTTTATTTATATTTACAACATTTATATGTTGCCCTTTTCACCCCGAAGGGGACTCAGAGCGGCTTACAAGTTATGTGTACATACAATATATTTTATTATTAGCATCGCACAATATTAGTATTATATATTACTATATTGTACTATACCACTATACTGTGATACTATTAGAAATATTACATGTAATATGAAATATAAAATTATTATATTGTATTATTATATTGCATTATATTATCAATATTATATGTGTACACAATATATTATATTATCACAGCACAATATGAGTATTATATATTACTATATTGTATTATCAGTGTACTGTAATATTAGCAATATTACATGTAATGTAAAATATAGTTATTATATTGTATTATTATTAGATGTATTATATTGTATTATTATTAGTATTATATTGTATTCCATTATATTATCAATATTATATGTGTACACAATATATTATTGGCACAGCACAATATTAGTATTATATATTACTATATTGTATTATTATCACTGTACTGTAATATTATTAGCAATATTACATGTAATGTAAAATATATAATTATTATATTGTATTATTATTAGTATTATGTTGTATTATGTTATCAATATTATATGTGTACACAAAATATCACAGCACAGTATTAGTATTATATACTACTATATTGTATTAGTATCACTGTACTGTAATATTATTAGCAATATTACATGTAATATAAAAGACATAATTATTATATTATATTATTATAATATATATTATATTGTATTATAATTAGTCTTATATTGTATTCCATTATATTATCAATATTATATGTGTACACAATATATTATATTATTGGCACAGCACAATATTAGTATTATATATTACTATATTGTATTATTATCACTGTACTGTAATATTATTAGCAATATTACATGTAATAATAATATATAATTATATTGTATTATTATTAGATATAATATATTGTATTATTATTAGTATTACATTGTATTAAATTATATTATCAATATTATATGTGTACACAATGTATTGTATTATTGGCACAGCACAATATTAGTATTATATATTAGTCTATTGTATTATTATCACTGTACTGTAATATTATTAGCAATATTGCATGTATTAAAATGTATAATTATTTTATTGTATTATTATGAGATATATTGTATTATTATTAAATAATAGATGTAGTTGTATTGTGGAATAGTCGTATCCACGCTTTGACTTTTGCCTTCAAACACGGTGGAGCTCTTGCCACAAGCTCTCTCTGGTGGTCACAATCTGTAACTGCAGCTCTTTGCTCCAAATTTCAGACCGCATTCCAAAGGCAGCATCCAAGCCAAAATATCGTAGGTATGACCCGGAAGCCACGTCTCAAACAACAGAGTGAGGTACTCTATATGTTCTAACTCTACGTTCCTGGCATAGAACCGTATCAGAAGTTGTGGACGGGGCTTCGCGCAGGCGCAGTGGAAACCGTTGGGCTGCCGGCGCCTGCGCAGTGCTGCCCCTTGGCTTCTTTCCCCGGCGCGGTGTGGCTCTCGGGTTCTGCCCCCGGAGCCTGGTTGCCCGGGGCAACGGGGCCTACTTCCTCCCCCCAAGCAGAGCCCCTCTCCCCGGCGCCATGTCTTGGGACCCCGTGAACACCCTCTGCGAGCAGCTGGTGAAGGCGGTCACGGTGATGATGGACCCGGCCTCCACGCAGCGGTACCGCCTGGAGGCCCTCAAGGTAGGGAAGGCGATACGGGGGCAGCAGGCCTCCTCGGAGCAGCAGCAGCAGCCTCCAGGCCCGAATCTCCCCCGAATCCCCGGCGCGAGCTCGAGCCCGCTCCGGATCTCTCCACGTGCCTGGCCGCCCCGTCCCCACGCCGCCCCCTCGTGCCTGCCTGGTCGTGTGAGCTCCGGCTTGGGCTGCAAGGCTGCTTGAGGGAGGGCTTCTGCGAGGGAGGGAGAGAGAGGGCGCCCGCCTTCCTTTGGAGGCAGGCACCCAGGGCCCGTCCGCACTGTGGGATGAAGGCAGTTTGGCACCGAAATCCGTCAACTGCTTCCTTTGCCAGCTTCCAACTTTTATTATAGTTTCTGTTTTGTATCCAAATGTGTGATTTTTAGAAAAGATGCTTTGGAAGTAGCAAGACAGAGGCACTCCTGGTCAGTCGAAAGGCCGGACAGGGCATAGGGTCACAGCCTGTGTTAGACGGGGGTACCCTCCCCCTGAAGGCGCAGGTTCGCAGTTTGGGGGTCCTGAGCCTGGATCCCCAGGTTTCGGCGGTGACCGGGGGAGCATTTGCACAGTTAAAACTTGTGCGCCAGCTGCGCCCGTACCTTAGGAAGTCTGACTTGGCCACGGTGGTCCATGCTCTGGTTACATCCCGTATAGCAGGGGTGCTCACACTTTTTCAGCATGGGAGCTACTGATTAAAAAACCAAGCCCCAAAGATCACCTACACAGAAATGTAAAACGTATAACTATTTTCTTATTTATTTATATTATTTATTTATTTATATTATTTATTATTCATTTTTATGTACCGCTCCTTCCAGCAGGCTCGGGGCAGTTTACATAAAATGAAGTTATAAAACATCAACATTTCAATTTAATAACAACAATATAAAACAGAGCATAAAAATACATCCAACAACCCCATTTCTCCCACACTGCCATATTACCACACTTAATACTCAGCAAGGTAAACAAAGGGACATGCAAAAATACATCCAACCACCCCATTTCTCCCACACTGCCATATTACCACACATATTATCAGCCAGAAAGTAAGAAGAGAGGCTTTTGAACTGCAAGGCCATGTAATACTCAGCAAGGTAAACAAAGGGGCATGCAAAAATACATCCAACCACCCCATTTCTCCCACACTGCCATATTACCACACATATTATCAGCCAGAAAGTAAGAAGAGAGGCTTTTGAACTGCAAGGCCATGTAATACTCAGCAAGGTAAACAAAGGGGCATGCAAAAATACATACAACCACCCCATTTCTCCCACACTGCCATATTACCACACATATTATCAGCCAGAAAGTAAGAAGAGAGGCTTTTGAACTGCAAGGCCATGTAATACTCAGCAAGGTAAACAAAGGGGCATGCAAAAATACATACAACCACCCCATTTCTCCCACACTGCCATATTACCACACATATTATCAGCCAGAAAGTAAGAAGAGAGGCTTTTGAACTGCAAGGCCATTTAATACTCAGCAAGGTAAACAAAGGGGCATGCAAAATACATACAACCACCCCATTTCTCCCACACTGCCATATTACCACACATATTATCAGCCAGAAAGTAAGAAGAGAGGCTTTTGAACTGCAAGGCCATTTAATACTCAGCAAGGTAAACAAAGGGGCATGCAAAAATACATACAACCACCCCATTTCTCCCACACTGCCATATTACCACACATATTATCAGCCAGAAAGTAAGAAGAGAGGCTTTTGAACTGCAAGGCCATTTAATACTCAGCAAGGTAAACAAAGGGGCATGCAAAAATACATCCAACCACCCCAATTCTCCCACATTTCCATATTCCCCAACATATATTTCTCAAGGAACAAAGCAAGCAGAGAGGCTTTGGAGCTAAAAGGCCATTTTAAACATTAAAAATAAACAAAGAGACATGCCACAGAACAATCAAGCACCCACCCCAAAGTAAAAAGACCGACCTTTGAGATGCGGTAAGAAAATGACTCCAAAGCGTCCTTCTTCTTCTCCTCCGTCGTTGCTCCTACTTCCACGCCACCAGCATGCGTGCCGCCTCCAAGAGCTCACGAGAAGTCCGAGAGGCAGAATGGGCGCTTCTGCGCATGCGCGTGGGGCCAGCCATGCAACACGTCACCCAGGCCCGCCCCCTTTGGTCTCCTACGACTCTTGAGTGGCTGGAGAAGGACGGGAGGAGGAGGAGGAGGAATCCAAAAGAGGGGGCCCATTCTGCCTCTTGGAGTCTGCAGCTTTTGGAGGCGGCGCGCGAGCAGGGAGCGGGAAGGAGCAACGACGGAGGACTTCTTTGCAGCGTGCAGGGTGCACGCTGCAAGAGGACCAACAGCAAAAAACCTGGTCAGGGGCCCGAAGATCACCAGGATGAGGCCCAAAGATCACCCTGGTGATCCCGATCACCATTCTGAGCACCCCTGCCGTATAGATTACTGCAATGCTCTCTATGTGGGGTTGCCTTTGAAGACTGTTCGGAAGCTGCAACTAGTCCAACGGACAGCAGCCAGGTTAATAACAGGAGCGCCATTCAGGGAGCGTACAACTCCCCTGTTGTGCCAGCTCCACTGGCTGCCAGTTTCCTACTGGGCACAATTCAAAGCGCTGGCTTTAGCCTTTAAAGCCCTAAACGGTTCGGGTCCTACTTACCTGTCCGAACGCATCTCTCCCTATGAACCATCGAGATGTTTAAGATCATCTGGAGAGGCCCTGCTCTCAGTCCCGCCTTCTTCGCAGTTGCGACTGGCGGGACGAGAGACAGGGCCTTTCAGTGGTGGCCTCGGCTTTGGAACGCCCTCCCTAAAGACATCAGATCAGCCCTCCCTCCTGACATTTCACAAGTAAGTCAAGACCTGGTTATTTGAGCAGGCATTTGTTGAAACTAACTAACTAACTAACTACTAACTAATTTTATTATTTATGAGTTAGACATCTACAATATTAAAACTTTAAAATATTAAAATGTTAAAATATGGGAAAAGACAGGTCACTGATTGTCACTGATTGATGAAATATAAGGCTTAATGAGATATATGGAATGATGACGATGCGATGGAAACTGATTTCAACATGACGCTGAGGCTGCAATTGTATGTTTTTAATTGTTAAATTGTTATTATATGTTTTTTTCGGGTTGACTTGTTGCTGTGTTGTATTGAGGGCAGAGACTGCCTGTGTAAACCGTCCCGAGTCGCCTTCGGGCTGAGAGGGGCGGTACAGAAACGTGACAAATAAATATATATATACACACACTAGCTATACCCAGCCACGCATTAAAACAGCTTTTTTTTCCATCTAAGACAGGCAAGGCGGCTGGCCCCCTATCTATCCCAGAACGACCTGGCCACGGTGATCCAAACCACGGTCATCTCGAGACTGGACTACTGTAACGCCCTCTACATTGGCCTTCCTCTGTCAGTGACCCGGAAGCTCAAGCCAGTGCAGAACACTGCCGCCCGACTCCTGTCTGGTACCCCAGCAGGTTGTCACATTACACCTACCTTGCAAGATCTGCACTGGCTTCCAATTGAGCACCGGATCACCTTCAAAGTGTTGGTGCTCACCTTTAAGGCCTTACGCGGCCTGGGGCCAATGTACCCGAGGGACCGGCTTTTCCCATATTGCCCTATGAGATCACTGCGGTCAGAAAACACCAACTTGCTGGCTATTCCATCTGCTAAGTCACTCAGGCTAACTGCAACCCGCAGGAGAGCGTTCTCCGTGATTGCTCCAATGCTGTGGAACGCTCTCCCGGCCGAGACGCGAGCGCTCCAAGGCGGTCTTGTAAGACATTCCTTTTTCAGCAGGCCTTCGGCCTATAAGATGCCATCAGCGCCTAGCTTGCTGTTATTGCTGCATACACTGTATTTTGTTGTCGAGAGACAGGGCCTTTTCTTTGGTGGCCTCCGGCTGTGGAACTCCCTCCCAAATGAAATTAGATCTGCCTCTCCCTCCTGACCTTTAGGAAGCTAGTAAAACATGACTGTGTAATGAGGCTTTCACAGAATCATTAATCGACTAAGTCACAGACCACAATATATGGACCGTATACATGGACTGAGTTGGACATGATTTTACCTTGGCAAACGGCATTTTAATGTAATTTTAATATGTATTTGGTATTTTATTGTTGTTTCATGATGTTTAGATTTTAATGTTAGCATTGAAATTTATTTTTTTTTTGCTGTCTGCCGGTCTGAGTCCCTCTGTTGAAGTTGAGAAGATCAGGGTACAAAAGTTTTAAATAAATAAATCTTTCAGGTGGTGCAATTCCAGCTAAAGAGTATAATTTCTCAAGTGGTGTTGGGTGTAGGCATCCTGTGATAATGCGGCATGTCTCATTAAGAGCCACATCCACTATTTTAATGTGGTTCGATGTATTCTATACTGGACATCCGTACTCAGCAGCAGAGTAGCAAAGCGCAAGGGTGGATGTCTCCATTGTATCTGATTGCGATCCCTAGGTTGTGCCAGTCAGCTTTCGTATGATATTATTTCTAGCACCCACTTTTTGTTTGATAGTCAGAAGTAGCATATGAGGAAGGCCTATCTGATTTCCCTTTTTCTCTGTGGGTGCATCTGCACCAGGCATGGGCAGACTTCAGCTGTTAGGAATTCTTTGAATTGAATTCTGCCCATGCCTGATCTACACTGTAGGATGAATGCAGTTTGAAAGCAAAATTGTTTACTCTTTCTTTCATCATCTTCCAAGTTTTTTTGGGCTTCTGTTTTGTATCCAAACTTAAGGATTTTGATTTTTATTATTCGATCTTATATTTCGCTCCTCCCTGCAGGCTCGGGGCGGATTACAACATACATTAAAAACGTGCTGCGCATACACCTGCAGCCATACATAACATAAAACATAAAAAACAAGTGGAAGTGGAAGGAAATAGGTAAAGAAAAAGCCAGAAATGAGAAAGATGCACAAGAACATGTATAATTGACATATACAGTTAGCGTAGGTCTCATCAGCCAAACATTTACCCCAAAAGCAGGTCAGGGGAGAGGTGGCAGTCTATTGGGATTCATAATTTCCCCACAAAAATTAATTACAGTACAGAGTAGAAAAGAAATAATGAATACACAATGTATAATGTGATGTTACCGATTACTAACTGAAAAGGTAGCATTCAGAGCCAGATGTATATGGCAGTTTGAACGAAGATGGCATAAAGTGCAGAATTGTAGGCCATTTCTTTCTCTACATTCTGCAAATGACAGATTTTACTAATTTTAATCTTAACATTTTAATATTACAGTCTAGCAGTGCCCTTCATATATAGCTATTCATCTTATTGCAGGGAGGATATACTTGCTTGCTTCAAAATATTTATTTTATATTTCAGTTCTGTGAAGAGTTTAAAGAAAAAGCCCAGTGTGTGTTCCATGTGGATTGAAGCTGGCAGAGAAAACCCAGACTGCTATTGTCAGGCATTTTGGTCTTCAGATCTTGGAGCATGTAGTAAAGTAAGTAAAATAGGATAAACATGGAGGACTGTGGCACAATATTTTTTATGTTTTCCAGGATAAACTTGTTGAAATTATTATCTTTGATTATGGTATTGCTTAATTTTATAGCAGAGGAAACCTAGTGGCATCTCACAGAAGGATGAATTCATTAATACTTTTGTATTAATGAATCAATAACTTTAATAAACAATCTGGAGATTCTTCTTAATCTGTGTATTTTGTAAATCTGGCATCTTCTCATTTGTTGTCTGTAACATTGACTCCTACCTACTTTCTTAGCTATGATACTATAACATGCTAGTTATTTCAGCCAATTCTTCATGGAATTTCTCAAACTACTTCCAAAAGTGGTTTGATTTTCCATGCACATAGATACCCTTGCCAAAAATAAAGAGTTTTTTGTATCAGATCAGAGGCCCATTTACTCAGACCATTTAATGTAATTCAAACCTAGCTACAAACTTCTGTGACCATACAACAAGCTCCCACAAAAGTGTGCAAAAGAAAGCCTGTAATGCGTATCAGTACTCTGTGGTTTGTGTCATCATCATCTGGGACTCAAGTTGGTTCCAGGGTTTCCTATGCAATCATCTGCACAGCAAAATTGGTTTTGTCAATATTGCAAGTTTGAAACTGCATTAGTCACTGTATATGGGGCCCATCTAATTTACCATCCTGTTTCACAAATGTCTAGCCATTTCTCTGCTTAAAATCCACAGGCAGATCTTGTAGCCCTTTCCTTTCTGTAATAGGCTTTGAACTTGGAGGTTCTTTTCAACTATTTTAGCTCCTAATGTTGTTCCTTGTATATAATCACTATATTCTGTGAAGGCATACTTTTTTTCGCCCAATTTGAATCTACTATCAGTTAGTTTTAATGGTTGGTCTCATAATCTATTCCTAATGAAGGTAGAAACTATTTTCATTGTTCACCACTGTTTGCATTATGCATAATTTTTAGACATGTGTCATATTCCTCCTTTATGTTGCAAGTTTATATTCACTTAATATAAAGTGAATAAATAGGAGTGACAGTCACTAGTTTCTGAATGAATCCATGAAGGTTTGTATTGCTAGTCACTTTTTCCAACTTTAAAGACGCAAGCATTCAACTTTCTATATTTTGCAGGACAGCTTCCAGTAGAGCAATATGAGTCAGTCTTCGTTTTCTCACATCAACATTAGACATGATATCGTTTTCATTATATTGTAGAATTGACAGATTTGTGTTTTTGTTGGACAGGTTCCGTTGGAACACTATGGCTCGGCTTGAGAAAGTGTATTTGAAGAACAATGTGATGGGGCTCATATTTAATGTGAGTTTGGCTATTTGTGATAATAAATAGCTGGGTTATCTAGATATTAGTATGTTTTTTGAGAGAGTAAAAGATGTCACCAGCCTAAGTGTGACCTCAATTCATTTCTAGATTGCAGTTTGTTTACTTTTTAAAAGAAAGTCTTATATTGATTGCAATTTTCTTTACTCCATAATGAAGAGAGAACTTATAAGAATGCAAAAAGCTGACTTATAAAATTATCAGTTGGTACATCTAGCCCACTGTTGCCAACTTTAGTTCATAGTACTGCTCCAGGATTGTTTTCTAAATTCCTGGTACCCTGGTCTTCAGGGATATTAACTAGTTAACAAATACAGTGGTATCGTGTAAAAGGTATGTGGGGTTTCCTCTTTTCCAGTTTCTTTGTGTTATAAATGAATATTCTCATGATTTCATATTTTCCATTCTCTAATTTTTGTTCACAGGGCACACAGAATATTTTTAGATCATTACTTTCATCATAATGCAACACTGGCCCTGATAAAAGGAGCTTTTATAAAATCTTGCAGCAATTTTTTCCAAAAATCTCTGAAGATTTGTGTCACGATCAGACAGGACCTGGCTTGGCAGAAGATGTGGTGGCCCATTAACTCTGCCACACACACACAAACAGACGTACTGAAGGCTAACTAGTTTATTGAATATTCTCATGATATAAAACAAGTTCAAAATGAGTATATAGTCTTCAAGATGAGTAATAGTGGCCAAAACACACACACACAGGTATTAAGCAAAATGGTCAAAGTAAACTTGGCAAACGGCTTGAAAATAGCTAAACTTGGCAAGGCTCCGCAATCCGTCTGCGGTTCAGGAAACAGGGACAAGGCTCCGCAATTCCATGCGGTTCAGGAAACAAGGACAAGGCTCCAATCGCAATCCCATGCGGTACAGGAACAAGGCAATAGCAAGGCAAGGCTTGATGACCACCACAGACTTGTGGTCTCACTCCGTTTCGCCTAGTCAGGAAAAGACGTGGCCGGAGAACTGAGGATGCGTTCCCACGGCCCCTATACTTAATCCGTCGGCCGAGGTCCGCGACGCTCTAGGCTCCTTCGTCTCCAATCTCTGCTCACGGACCTCGGTCGATCTAGGACTCTCGACCAAGCCCTCCTGCTAGACTCAATGTCTCGTCTCCTATCGAAGGAAGCGACCTTGCCTCTCGGCAGCTGTCGCTATCTTCCTGAGAACTTTCCTCCCTGGCACTTTCCCACTCGGATTCGTCCATGTTTACATTCTCGGGCTCTTGGGAATTCCTCCCCGGGTGCTCATAACTCCCTTCGCTGCTTCCCATCTCCACCTGGTGATCGGAATCTAAGCTGGGCCCAAACAACATTTCATCCCATGCCAAGCTCTCTGTGGGAGACTGCGGCCCATCCGAAGGGCCCTGTGCTTCACCCCAGTCATCTAGCTCATCCTCAGAATCCACCTCTGCTGCTGCAGGCCCTAATGCTAATGGAACCCCAGGACCTATTCCTTGCCCTCCAGGCACGAGCGAGAACTGCTGTGCTACACTATCCCCCCTCAGGGCCCCTCCGAGGCCGCCCTCGAGGTTTGGGTTTGTCAGGGTACTTGCGGTGGCGAGCCACGAGATCCGGAGCATGGACATCCCGAGCCCGGGTCCATGAGCGTTCTTCGGTCCCATCCCCTTCCAGTCAAGCAAATACTCCAACTTCCGGTAGCGGATGCGACATCCAAGATGTCCTGGACCTCCAACTCCTCCTCGCCATCGGCATCACAGGGGAGGCGGCTGCGTCACGTCAGGCCGCACCCCTTCGCCCGGGCGGAGCAGCGAGCGATGAAACACCGGGTGGAGCTTCATGTCCGCTGGGAGTTGTAGTTTGAAGGAAACAGGCCCCACCTTCTCCAAAACTTTGTAGGGACCCAAAAATCTCGCGTCCAGCTTTCGGCTGGGGCGCTGCGTGAAACAAATTCTTGGTGGACAGCCAAACTTTATCCCCCACAAGGATGTCAGGACCCTCCTGGCGCCGCCCCGATCAGCCATCCGCTTGTAGTCAGCTTTCGCCTGGTCAATTGAGTACGTAGCAAGTCTTGGAGTGCAGTGAGCTCTCGAAGCCAATCCTTAGCCTCGGGCGTCTCGGACGGGTCCACCGGCGAGGTAGAACCGAGGTGGTGTCCATAGTTCGCAAAGAAAGGAGTCTCTTTGATGGATTCCTGCGTCGCATTGTTGTAAGCAAACTCTGCCAGAGACAACAAGGGCGCCCAATTGTTCTGCTGATAGTTGACAAAGCAGCGCAGGTACTGCTCAAGGTGGCATTGACCCTTTCGGTCTGGCCATCGGTCTGCGGGTGATGAGCCGTGGACATCCGCACATCAATCCCCAGCAACTTCTGGACAGCCTTCCAGAACTGGGAAGTGAATGGGTGCCCGGTCAGTCACCAGGCTCTGTGGAAGTCCATGCAGCGAAACACATGTTGCACAAACATATCAGCAGTCTCTTTGGCAGTGGGCACCCCCACACAGGGGATGAAGTGTCCCATCTTGGTGAAACAGTCCACCACGACCAGTATCGTGGTGAAGCCCTTGGACTTGGGGAGGTCGGTGATGAAATCGGCGAAATCATCTTCAAGGGGCAGAGGGGGAGTCGGAAGCGGCTGGAGCAAACCGGCGGCTTGCCCCCTGGTTCTTAGCCCGGTGACACACAGGGCAGGATCCCATAATCCTCCACATCCCTCCACACTTTAAGCCACCAAAGTCCCGTAGGACCAGTTGCAAAGTCTTGAACAGCCCAAAATGGCCTGCGACCCGGCTATCGTGGCAAAGCTTGAGAATGTCCGCCCGCTCGGGCCCAGGAGACATAGACAGAGTCCCGTGGTAAAGCACCCGTTCTTTACCTGGAAAGGGGCTTGAGGCCCCTTGGTCAGCTGCTCCTGTACCCACGGATCGGTCCGCTGGCGAGCCTGGACACGCACACTCAAAGGGTCTCTTGTCACCAGGGGCTGGCGGGGGCCACTGGAGGGGTTGACAGGAAGCGCCCGAGCAGCCGCAAAGTTCTCCGCTTTGAGCAACCGGGCCTCGGACGGCCCGTCGCCCTCACGAGCGTACTCCGGCTTTCGGGACAGCGCATCAGCTTGCTTGGTCTGCTTAGGGTCACATAGTGAATCGGAAGTGAATCGCTCAAAGAACAGGGACCATCTCTGTTGCCTCTGGTTCAATTTGCGCTGGGACTTCAGATGCTCCAAGTTCCGGTGGTCGGTGTGAACCTCCACCGGGAACTTAACCCTTCAAGCAGGTGTCTCAGACCCAACTGCATGGGCTCCGGGTCATCGAGCGGCCGGCACTGGCAATGCCGGGGTTGAAACTGCCCAGCCCCTTCCTTCCGTGCCACCGGTTCTCCATCACGCCCTTGTCCCACCTCCTCTGGTCTGCAGTCCTGCTTCCATACGAAGGCTCAAGGTGATGGCGGCCTCCAGATCCGCGGGCCGAGGATGTTTAACATCTCCTGTTGCAGTTCGAAGGCAGCCCCAGTAGTGAGTGATACCGCAGCGCCCGGCAGACCCACTGCGTCTGGGAAGCCAGGACTCAGCGGGAGATGTACTGGGACAGGGGATAGATCCTTGCTCGTCAGCAGGCCAAATCCCTCTCGGCGAGTTCTTCATTGACAGGAGCCCCCATGTTGCCCTGATTGCATCTAGGAAAGCCATGGCGTGTTAGTATGGGAACTGCGCCGGATCAATACGGTAGCCCACGTTGCCGCTGTCCCTTCCATCAGGTTGTAAACAAAAACCACCTGGGCTCGTCGTTGGTGAACTTCGTTGGGGCGTTGCTCCAAATAAAGTTCCACTTGGCAAACAAAAACTTCCACCTGAGCGGTTCCACTAAAGCGGCCAGGTGGGCTCACCAGTGTCGTCGGCCCGGGTCCATAGCTCCCAATTCGTTGCAACTCTTGCACTTGAACATCAGTCAAGTTGGCCATGGCGACCACTGGCGTGGGCGCTTCTTGCGGCGTCAGCGCCCAAGCAAGGGAGCCGAGGCACGTACCCGCCGCCCTTCCAGGTCTTGTACTGGGCCACGACGCAGGGCTTCCCGCGCAGGTTGGCCAGGCGCTGCTCCACTTGGATGTAGAAGCAGTCCATGTCGGCCAAGGCCACCACCCGCTCCCGCCCGCGAGACATCTCCAGAGCGAGCCGAGGAGGGAAAAGATTCGGAAAGTTCCCTTCCCTGACTGGAATTCCCGCCTTCGTTCTCGTCAGAGCCGGGAAAAGAAGGAAGAAACGGAAGTGACGCAACGGCGCAAGGTTCCTGCGTGCTCCGCGCGCTCTTTGGGACGCAAGGCGTAAGGCGTCCAACCGCAACGCCTGCTGGGAAATGGTGTCTTTGAAAGAACCGTAGTCGAGGAATGTGTGATGACGTCATGCTGTCCAGAACATAAACATAGGAGAGAGAGAAAGGAGGTTTCAGTGATTTAGACTCGTGGGAGCTATAGTTTCCCACGGTCTTTGGCCTTTCTGCCAAAGAATGCTGGTGCCTTTCCACACAGCCATATAACTCAGAATATCAAGGCAGATAATCCGCAATATCTGCTTTGAACTGGGTTATCTGGTTCCACACTGCCATATAATCCTGTTCAATTTGGATTTTATACAGCTGTGTGGAAGCTGTCGGAGGTCAAGTCGTATCAAATTGTATTAATTCCACAGTGTAGATTTATTTATTTTTATTATCTATGTATATAATAAAAAAATTCAGTGTTTGTGGGCGGAGGTGTGGAGGAATATGTGGCAGCATTTCGATTGACTGCCACTGTGGGATTATTTGCATAAAGGACTCTGATTGGCCAGCCACAGAATTCCAACACTCTAAGGCACCAGACAGAGGGGATTGGTTGCCACTGAGGGGGTATATGCATAAAGGACTCTGATTGGCCATCTGCATTCCAACATTCTAAGGTGACGCAGAGGGAAAAGGAAAGGCGTCAGGCCGGCAGTCACTGCGGCCCACAGCAATGACGGATCAGGATGTAAAGGGGCCCCATGGTCCACTTTACATCCTGGTGCAATTTGGAGGATGGACCATGGATTATGGCAGGGCTGTCCAACTTCTACCGGCCCAGGGGCCTGAATTCCGGTCACTGATGACCTGGGGGGCCATAGGGTCTGCCCCCGCCCCGGCTCCGCCCCTGCCTCCACCCCACCCTGCCTCCGCCCCCGGCTTACTACTCATAAGAGTCATCCATACAGTCAAATATAATATTTTACTAACATTAAATGCAGGGTGGGCATTCAAATACACAATTACATAATAATAACATAAAGGTTAGCCTACCTTCCCAAACGCGCGGGATCCAGAAGCAGCCGGACCACGATCAGAGGCGACGACCGACCGAGGCAGCAGCCGGAAGGTACAAATCACGCCTGCATGGGCCGCAGGATTAAGTAGCCGAGATTTCGGCAACAGGAGTATCGCGAGCCCACGGAAGCCACACAGGATTTCGCTCTCAATGCAGGCGAGATTTCGCGTTGAGAGCAAAATCCCGTGTGGCTTCCATAGTCTCGCGATACTTGCTCCGAAACCCGGAAGTGGGCAATTTTTAAACATATTTTTTTATTTTTTTTAATTAAAAAGCTTAGGGGTCCGTAGGGAAGGGGCTGGGGGGCCGTATACGGCCCCCGGGTCGCCAGTTGGACAGCCCTGGATTATGGGATTTAAAGTACCTTCACACACTTCCCAAGACCACTGCAAGCCAAATAAACAACTGATAAGGACCAAACTTGGCACACAATGTCTTTTTCAAATAACAGGGCCGGGACCCCAAGCTAGTTTATTTATATTTACAACATTTATATGTTGCCCTTTTCACCCCGAAGGGGAATCAGAGCGGCTTGTTTTATTATTGTTTTAATATTGTATTATTGTATTATTACATTGCATTATATTATCAATATTATATGTGTACACAATATATTATATTATCACAGCACAATATGAGTATTATATATTACTATATTGTATGATCAGTATACTGTAATATTAGCAATATTACATGTAATGTAAAATATAGTTATATTGTATTATTATTAGATGTATTATATTGTATTATTATTAGTATTATATTGTATTCCATTATATTATCAATATTATATGTGTACACAATATATTATTGGCACAGCACAATATTAGTATTATATATTACTATATTGTATTATTATCACTGTACTGTAATATTATTAGCAATATTACATGTAATGTAAAATATATAATTATACTATTGTATTATTATTAGTATTATGTTGTATTATATTATCAAAATTATTTGTGTACACAATATATCACAGCACAGTATTAGTATTATATACTACTATATTGTATTAGTATCACTGTACTGTAATATTATTAGCAATATTACATGTAATATAAATGACATAATTATTATATTGTATTATTATAATATATTATATTGTATTATAATTAGTCTTATATTGTATTAAATTAAATTATCAATATATGTGTACACAATATATTATATTATTGGCACAGCACAATATTAATATTATATATTACTATATTGTATTATTATCACTGTACTGTAGTATTATTAGCAATATTGCATGTAATGTAAAATATATAATTATTATATTGTATTATTATTAGTATTATGTTGTATTATATTATCAATATTATATGTGTACACAAAATATCACAGCACAGTATTAGTATTATATACTACTATATTGTATTAGTATCACTGTACTGTAATATTATTAGCAATATTACATGTAATATAAATGACATAATTATTATATTGTATTATTATAATATATTATATTGTATTATAATTAGTCTTATATTGTATTAAATTAAATTATCAATATATGTGTACACAATATATTATATTATTGGCACAGCACAATATTAATATTATATATTACTATATTGTATTATTATCACTGTACTGTAGTATTATTAGCAATATTGCATGTAATGTAAAATATATAATTATTATATTGTATTATTATTAGTATTATGTTGTATTATATTATCAATATTATATGTGTACACAAAATATCACAGCACAGTATTAGTATTATATACTACTATATTTTATTAGTATCACTGTACTGTAATATTATTAGCAATATTACATGTATTATAAAAGACATAATTATTATATTGTATTATTATAATATATATTATATTGTATTATAATTAGTCTTATATTGTATTAAATTATATTATCAATATTATATGTGTACACAATATATTATATTATTGGCACAGCACAATATTAGTATTATATTTTACTATATTGTATTATTATCACTGTACTGTAATATTATTAGCAATATTGCATGTAATATAAAATATATAATTATTATATTGTATTTTTATTAGATGTTTTATATTGTATTATAATTAGTCTTATATTGTATTACATTATATTATCAATATTATATGTGAATGCAATATATTATATTATTGGCACAGCACAATATTAGTATTATATATTAGTATATTGTATTATTATCACTGTACTGTAATATTATCAGCAATATTGTATGTAATAAAATATATAATTATTTTATTGTATTATTATGAGATATATTGTATTATTATTAAATAATAATATTTATTGTATTGTGGAATAGTCGTATCCACGCTTTGAAACACGGTGGAGCTCTGGCCACAAGCTCTCTCTGGTGGTCACAACCTGTAACTGCAGCTCTTTGCTCCAAATTTCAGACCGCATTCCAAAGGCAGCATCCAAGCCAAAATGTCCTACATATGACCCGGAAGCCACGTCTCAAACAACAGAGTGAGGTACTCTATTTGTTCTATCTCTACGTTCCTAGCATAGAACCGTATTAGAAGTTGTGGACGGGGCTTCGCGCAGGCGCAGTGGAAACCGCTCGGCTGCCGGCGCCTGCGCAGTGCTGCCCCTTGGCTTCTTTCCCCGGCGCGGTGTGGCTCTCGGGTTCTGCCCCCGGTGCCTGGTTGCCCGGGGCAACGGGGCCTACTTCCTCCCCCCAAGCAGAGCCCCTCTCCCCGGCGCCATGTCTTGGGACCCCGTGAACACCCTCTGCGAGCAGCTGGTGAAGGCGGTCACGGTGATGATGGACCCGGCCTCCACGCAGCGGTACCGCCTGGAGGCCCTCAAGGTAGGGAAGGCGATACGGGGGCAGCAGGCCTCCTCGGAGCAGCAGCAGCAGCCTCCAGGCCCGAATCTCGCCCGAATCCCCGGCGCGAGCTCGGGCCCGCTCCGGATCTCTCCACGTGCCTGGCCGCCCCGTCCCCACGCCGCCCCCTCGTGCCTGCCTGGTCGTGTGAGCTCCGGCTTGGGCTGCAAGGCTGCTTGAGGGCTTCTGCGAGGGAGGGAGGGAGAGAGAGGGCGCCCGCCTTCCTTTGGCCCGTCCGCACTGTGGGATGAAGGCAGTTTGGCACCGAAATCCGTCAACTGTTTCCTTTGCCAGCTTCCAACTTTTATTATAGTTTCTGTTATGTATCCAAATGTGCTTTGGAAGTAGCAAGACAGAGGCACTCCTGGTCAGTCGAAAGGCCGGACAGGGCATAGGGTCACAGCCTGTGTTAGACGGGGATACCCTCCCCCTGAAGGCGCAGGTTCGCAGTTTGGGTCTGATCCTGAGCCTGGATCCCCAGGTTTCGGCGGTGACCAGGGGAGCATTTGCACAGTTAAAACTTGTGCGCCACCTTGGGAAGTCTGACTTGGCCACGGTGGTCCATGCTCTGGTTACATCCCGTATAGATTACTGCAACGCTCTCTACGTGGGGTTGCCTTCGAAGACTGTTCGGAAGCCGCAACTAGTCCAACGGACAGCAGCCAGGTTGATAGGAGGAGCGCCATTCAGGGAGCGTCCAACTCCCCTGTTGTGCCAGCTCCACTGGCTGCCAGTTTCCTACTGGGCACAATTCAAAGCGCTGGCTTTAGTCTAGTTTCACCAGTGTTTCTCAACCAGTGTGCCGTGGCACACTAGTGTGCCGTGAGCGATCATTTATTTATTTATTTATTTATTCAGGCTTCTATGCCGCCGACTCCCGAAGGCTCGCGGCAGCTCACAGAGCCAAAGGCACAGTAAAAACAAAACAATAACAACAATAAAAACAATAAAAACAGTTAAAATAGCAATGGTAGCAGGAACAACAACACAGTTCAGCAATAGCATACTTAAAGATACACGGGCCTACTCGCCAAAGGCCTGCTTGAACAGATGGGTTTTGCATGCCCGTCTAAACGGGAGCAGGTCCCTCAAGGCCCTGGTTTCGGCCGGGAGGGCGTTCCACAGCGTGGGAGCTATGACAGAGATCATCAGGTGTGCCGTGGGAAATTGACACTCTCCCCCCTCCTAGCAACCCCCTCACAGGTTTCCAAGAAACAAATTGAACCTCTCCGCTTGGAAATGGGGGTTTTTTGGTACTATTTTACTGGATTTTTTAGGGGGGGGGGCCCTCCCCCCCAAGGAACTGTTTATAACAGCTTCATGACACCCATAGTTAACTGGAAGCAAGTTTCACTCAGTGTGAAATTTCACAAACGTCTGGAGAACAAGCTCTATGAGGAGCGGCTTGAAGAGCTGGGTATGTTTAGCCTGAAGAAGAGAAGGCTGAGAGAAGACATGATAGCCATGTATAAGTATGTGAGAGGAAGTCATATATATGTTGTGTTCATCGAAACAGGCCCAGGTTTCACACTGAGTGTATAAATACATTTTAAAACATAACTATATGTATTACTGTGTTAGAGTGTCATTTTGTGTCATTTTGGTTGGTAGTGTGCCCCAGGATTTGGTAAATGTAAAAAATGTGCCACGGCTCAAAAAAGGTTGAAAAACACTGCCCTAAACGGTTCGGGTCCTACTTACCTGTCCGAACGCATCTCTCCCTATGAACCATCGAGATGTTTAAGATCATCTGGAGAGGCCCTGCTCTCAGTCCCGCCTTCTTCGCAGTTGCGACTGGCGGGGACGAGAGACAGGGCCTTTTCAGTGGTGGCTCCTCGGCTTTGGAACGCCCTCCCTAAAGACATCAGATCGGCCCCCTCCCTCCTGACGTTTCACAAGTAAGTCAAGACCTGGTTATTTGAGCAGGCATTTGTTGATACTAACTAACTAACTACTAACTAATTTTATTATTTATGAGTTAGATATCTACAATATTAAAACTTTAAAATATTAAAATGTTAAAATATGGGAATAGACAGGTCACTGATTGTCACTGATTGATGAAATATAAGGCTTAATTGGATATAAGGAATGACGACGATGTGATGGAAACTGATTTCAACATGACGCTGAGGCTGCAATTGTATGTTTTTAATTGTTAAATTGTTATTATATGTTTTTTTCGGGGGGGGGTTGCCTTGTTGCTGTGTTGTATTGAGGGCAGAGACTGCCTGTGTAAACCGTCCCGAGTCGCCTTCGGGCTGAGAGGGGCAGTACAGAAACATGACAAATAAATATATATATATACACACACTAGCTATACCCAGCCACGCATTAAAACAGCTTTTTTCCATCTAAGACAGGCAAGGCGGCTGGTCCCCTATCTATCCCGGAACGACCTGGCCACGGTGATCCAAACCACGGTCATCTCGAGACTGGACTACTGTAACGCCCTCTACATTGGCCTTCCTCTGTCAGTGACCCGGAAGCTCAAGCCAGTGCAGAACACTGCCGCCCGACTCCTGTCTGGTACCCCAGCAGGTTGTCACATTACACCTACCTTGCAAGATCTGCACTGGCTTCCAATTGAGCACCGGATCACCTTTAAAGTGTTGGTGCTCACCTTTAAGGCCTTATGCCTGGGGCCAATGTACCCGAGGGACCGGCTTTTCCCATATTGCCCTATGAGATCACTGCGGTCAGAAAACACCAACTTGCTGGCTATTCCATCTGCTAACTCACTCAGGCTAACTGCAACCCGCAGGAGAGCGTTCTCCGTGATTGCTCCAATGCTGTGGAACGCTCTCCCGGCCGAGACGCGAGCGCTCCAAGGCGGTCTTGTAAGGCATTCCTTTTTCATCTGTTAGGAATTCTTTGAATTGAATTCTGCCCATGCCTGATCTACACTGTAGGATGAATGCAGTTTGAAAGCAAAATTGTTTACTCTTTCTTTCATCATCTTCCAAGTTTTTTTGGGCTTCTGTTTTGTATCCAAACTTAAGGATTTTTATTTTTATTATTCGATCTTATATTCCGCTCCTCCCTGCAGGCTTGGGGCGGATTACAACATACATTAAAAACGTGCTGCGCATACACCTGCAGCCATACATAACATAAAACATAAAAAACAAGTGGAAGTGGAAGGAAATAGGTAAAGAAAAAGCCAGAAATGAGAAAGATGCACAAGAACATGTATAATTGACATATACAGTTAGCGTAGGTCTCATCAGCCAAACATTTACCCCAAAAGCAGGTCAGGGAGAGGTGGCAGTCTATTGGGATTCATAATTTCCCCACAAAAATTAATTACAGTACAGAGTAGAAAAGAAATAAGGAATACACAATGTATAATGTGATGTTACCGATTACTAACTGAAAAGGTAGCATTCAGAGCCAGATGTATATGGCAGTTTGAACTAAGATGGCATAAAGTGCAGAATTGTAGGCCATTTCTTTCTCCACATTCTGCAAATGACAGATTTTACTAATTTTAATCTTAACATTTTAATATTACAGTCTAGCATTGCCCTTCATATATAGCTATTCATCTTATTGCAGGGAGGATATACTTGCTTGCTTCAAAATATTTATTTTATATTTCAGTTCTGTGAAGAGTTTAAAGAGAAAAGCCCAGTGTGTGTTCCATGTGGATTGAAGCTGGCGGAGAAAACCCAGACTGCTATTGTCAGGCATTTTGGTCTTCAGATCTTGGAGCATGTAGTAAAGTAAGTAAAATAGGATAAACATGGAGGACTGTGGCACAATATTTTTTATGTTTTCCAGGATAAACTTGTTGAAATTATTATCTTTGATTATGGTATTGCTTAATTTTATAGCAGAGGAAACCTAGTGGCATCTCACAGAAGGATGAATTCATTAATACTTTTGTATTAATGAATCAATAACTTTAATAAACAATCTGGAGATTCTTCTTAATCTGTGTATTTTGTAAATCTGGCATCTTCTCATTTGTTGTCTGTAACATTGACTCCTACCTACTTTCTTAGCTATGATACTATAACATGCTAGTTATTACAGCCAACTCTTTATGGAATTTCTCAAACTACTTCCAGAAGTGGTTTGATTTTCCATGCACATAGATACCCTGGCCAAAAATAAAGAGTTTTTTGTATCAGATCAGAGGCCCATTTACTCAGACCATTTAATGTAATTCAAACCTAGCTACAAACTTCTGTGGCCATACAACAAGCTCCCACAAAAGTGTGCAAAAGAAAGCCTGTAATGCGTATCAGTACTCTGTGGTTTGTGTCATCATCATCTGGGACTCAAGTTGGTTCCAGGGTTTCCTATGCAATCATCTGCACAGCAAAATTGGTTTTGTCAATATTGCAAGTTTGAAACTGCATTAGTCACTGTATATGGGGCCCATCTAATTTACCATCCTGTTTCACAAATGTCTAGCCATTTCTCTGCTTAAAATCCACAGGCAGATCTTGTAGCCCTTTCCTTTCTGTAATAGGCTCTGAACTTTGAGGTTCTTTTCAACTATTTTAGCTCCTAATGTTGTTCCTTGTATATAATCACTATATTCTATGAAGGCATACTTTTTTTCGCCCAATTTGAATCTACTATCAGTTAGTTTTAATGGTTGGTCTCATAATCTATTCCTAATGAAGGTAGAAACTATTTTCATTGTTCACCACTGTATGCATTATGCATAATTTTTAGACATGTGTCATATTCCTCCTTTATGTTGCAAGTTTATACTCACTTAATATAAAGTGAATAAATAGGAGTGACAGTCACTAGTTTCTGAATGAATCCATGAAGGTTTGTATTGCTAGTCACTTTTTCCAACTTTAAAGACGCAAGCATTCAACTTTCTATATTTTGCAGGACAGCTTCCAGTAGAGCAATATGAGTCAGTCTTCGTTTTCTCACATCAACATTAGACATGATATCGTTTTCATTATATTGTAGAATTGACAGATTTGTGTTTTGTTGGACAGGTTCCGTTGGAACACTATGGCTCGGCTTGAGAAAGTGTATTTGAAGAACAATGTGATGGGGCTCATATTTAATGTGAGTTTGGCTATTTGTGATAATAAATAGCTAGGTTATCTAGATATTAGTATGTTTTTGAGAGAAGTAAAGATGTCACCAGCCTAAGTGTGACCTCAATTCATTTCTAGATTGCAGTTTGTTTACTTTTTAAAAGAAAGTCTTATATTGATTGCAATTTTCTTTACTCCATAATGAAGAGAGAACTTATAAGAATGCAAAAAGCTGACTTATAAAATTATCAGTTGGTACATCTAGCCCACTGTTGCCAACTTTAGTTCTTAGTACTGCTCCAGGGTTTTTAGGCAGGATTGTTTCCCAGATCTTCTTGGAGATTCCTGGTACCCCATGGTGGTCTTCATCCAGATATTAACTAGGTTTGACTTTGCTTTGTTTCTTTCGTTTTACAGATTGATATTGTGGTATCACTTAATGAAGGATAAAAAGACAAGCAATGCATGTAGCTAGAGTCTTACCTCTGGTTTCCAGCCAAAATGACAAGTTATAGTGATGTGTTTGTATAACTTCATTATCCTATCTTTTTTCTCAACAGTGGGTTATCTGTCTATTTTTTCCATCATGTAAGTCTTAATTTTTTGTTCACAGGGCACACAGAATATTTTAGAGGAAGAAAATCACATTAAAGATGTACTTTCTCGTATTATGGTGGAAATGATCAAGCGTGAATGGCCCCAACACTGGCCTGACATGTTAAAGGAGCTAGACACACTTTCTAAACAAGGGGTATGGACTGCATTTTACATTCAGATTGCAGCATCTTTTCAGAATTTAATTTCATCAGACTTGTATACATGTGTTCCTTTTTCATAATCTCCTCTTCAAATGCTACCTTTGTATTAATGTTATCTGTAACTTTCGGGTTTTTTTGTTTGTTTGTCTTGGATTCTAGGAGACTCAGACAGAATTGGTGATGTTCATACTTCTGCGCTTGGCAGAAGATGTGGTAACATTCCAGACTCTGCCAGTGCAGCGACGGCGGGATATTCAGCAAACTCTCACCCAGAACATGGACAAGATCTTTAGCTTCCTGCTAAACACCCTTCAGGAGAACGTTAACAAATACAGACGTGTGGTAAGGGTTTCCTTTTTGTTTCTTTGGTTATAAATGAATATTCTCATGATTTCATATTTATTCTCTATCCCACGCTTGATCATTACTTTCATCATAATGCAGATACTTTTATAAAATCTTCCAATTTTTCCAAAAATCTCTGAAGATTTGTGACAAACTGACTGTGCTGATTAAGGAAAAATCCCTGACTAACTTTAAAAAACACTGGGAGTTATTTAACATTTTCTTATGGCAAAGATGGGGACAAACTTCAACTATTTGATTTATGAATTAGAGGAGTGTTATTAAAAGTGGAAGTGTGGACATACAGTGCTATTTTAAAGGAATAGGAAATATTTTGTTCATTCATGGATTTTGGGAGGGTAAACTTTCACGTTGCCAAAGAAAGATTAAACTGTTTATATTATCGAGTCTTTGATTTTGACATATTGTTCATTCTCTTTACATTTCATTCGAACACACAATTTACCTTTTAAAAGCAAAAAAACTAAAATTACAATAATTGATATCTTCAATGACTGATTGGACCAGTTGATCTTTTTACTAAAGAGGAACCTATAGGAATACCGTTGGCTGTATCCTGCATAATAAGAAGGGGATGTAAAGAGATAATGAGAAGTCTATATGCATTTCAGAAACTCAATTTTTCTTTATTTTTTCCTTTCAGAAAATGGAAGCATCTCAAGAATCAAAAGTAAGTGAAGCCAAAATGAAAAGCACAAAATATGTACTTTCCTGTCGATTGTCCCTCAACTCTTGTTTGGTGTCTATGACATTCACTCAGCCCTTCAGTTTATTAGTCTTCTTTAATAAACTGGTCTGATATATGACTCAGATAAATATAGGTAAAGTGCAAATTCAATAAAATTCATGGATGGTATCAAATTAGTTTTTCTGGTAGTAGAGAAGGTAAAAGGTGTTCCCTTTCCAACACCATGTGATTTCTCAAAATATGCTCCAAATGGTTCCCCCCCCCCCCTCCATGCAGCAGTTTAGATTATGGGAATTCAAAATGGTGGAAAAGAGGACCCTTGTCATGTCAGCAACTATTTGCTTGTGCAGCATTGGATTTCATTCATGCATACATAATAAACACCCAAAGTACCAGTCAATTAGCATTTCACTTCAATGGGGTAGTAGTGAAGAAAATGCACAAAAAACCCTGTTTATTTTCATTATAATAAAATAGAAATGGAAATAATGGCAATCTAAAAAGTATGTGGAGAAACAACATTCTGTTGTGTTTTCTGAATTCATATGTAGCATATATTCAGAAAACAAAACAGAAAAATCAAAAAGCTTTCCCCCCAATATTACATTTTTAAGGAGAGAGAAAATGCAAAGTTTGAGGAACATAGAAAAAAATTGAATGAAATATTTTCTCCTTTGCAGTTAGCCAAAATGCTTTCTAAGACAAAGTTCTTTTTGCTCAAAATGCTAGGTGTTTCATAGTATGAAGATGTATAATATGACCCCTGTATCCATGGGACAGTTACCTGAACTTCATTTGTCCACATCGAACATAATATGGTCCATTTAATCATTTTCTAAGTCCTTCAGTGTAAATCTGTGGAATTTCTGGGTCCGTGAGAGAAACATACTCGGGGAGGCTTTCATTGCTTTTGAGAAAACACTGTTGAAGAGTTCCATGGGGTGCAACTACACTATAGAATTAATGCAGTTTGACACCGCTTTAACTGCTTTGAGTCAATGCTGTGCAATCCTAGAGTTTGTCATTTAGTGAGCCACTAGCCCTCCTTGGCAGACTGGTAAAATTATAAGTCCCAAGATCCCATAGCATTGAACCATGGTAGTCAAAGTAGTGTCAAACTTCATTATTCCTACAGTATAGGTGCGCCTGTAGTTTCAACATGTTACACTTCATAGCCAAACATGCCGCTAGCCTAATCTTTAAGATAGTGAATATTTGTGTTCAAAATTGTTTATCGTCGTCCTCCCCCCATTTTTAGATGACAAAAACTAAGATACATGTTTCATGGAAGTAGGAAAAGGAGGGAGAAGTGATTTCTTGTAAATTTTTTCACATTCACAATTTTGCTCCTACAGAATTAGGATATTTACATATTTAAATTACACAAATGTCAAATAGTATAACTTTCTGTGCTAAGTTATAAAAAAGAAGCATTTTAAATTCTTTAAGCAGTAAAGTCATTGCGGATTTGATATGAAAATAAGCATGTCATTTAATTTGGTTTTCCCCCATTCTGTATTATTTTGAGAAAATTAGGAAAACATATTTTTGTAGCTTTAAAATTCCCTAAAATTTTCCATCTCTAATCTGCCTTAAAGTGATTTTTCTTTATCATCATTCACATATTTGTCTTGGAATGTTTGGAAAATTACTCAGGCTGTGTACTCTCATCAAGTTCAAGGGATAATGTTTTTCATGGTGTTGAATTGCTTGCACCAGAACTAAATCCTAGTAAATTTGGAAATTTATTTTAACCATTCAATATGCCTGTACTATGATCTGCTGCCAGCAGCACCAAAATTTGGATCTTTTACTTTGTGAACTAGATGACTGAGTCAGTTGTTATCTGACTTTTCAATCACTTGGTCCACAGGCACAAGCAAATTGTCGAGTGGGGATAGCAGCACTCAACACTCTCGCTGGCTACATTGATTGGGTGGCTATGAACCACATCACAGCCGATAACTGCAAGCTCTTAGAGATGCTGTGCCTGCTTTTGAACGAGCCAGAACTCCAGGTTGGAGCAGCTGAGTGCCTCTTGATCGTAGTCAGCAGGAAAGTGAGTATCTCTCCTTTTTGTCTCTTTCATAAAAGCTTTTAGACATAAGCTAAAGCTTTGAAGATAAATTTTCCTACTGAGGGTCATGATAAAGCTCTCATTTGCTTTTTTTCATAGGGGAAATTGGAGGATCGCAAGCCCTTAATGGTGTTATTTGGGGATGTTGCAATGCACTACATTCTCTCTAGTGCCCAGTGAGTACTACTGTTAGCTAATCTGAGCATATCATGACTTTTTAATGAAAATGAGCTGTTCTTCAGTTTTCTTACAGATGACATAGTGGCCTTATATGTTGTGACCTACATTTAAGTGACCATCACTATATGCTATCAGTTCAAATGTAGACAAAGCTGCCAGACCTGTTCCACAGAAGACAATATATAGGCCAGCCCTCCTTCACCATTCTACTATTGCTGATACTGCTTAAAAAGTCCAGACAAAAGGGAAAAGAGGCTGGGCAGGCATAAAAAGGATCTTCCTCGTCAAAGACTTTATTAAACTGAGACATATACCTGCATATGTAATTCTTCTTACACCGTTTCTTTCAGGACAGCTGATGGAGGAGGTCTAGTAGAAAAGCACTACGTTTTCTTGAAGAGACTCTGCCAAGTCTTGTGTTCTTTGGGTAGCCAGCTATGTGCACTGGTGGTGAGTGTTTCTATTTACGTTTTCAGATTATTTTCAGAGGCTGTTGTGTAATATCCATGCCAAGATTGAAATATCATCTACATTTTTCATCATTTTCCATAGAAATTGAAAAAAATATTTTGCTATCCAATAATAGAATAATATTTATATTCAAGTTAAAACCGTTTATATGAATAATAGAGTAGTCTGATAATGTAAACAAAGACTTAGCCTGGAGACATTCATAAACCACTTTTCTGTTCTATATTAGAATGGGCATAATTCAGTGGTAGAATGCATACTTCATATGCACAATGTCATAAGTTCAGCATCTGGTGAGTTGATGAGATTTCTGCCTAAAATTCCGAAAAGCCACAGCCAATCCATGTCAAAAGTCTGAGTATTACACTATGAGGCAATCTTTTGTGTTCCTAGATCTTTTCTTTGCACTCTCTAACATTCTGTTTCTAAAGCTGTAGTATAGCAATGATTACCATAAATGTTGTGAGGCAGATTAATCCTGTGGAATGGCACAGAAAATAATTTTGATCTCTGGGTTGTTGTACGTTTTTTGGGATGTGTAGTCATGTTCTAGAAGTGTTCTTTCCTGACGTTTCACCTGCATCTATGGCAGGCATCCTCAGAGGTTGTGAGGTCTATTGGAAACTAGGAAAATGGGGTTTATATATCTGTGGGATGTCCAAGGTGGGAGAAAGAACTCTTGTCTGTTGGAGGTAGGTGTGAATGGTTCAACTGGCCACCTTGATTAGCATTTAATGGCCTAGCAGATTCAAGGTCTCACTTCTTACTGCCCGAGGAAATCTTAGCTGTCCCTGATTGTTTCTTGTCTGGAGTTCACCTGTGTTTGAGTGTTGTTCTTTATTTACTGTTATAATTTTAGAGTTTTTAAATACTGATAGCCAGATTTTGTTCATTTTCATGGTTTCTTCCTTTCTGTTGAAATTGTCCAAATGCTTGTGGATTTCAGTGGCTTCTCTGTGTAATCTGACATGGTAGTTGTTAGAGTGGTCCAGCATTTCTGTGTTCCCAAATAATATAGTGTGTCCAGGTTGGTTCATCAGGTGCTCTGCTGTGACTAAGCAAAATGATCACAAGTGGGAATCCGTGTGAGTAACTACAATTAAACACTGGTCAAATTGTGGTGAATATAATAGTCAATATCTATACTCTAATGTAAATCATGCAAAGACATATATTCACCTTAGTATCTCTTTATATCTCATAAATTCAAAACATATATCATTTCAAAGCTGAAATAGCTGTAAACTGAAACAATAGAATAAGCAGGATAAAGTCGATACTCCCCACAATATATCATACCCAGCACCAGAGTCCAATGTGGAGTAAGGTTCGTGGTGTAAAATAACTCAGTTCAATCCGGTAAGGGAAAAGCAAGAGGTAAATCTGTCCCCGAATGGGGTGCTTTCCCCGTGGAATGATGAATTAAACAAATGATAATCCGTCCCCGATGGGAGGCTTTGCGGAGTGCTGCTGCTAAAAAGCAAGCCAATGTAATTGTAATCCGACCCCGATAGGCAATGGTGAGTGGGCGCTGGCGTAAACCGCTGTAAATAGCTCCGTGAAGAGTCACAAAATAATAAATCCCCGTTTGGGTGCCCGCTGAAGCCTCAGGGATAAATTATAATCCGTCCCCGATGGGAAGCTAATGCAGAAAGCTGCTGAATAAAGACCAACTTGTGGTGTGAGAGATCCGGTCTCAATGGGGACAGGCTGGAGTGTAAGCAGACAAGCCGCTGCAAATTGGAAAAAGGGGATGAACGAGTCAACATCAACGTAACGAAAACAAGCCTCCAAATGGAGCTGGGGTGCGCTGGTTCCTCCCAGGGGAAGATGCCAGGAGTGGGGAAGTAGCCGCAAAGCCGCAGTAACTCAAGGAGGCTGCACCGAAGGAGATCCGACGGGGGCCATCTGAGCCACTGAAAGCCTCAGTGAAGAGGGCCGACGCGGGAGTAAATGCCCAGGAATTCCATTTGCGTTTCGACCTGATGGTCTTTATCAAGGCAGGGATAATATCACAATATCACCAATATCATATATATTTAGGCGGCGGCTATACATAAATCTGCAATATCAAAATAAAGAAGATAGGACAATATGCCAAAACATGGAATGCATGTATATAACACAATTAAGTAGCATAAGCAATATAAAAGGTGAACCAGCATGGAATTACCTCAGGTAAATGGCTCAATGAAAGGACGCTACCGCCGTCATGATAGCAAGAGCAAAGTAAATCACAATAAGGGTAGGATTTATAGAGCACCTTTCACGTGAGCAACACAGAGATTCCTAGTTTCTCATTAAGGCCATGGGGCGTCTCTGTGCGATGATTGATAATTAGGCGTGTTTCTGCTCTGATGAGGGCTGAATTTAGGTCCCCATGAGGAGAGGTGGAGATTTTCTCAATCCCAAAGAACTTCAGTGAGTCAGGGCTATGTGAAAGTTTCTTGCAATGAACATAAAAGGGGGAGTCTTCCGAAAAATGGCGGATTCACGATCTGTGTTCACTAAAGCGGATTTTAATCTTCCTTTTACTTTCGCCTATGTAAATAAGGCCACAAGGGCACCGGATTCCATACACCAGGGAGTCAGAATTGCACGTGAAATATTCTTTAAATTTAAACGTGCAGTTACGTCCTGGGCTGAAAATGTCCTTCTCAGTATACAAGGCGCATTGAGCGCAATTGCCACAGGGGTGAGTCTTGGCTGTCAAAGAGCTTTTCTTCTTGAATTCTTTAATCTTCGAGTGTACCAAAACATCCCGCAGGTTTCTGGTGTGTTTGTAGGCTATCATAGGGGACTGATGTAGTCCTGGGATGTCCGTTAGTAAGGGCCAAAATTTGTTGACAGTTTGGATGATGAGATTCGAGTGCTTGGTGAGGGTGAGGGGCCATGCAGTTCTGTCCAAGTTGGGTTTGGGTTTCTTGGTGAAAAGGGTCTCCCGTGGGGTGTGATCTGCTCTTCTTCTTGCGTCCATGATGATCTGAGTCGGATAGCCACGTGCCCTAAGTTTATTAGTGAGATGTTCAGATTCATGTTGATAATGTATGGTCTTGGAGGAATTTCTTTTAAATCGCAGGAATTGGGCGAAGGGTAAATTCCTCTTTGTCCACAACTGCATGGTATATGGTAGACTCCTGCAGAGATGAGGGGATCCTTCTTGCCCTTTGCTGAACATAGCATTTGTTGAATTTTTTTAGTGGGTCTGTAGATAGTTTATAGGTTGTTTCCTCATCAGCTTCCCTATGCGGTCAGTGGTTTCCTTGATGTATGGCAAGAACACTTTTCCTCCGGGTGGATCTTTGTCTTTATTCTCATGGCTTGTTCTAGGTCTTGCAGCTCTACTGATGTCTGTGATGGAGTATCCGTTGGCGTGTAAAGTCCAGTTTAGGTGGTCTAGTTCGTCTTGAAGGAGGTGGGGTTCACAGATTCTTTTTGCACGGTCTGCCAGGGCTTTAATTGTGCTTCTTTTTTTGACTTGGGTGATGGGCTTTTCATGGCAGACATTGAGAGGCTATTATTTTGTGAAGAGGCAACTGAAATGCAGTAACAGAGCAGTTTTTATACTGTGGTTGTGTTAACCACTCTAATTTTTAAATCACAATGTTTATTTTTCTTCCATTCTGGAAATGGTTGTAGGAACTCACAGCTCCCACAGGAGAAACAAAAAATTCAGATGCTCAGAAGCTGGTCTAGTTATTATTAATAAACAAGCCCAACATTTCACCTAAGTGTGCTGCTATTTGACCTATTTTAGGTGACCACTTAGAATTAAACTTGAGAAATTTCTGAGCCAGCACAATGGGTCTTTCTACTAATAAACATAAGTCTTTTCAGAACCTTAAAACCCATGTCTAATTTCGCTTATGGGTTTCATTAGAAGTTTCATAGTTTTTGCTTCTTTAGCACTCATCTAGTAACTGCCAAAAACTTAACCTCATTTAGTTTGCAGTTGACAAGATGGTGGTTATTGTCTGGATTCTTCCACTATGATGAAACATTGCTGTTGCATCTATATTTAATTCAGAGTTCAGGTGAGGGAATAATGCTGCCTTCAACTGTGTGGTTCAAGATTCCAGAGTTAGTTGCAGCTTCTATAAGTATATTCTCAGTATCTGCCTATTCCATAAGTATATTTCCACTAGCAGCTGCTCTTTTGGGTTCCTTATGGTTCCAGGATTTCTTCACGAGTGCTTTCCTCTCAACAGAGCTCTGATTGGGAAGTGGAGACACCTGTTAACTTAGAAAAATACCTTGAGTCATTTCTGGCATTCACAACCCATCCCAGTCAGGTAAGTAGGCTAGTGGTTCTCTGGGATCATGAGTGTAAAATTGCTAGTTCGTGCTGTGTAATGAATTGAAGCATTGCCAGTATTTTAAGATTTCCATGGTGTTTCCTTGAGTTATTTATTTACAGTATTTATATTCTGCCCTTCTCATCCCAAAGGGAAAGTTTTTAAAAATCACCTTTTACAGTCATGTATATGGGAAAAATTATGAAAAAACTGGATGTCCACAGGTCAATGCTTAAAATGCTCTGTACTCCCCACCATTTTAGACACTTGACGCGGAGTGTGCCAACTATTTCAAATAAAGACTTACCATATAAGCCTTCTGAGGCTTGGCAGCCTCTTTGTAAGCCTCAGAAGACTTGTAGAGAATACAGTAATCGCCAGTTAAAATGGCTGCTGCCACTCCATCTCATGCTCAAAATTGCAATCATGCTACATTATTTAGGGTCCCTCAGGGCAAAAGGAAGATAGGGAGGGGTTTCCTTATTTTTTTGGATTGACCAAGGAAGGGTCATGGGATGGGAACGCTGCTTGTTTTCACTTACTTTTCCCTGGGCCTGTTGTAGAAGCAGGTCACTTTCCTTTCTCTTCTGCCCACTCTTTTTTTCAGTTGGTTTTTTTCATACTTTTTCTTCCTTTATATATATGTTTTGCATATTTATATAGATATAGGCAGTTTGCACATTACCACACCATTGTAACCCTTTAAAATCTTTCCTTTCTCTTTAGTTCTTCCTAAATATGTTTTCTCTGTGAATTTAAAAAAGAAAATTAAAAGATTTGTTGGTTATATACTCCTTAGTTTTACTTATTTTGGCTCCAAAACTTCCATTGACTTACACATGAGTTTGACTTATGTTCAACTACATATGGTAGTTGGTGGCAGCATGATCCTGACTTGAAATCCTTCATATAGAGATTTGTTTATGGTTTGGGCTATTTGTGCAACTTATAGTAGTGACTGATACTTAGCTGGATTTTCTTTCCTTCTCTGTAATGGAATGTGGAACTCTTTTCTCTGTTGCCCAGGATTCATTGTAGACCAGTTAGACATGCGTGCAATATGCATGTGAGCAGAGGTTTCTCCATCTGCTATTTTGTCATATGGTCATTGCAGTTATTCTCTGATTTCAGTTGAGCTTAATGTGTTTAGAGGTGCCCAATAGGGGTGATCATTACCCACTCCTTACTAGCTGAGTGTTAGATATCATACTTTCCTAACAGAGCTTTCTACCATAATAGATTAATTTCATTTTTCTCTCTAGTTCTTACGCTCTTCTACCCAGATTACATGGGGAGCACTTCTTCGACATGAAATCCTGTCACGTGATCCTCGGCTGTTGGCTATTATCCCAAAGTATCTGCGGGCGTCTATGACTAATTTAGTGAAGGTAAAGTGTTATGAGTGTCTTCTTCTACAATTATGTGATAAGATACCAGCAATAAAGTTTTAAAAGAGCTGTTTTCCTTCAGAGTTTAGGCCAGACGTTTTCTGTAATATGCTGAATATTGCCAAGAAGCATAATTTCCTAGCCATGTCACTCCATTAGATGATTTGATTTCTTCAGAAGTCAAAATACCAACTCTTCCATCTCTGCCTGACAGTATTGTACATGACATTATGTGACATTACTGCGTGGTAACTTGTAGTGCCAGACTAAAAAACAAAAAACAAAACCCTATTTTTATCGAGCCTTTCCCCTTCTATAAGCTATAATGGCAGGTCCTTAAAAGTCTCCGTCATTTAACTTGTTCTCAGATTGAACAAAGCGGCATCATAAGGAAATAGTTTTGTCATGCTACATTTTGAGAATTGTATCACTGGCAGTTTCTTGCTGCAGTTCCCATGAAAACTTTGCTAGAGAGAAACGTATGTTAAATTAATATTTAGGACCATTTTAATTGTCTGAATTCCATCAGGGTTGAAAGCATTTTGGAGCATAGTCCACCTCTTACTTTGTGTCCGTTATGTTTGCAGGTGGGGTTTCCTTCCAAGACAGACAGCCCTAGTTGCGAATATTCTCGATTTGATTTTGACAGTGATGAAGACTTCAATTGCTTCTTCAACTGTAAGTATACTGTTTTCCCATTTAAACCCACTGTTTTTTAGAATAGCTTGATGTTTTATCCATACACGCTGAACTGAAGGTACTCTTGGAAATGTTCGTTCAGAGCAGAGGTGTGCTGCACACTAAGACCCACATGCTTCCTATCTCCTAGGTCAGTGGTTCTTAACCTGTGGATCCCCAGATGTTTTGGCCTTCAACTTCCAGAAATCCTAATAGCTGGTAAACTGCATGGGATTTCTGGAAGTTGTAGGCCAAAACACCAGGGGACCCACAGTTTGAGTCCTAGGTCCATGGAATATAAGTCTATTAACCGCCATTAACCCTGGTGGTCATTGTGATTCCTAGGTTTTTCTTTCAGATGCCCTCAAATGCCTCCATGTTCCTTAGATGGCATGAGGAGACATTTTGTTTAAAAGACTGTGTGCCCATACAGTTCTCCAAGGAGTCCTTGGGGCTGGCCACTGTTGTAAATACAGCATTCTAGTCCTCTAGGTCAGGGCTGTCCAACTGGCAGCCCTGGGGCCGTACACGGCCCCCCAGCCCCTTCCCTACGGCCCCCTATCCTTTTAAAAAAGAAATTGGCTGTTTAAAATAAAAAAAATATTTTTTTTAATTTATTTTGAATTTTTTTAATATTATTTTTTAATATATTTTTTTCATGGCAGGGAGGGGTGGGGCAGGGAGGAGGAGGGAGCCTGCTCCTCCTCCTCCATTTTTTTCACGGCGGGGAGGGGCGGGGGCAGGGAGGAGGAGCTCCGGAGATGGCGCACAGCCACGGCGGAGAACCGAGAAGAGGAGCTTTCTGTGCCGCGCCACCTCCTGCTCCTTTTCGCGGGTGCCCCCCCTTCCTTCCTTCATTCACTCCAGCGATCACACTCACATCTAGTTTACTTGCAAGCTCATCTGTATATAAACCTCACTTCTTCCTAAACCTTTTCAGTGATGGTGACTCAAACTGGATTATGCAAATATTGATACCTGAGCAGAGAAAGGGAAAAATCAAAACCAACTACCATGAGAAATAAAATTCCAGTTTTGTAAATTTCCAGTTTCAATCCTTTCTAAATAAGCACTGAAAGGAATGCAAATTAAGGTTCCTGTTATTGGCTGAGTCCCTCCGCCTTGGCCACGCCCTTTCCCTTTCCTCTCTGCCTAAACTAGAAGAGGAGGATGAGACGCCATACAGCCCAAAAAAACTTACAACAGCCCAGCATTTTCTCCTGATGTTTTGCCCACATCTATGGCAGGCATCCTCAGAAGTTGTGAGGTCTGCTGGGGGTGGGAATATAGGGGGCAGAAATATAATAATAACAGTAATGAATGTATTTAATTTGGAAATAAGGGGAGATGGGGATGGGAATATAGGGGCAGAAATATAATAATAACAGTAATGAATGTATTTAATTTGGAAATAAGGGGGAGATGGGGATGGGAATATAGGGGGCAGAAATATAATAATAACAGTAATGAATGTATTTAATTTGGAAATAAGGGGGAGATGGGGATGGGAATAGAGGGGCAGAAATATAATAATAACAGTAATGAATGTATTTAATTTGGAAATAAGGGGAGATGGGGATGGGAATATAGGGGCAGAAATATAATAATAACAGTAATGAATGTATTTAATTTGGAAATAAGGGGGAGATGGGGATGGGAATATAGGGGCAGAAATATAATAACAGTAATGAATGTATTTAATTTGGAAATAAGGGGGAGATGGGGATGGGAATATAGGGGCAGAAATATAATAATAACAGAAATGAATATTTAATTTGGAAATAAGGGGGAGATGGGGATGGAAATATAGGGGCAGAAATATAATAATAACAGTAATGAATGTATTTAATTTGGAAATAAGGGGAGATGGGGATGGGAATATAGGGGCAGAAATATAATAATAACAGTAATGAATGTATTTAATTTGGAAATAAGGGGAGATGGGGATGGGAATATAGGGGGCAGAAATATAATAATACCAGAAATGATTGTATTTAAATTTGAAATAAGGGGGAGATCGGGATGGGAATCTATGGGGCAGACATATAATAATAATGTATTTAATTTGGAACTGAGGGCTGTTTTGCTGAGGTGGGCTCTTTCTTCCTTCTTCCTTGCTTTAATTCTTGCTTTTATGTTATTTATTTATATTTATTTCCCTCCCATATATATTCCTTCTTCAATCCATCTCTCTTCGGAGATTTATTTATATTTATATTTATTTCATTCAGTTCCATTTTTAAAATTTTTTTTAGTTAATAATGCAACTAGTAATTGTAAGTAAATTGGAGCCCAGGGAGGGGGCGGAGCCGGAGGGGCGGGGGCCAGAGTGGGGCGGAGCTGGGGAGGGCAGGGGCGGAGCCGGGGGCGGAGGCAGACCCTAAGGCCCCCCAGGTGATCAGTGACCGGAATTTAGGCCCCCGGTCCGGTAGAAGTTGGACAGCCCTGCTCTAGGTGATTGACTTCCGCTCCCAAAATACTCAGCTGCATTGGCCAAGTATCAGGGACTCTGGGAGCTGATGTTCAAAACACCTGAAAGGCCAGATTTCGGGAAACATCGATTTAATCTATAATTTAACCCATATGCCAATATCAACATACATGTGTGAAAACAAAAACGTTAAGTCAGTGAAACTGTCTTAGGTCATATTTATAAGCTCTTTGTTTTTGTTGGAGATAAGTCCTTTAATGCAGTTTGCCTGATAGCTTCAATTTAAATGGTTTAGATTTTAGGGAGAATCTTCTTTATTGACATTATCCAGCATTGAAATACATTATTATTTTCAACCCTGTATTTTATCAATTTGATCTCTGATCTGCAGTTACTGTTGCTCAATTGTTGTGGTTCCTTACATATCTAAATATTTTAGATACAAATATCTATGTTAAATTGGGGATATTCTTCTTGAGTTCTTTCTTTTGAAGCACATCTAAAATTTAAAGGATAGATTATCTAGGGTTCATCCAAATTTTGTTGTATCTCTGTCTTTGGAATTTTATTGTTATGATATAGGAGTCCCTTAATTAGCCAGAATGCAAGCAACCAGCAAAAAAAATTGAAGAAATAATATATTGAAGAAATATTTTTATAATACAGTAAATTCAATTTTTATAAAAGTAAAATTGTGTTACATTAAGTTATATTTGTCTTTATTTGCTTTTGGTTACTGTATTTTAATCTTAATATCAAGTCAATGCAAAATTTATGTTATGGTATAATATGGGGTGTGATATTAGTTAGTAACTTTAATAGTGACTCCCAAACAACCAGAAACTGCATTTATGTGGCATCAACCAATCCCCATAAGTGCCAGTTAACCGAGAGTCTGCTGTAATCAGTTATGAGATCAGTGAGAAACTTTGAAGGGACCATAATTCCACACAGATAGATTTAGCTTAACAGGGTGTATGCTATATTTCTGAAACATATGATGTACTATCAAAGTGCTGAACTGAGAACACAACCATTTGCCTCTTCAATAATCCTAGGTTTTCCTTTATATGATGTGACTGAGCAGCAACAGTACACGATTGCTTTTATATCAGAGAATCTTTATCTGTTTCCAAACGAGTCCCTTTTTGTCCCATTTGTTTTACAGCTTTCCGTGCGCAACAGGGAGAGGTAATCAGAATGGCATGTCGACTGGACCCTAAGACTGGCTTCCAAATGGCTGGGGAGTGGCTGAAATACCAACTCTCCCTTCCGATTGAGACTGGACCTATGAACTGTAAGTTTTCCTCAGTGCTTAGCAGAGCTTCAGAAGCTTCCTTTCTTTATCTTTTTTTTTCCAAGCAAGGTATTCCATTTAGACAGGAGGTCCTTCAAAATCTCATGCTGGTCATCCAGAGTATTGCGTGCAGTCTCTGCCATTCATGTATTTCGTGGTTCATTTAAGTAGTAAAAACAGTATATGCCTTAAAAATAGCATTTTTATAGGAAAAACTAGTGACAAACTTGACCAGTTCTTCCTGTAAAATAAAACAAGCTGTTCTATAAATACATTTATTTCCTGGAAACATTTTTTCACAGAGTGACAATTTATAAATAATTTATTGCACTGGCAATTATCTAACTAATTTTACATTGCTTCTAGTCCAATGATGTTTTAATATGTTTCTTCCTCTTGTAGCTAAAACCAATGAAAGCCACTGCTCCATCTTTTCTCCTTCCTTCGTTCAGTGGGATGCTATGACCTTTTTCTTGGAGAGCGTTATTAGCCCAATGTTCCGGACCCTAGAAAAGGAAGTATGTAGACCAAATATTCTATTTATTTATGCTATTTTAATGGAGAAGAAGAGATAGTAAAACAGCAACATTTTGTTTGTTCTAGTTAAGTTCAAGTATGGATCATTGGTATCATATAACTGCTCCCCCATTTTTGTGCCTAAACTTATATTATATAGGACACAAACTGAACCTGGGGTTGTTTGGTTGTGCAGCAATAATTGCACAATAGGGGTAATGTAATGGATTCTATCTCCATCCCGTCCAAATTTCTTGTCAAGTTGCTTTTTCTTGATCAGAAGGCAAAGTTAGTGTGTTGCAAGAATTAAGGCAGCTGTTTAATTAATCTGGTGTATAAAACGATCTTGAGAAAGTAGAACAACATGTGCAAACAAAAGACTCTATTTCGCATTTCTAAAATTCAGCTGTTGTTCTGTGGTTTCTCTATAGTATATCTGGACAGTAACTCTTTCTGAATGTTTTCTACTCCCCCCTTTTTTAAAAAATAGCACATTTTATTAGAATTAGAATATGTAGTGAAAGCTAAACAGTAAATGAAATGATTCAGCCATGCTTCTACTGCTAAATGCTTATAGCTGTACAGAAGCATGTCTTCAGATGCTCTTCAGCTAAGACGTGACACACTTCTTGTTATAATGAGCCTTCACTTCCAGCGGATCACACTTTTCCTATGGAATCATTTTAAGTCCCATCCAAATCTTGAAATGCCTTGTATCGCTGTTTGTAGTACTGTTTGCAAGGGAATATGTCTCATAAAACCAAAAGTGGCATTTCTTAAAGTGTTGGGAGGTTTCTCTAAGGATACAGACAACCTGGGTGGAATTCAACAACACTGATATGCATTAATATTGGGTTTTTTCCTTGCAGGAGGTCCCAGTGTCAGATGGCATAGAACTGCTGCAGCTCGTTCTTCGCTATGAAACAAAGGATCCCCTCATCTTGTCCTGTGTTCTTTCTAATGTCTCAGCACTTTTTCAATTTGTCACATATAGACCCGAATACCTTCCAGAAGTGCTCTCCAAAGTAAGCAGTTCTGCGATACCCACTTTGAAGGCTACAACCCTAAAAAGTTATAGAACCTAAATCCTTTTCTGTTGATTTTCCATATATTGAAAGTTTCATGTGAAAAAAAGATGTTAGAAATACTATTGTAAAGACCAATTACTCTGGGAAAAATAATTTCCTCTATGATCAACAGATGTTGTTATTGCTCTTGCTCTTAGGGCACTTCTGAACACTTTGCTACATTTGAAAATGCAAGTGACCTTTTTGGTTCGGAGCACATGTGCCTCTTTTGTGTAGATTACTATTTTTAAGATAGAAAGGTAACTTATCCCATCTGTACTTTGTAAACTCCAAATACAGATGGGATTAGTTACTAAAAAGGGTTGTTATCTACACCAGTGTTTCTCAACCAGTGTGCCGTGAGCGATCATCAGGTGTGCCGCGAGAAAAGCTCTCTGCCCCCCTTCCTTCCCCCCTCCTCCTGCCGAACTCCTGCTGCTTGGGAGAGAAGGAGGAAGGGCCGAGTGGCGGTGAAGAAAAAGAAGAAGGGGCCGGGGCACCGCCTCTTTCGGCCGTTTCCCCAGCCAGCCTCCAATCTGCCATGACTCCCGCCACGACTCTCATCCCTCGCTCGCTGAAGCCGCGCGGAGGAAGAGCCCCGCCTACTGAAGCCCGTCCACTGCTCATGCTTCTCCTTTGAGGGAGAACTGAAGCCGGGGGGAAGGGGCGGGGCATGGCATGGCCTGGCTCCGCCCCCCCCCCCCAGCTTCAGTGCTCCCACAGCTTTGCCAGCCTTGAGGGGGCAGTGCCAAGTCAGCATTGTGCTGGCTCTGCCACCGCTGGCTTGGCACTGCCCCCTCAAGGCTGGCAAAGCTGTGGGAGAACTGAAGCTGCATGGAGGGGGCGGGGCATGGCGCGGCCTGGCTCCTCCCCCAGCTTCGGCACTCCCAGCAGCTGCTCCCAGCAGGTCACCATCCCCCAGCCGTTCTTTACTGTGTTAGAGTGTCATTTTGGTTGTTGGTGTGCCCCCGGATTTTTTTAATGTTAAAAGTGTGCCGCGGCTCAAAAAAGGTTGGGAAACACTGATCTACACAAAGAAAAGGGGCTTACAAAAAAAATATTAGAACTGGCAGAAATTGACACATTTTGCTTGATTAAAGAGAAGTCAACAGATATATATTTAAAATAATGGGAACCATTTATATTATTCATAAAAGAAAGGGAAATGTTAAAATGTTGGCGGGTTTTGCAGATTGAAGAAAAAATAAGAATCGGGTAGAATGAAGAAACTGTCTAAAATGATAGGTTGATGAGATTATAACGCTTTATTTCATTGAGGTTGGAGGTGGGAAGTCAATTTTAATCTTTTATTATTTTGATGATTGTTTTGCAATGGGAAGAGGTGGGGAAAGTAGTTTAAATTGGTGTATATAGTAATATATCAGAGAGGGGGAAATTATTAGCTGATTTTTAAAAAACTTTGTAAATTCACAAATTTACTTTTGCAATGTGCTTATACTGAATTGAAGACTTTGTAAACTCCAAATACAGTAACTTTCAAATAGTAACTTTTGTTATTTTCCCCATAGCTTTTTGCCTCTGTTACTTTTGAAGCCGTAGAAGAAAGTAAGGTAAGCTCTTTTCAGCTATGTTGCACTAAAATGTTTGGCTGGAACTTCCTAATTACATAGGAAATTATCTCAGACATTGTAGGTTTGCCATGGGGCCATGTTCCTTGGTAAGTGGCTCTGTCCTATACACACCTCTTAGAAGATAAACTTCAGTATTAGCCCTAAGTGTTTGTAACTACATCTGTCAATATGTTTGGCATAACGTTTCCTGTTTGATGTAGAGTTCATGCTGAAATGTGTAAACTGTTGGAGAAACTGTTAAGATGAATGATTCTAAGTCATTAAAATCTTATGAGGCATTTTCTACTACTGAGTGCACAACCAAAAGTTTCTGTTGAGTTTCAGTACTTTTTAAGAAAAGTAACATTGTTTCCCATTCCAAATACACACAAACACAGTCACAAAATAAGTAACTCAGTAGTTTTATCCTGGATACTAAAAGAAGCAGTAAAACATAGTTCTTTTAGGGGAAGCACTAAAGAGCCACCACCATTTTCTTTCCCAGACATCCAAAAAGGCCAAAACTGAGCAAAGAGACTAGAAGGGACAGGTGTTTCTTTGAGATTCTTCCTGGACAGACTTATGTTCTTGCCTTTTGTCACTCTACTTAGAGAATGGAATGCCTATTACTTTAAAGGGTTACATCTGTATCTCTTACTTATATTGACCCATGAGTAAATCAATCCAGTCAATTATTTTACTAACAGTTTGAGACTTATACATGAGTATATACAGTATATAGATTTGGTTTTGTGTCACCCCGTTCACTATGAGTTAATAGAATCAGGGTGCACTATATTAAGTCCCACTCGTCAAAGTTTTGAATAGTAGCCATAGAAATCTTAGTAGATTGCCTGCACCATTCATGCTTCCTGCCCAGACTCTTAAAAATGTCAATGCTGTTCCGTTTTCTTGGTTGCTGGTATTACAGCTTTTGTTTAGGATAGCATGTAATTTTGCAAGCTTTAACATAACTGGACCCTTGAACCTTTTCAATAATTTAACAAGTCTCATCTATCAGTAGCTTTTTTTTTTTAAAAGGCATACTTTCAAGATAAAAGAACATTAGGAAGAACTTCCTAACTGTGAGAGCTGTTCAACAGTGGAACCTTGTACCCTGAAGTGTGGTGGAGGCTCCTTCTACGGAGGCTTATAAACAGAGGCTGGAGAGCCATCTGTTGTGGGTGCTTTGAACATGATTGTCCTGCTTCTTGACAGGGGGTTGGACTGGATGACCCACGAGGTCTCTTCCAACTCTATGATTTTATGATTCTATGATTCAAGATAAAAGTTACTGATGGGGATGACTGACTAAATTATTAAAGAGGCTCAATGTTACCCATCTATTGAAACTTGTAAAATAGGATATTATCCTTTTTTCCCCTTTCATTTCTTGGCTTTCACAGGCCCCTAGAACCCGTACAGTGAAGAATGTGAGACGACATGCCTGCTCCTCCATCATCAAAATGTGTCGGGATTATCCTCAACTTGTGCTGGTATAGAATTACATTTTTACACAACATGGAGAATTGCTCTGATTTAAACTGTTTAAAGCTCCATGTGTTTTAAAGATTCATTGCTTCCTTTATGGTTAGTGTGAAGAAGAAAATATTCCAGTAATTATTCTGAATGTTAGGGATAGAAAAGATATTAATCATTATCATCTACTTTTCATTGATTTTAGATAGGAAGATTTAGAAATGGAGGAGGCATAACAGTTATTTGTAGACACAAGAGTTTGGGATTAAAGGCTTGGTCAATAGCAGCTCTTTGCTGTAAGAGACACAGATACTTTCCATAGTAGTATGATATATGATACATTCCCAGACTTCACATGAATACATGAAACTGCAGATGATGGAAAACATGATTATTTTCAATAGACTTGATGATAGAGGAACCAAGAAGATGGTGTAGCTTGTATTGGAGGCCCTAAGTGAATAAATGTAGATAGGAGAAGTATATTGTTCCAAAGATATAGGGGTCCTACTGTACATGTAAAAGCATTTTGGAAAAATCATTGAATGATACATTGTATCCATATGTTAAATGTTGACCGCAAATAATGCTGTTACTTCCGGCCATAATTATATATATATATATATATATATATATATATATATATATATATAAATAACATTTCACTGGATCATTCTTGTATATTCAAATATTCTATCAACATGAACCACCAAAAATATGTTTGCTGTTTTGGTTGTCTGAAACTTGAATCTGTTTCTTTAGCCAAACTTTGACATGCTGTACAGCCACGTGAAGCAGCTACTCTCTAATGAACTGCTCCTGACTCAAATGGAGAAGTGCGCTCTCATGGAAGCCCTGGTCCTTATTAGCAACCAGTTCAAGGATTATGAGCGGCAAAAGGTCTTCTTGGAAGAACTCATGTCTCCTGTTACTAATCTGTGGCTTTCAGAAGAAATGAAAAGGTATAAAAATGCTGACCATTATCCTCGACCATATTTATCTTTTCCAATAATACATAAAAGGACCTTTAGATTCTCTATCAAGCACTTTACAAGAAATCAAATACTCCTTTTTTTACCTACAGCATTTGCTGTATTTTATTGTTTTTAACCATTGTGATGTTATGTTGACTGTTTATTGTTTATGTTTTTTTTTCTTTGCATGTGTTGTATTTTGCATGTTACACCTTGAGTGAGCCACCCCGAGTCCCTCTGGGAGATGGTGGCAGGATACAAATAAAAGATGATGATGATGATTATAAATTGAATTAGTAGGAGGTGCCAGGCTTCTAATTTTAAAAATCTCTGCAACAATTGTGATCCATTGCCTCATTTGGGAGATAGTGGAAATTAACCCATCCATGGCTGTTTCCTTCTCTGCTGAGAAAAATGGACCTCCCAATGTTCAAAAGCTCAGTTGATTGCTTGGATCCAAAGAGATTTGTGCATATATATATATATATATATATACACACACACACACACACACACACACACACACACAACTTCCTGAATCAGATTTCTTTGTCTAACTCTTCAGAGTCTTGATGAATACTGAAAATTTCATCCACTATGTTGGTGCTGATAACAGGATTGCAGATCCAACCACAGACGATTCCTGTGGCCTGAACCGTTCTAGAGTAAGTAATAATGAGTTGAAAGAATTTCTGTTGTGTTTTGTTATACAGATTAAATATCCTTTTCCCCAAGTTTCCCAAAGTTAACCTGTCCAGTAATTATACAAAACAATTGTATCTTCTGCATCGGGATGTTTTATTGCAACAGTTTTTTATATCACCACTTTTGGCAGCCGCGCCCCCCGGGGGGGACGGGGGGGACACCAACTGGAAACTGAAACATATTGTGGAGAGATACAGGATATTTGATAATTGAAATGCCCAAAGAAAAGTTCTCCTTCAAGGTGTTAGTTCTGACTTTCAAGGCCTTACATGGTTTGGGGCCAGTGTACTTGAGGGAGCCGCTTACCCCATATGTACCCAGAAGATCACTGTGTTCAGAGGTCCCAGGACTGAAACTCTGTAGGCTCTCTAGCACGTGGCAGAGAGCGTTTTCGGTAGCTGCGCCGGTCTTATGGAATTCGCTGCCGGCGAAGACACGAGCCCTGCGGGACCTAATGGTCTTCCGCAGGTCCTGCAAGACCTGGCTGTTTAGGCAGGCATTCGGTGTTTGACCGGCGCCTGATTAACATCTGCCACCCTGCTGTGCTACCACTGTTCTTGTATGAATCAGCTGTGTCCTGATTCGCTATGGTTTTATGGGACTGTAAGGGGTGGAATTGTTAACTGTTTTTATGAGGTTTTATGATGTTTTTAAATTTGTGTATCTTACATGTTGGAAATCGCCCTGAGCTTCGGGAAGGGCGATCCATTAAATCGAATAAATAAATAAATAAATAAATAAAAATAATGGGCTGCTTTGTTTTGGAAGTTTTATGCCTGACAATTTTCATATACAGATTTCAATTCCAGATAGAAATAGCATGCCGATTTCCACGTGTGGGAGCCATTTCCCATTTATGTGCATGATGAAATATACATACATATTCTGTATACATGATCATGGATGTGTGGTTAAATGTGTGTTTTTCAAATCTAACCCTTCTAATTATTTTGCTGAGTTCTAAGGGAAGCAGCTTTCTGTTGTTACAGTGACTAAGAATGATTATTTTATGATTTTTAAAATTTTATTTGCAGATAAGTTTCTGTGTGTATACCATCCTGGGAGTTATAAAACGAGCTCGCTGGCCTGCTTCCTTGGAAGAGGCCAAATCTGGAGGATTTGTGACTGGCTACATGTCTAATGGAAATCCAATCTACCGTAACCCTTGCTCTGTGCAGATCCTGAAATTTTTTGACAACTTGCTTGCTCTTATAAGGTGAGTCAACACAGCATGTTAATTAAAATATTATATATGGTGGAACCCTGACAAAGTGTTATTTCATGACTAAAACTAGTGAAAGCATATGTTAAAGCACTTTTTGTACTGCCGTATGATTTTTATATATAATGAAAAAATTGCTCTCATCTCTACCCTGCTTTCTCTGAGTGAAAGTTCTAACATGTATCTCTCAGAGTCACGAAACAAAAATTAAAACAAGCCTTTTCTAGTATATTTTGCACAATGTTCAGCCCTGCTTTTACTGTTTGGTATTGTGCATTCTTTTCTTCTCTTTTCATACTGGAATAGAAGCCCTTTCAAATGCTAAGCTTCCAGAAGCAGTCCTGTTAACATGCATTCATCTGTTTCTTTCTTTCTTTGTTTAGAGTATTTATATCCTGCTATTCAATCATAAAGTTTCTCAGAGTACCTTAGAATTCGCTAACCCGACAGTTCCCTGCTCACAGTCGAATTAAGATACAAAAACAAGGGAAAGGGAATGTCAGTATAGGAAGGCAAATATTCCCTCCTCTTTTCTCCTTCTGTGGCTAGAGCAGTGGTAGAGTGATAGAGCAGCTCCATCACCCAGAACCCGCATCTGCTTCTGGGTGATGGAGCACTGCCTATTCCTTCTCCCCCTCCACAGCCAAAGCAGTGGCAGTTGTGTCTTTCATCTATTTCTAAGCCCAGGCTTGTCTCTTCTTTTAATTTATAAGTGACATTGGCAGTTGTATTACTTCTGGACTTATGATGGGAAATGGTCAAGCAAGACTTCTGTTTTCACTGATAAGATTATATGTTGTGTTATGCTCAAAAGCAGAAGTTAGGACCACAGAGCCTTCCGGATAATGTTACTTTGAAAATCTAGTAAGCCCTTTAAAAGTACAGTAAATGGTTAGTGATGGTGGGAGTTATAGTTCAAATTTTGGAAGATGGAACATTGACCATATGTGCTCAAAAAGATAATGGAGTCAAGGTGGAATTTCAGATCAGCCTAAGTCAACGTTCAAATTACAGGAAAGGAGATTCCACTTGGACATTAGGAATAACTTCCTGACCGTAAGAGCTTCTTTGGAGGCTTTTAAACAGAACCTGGATGACCATCTGCTCTGATTGTCCTTTTCCTTGCATAGTAGGGGGTTGGACTGGATAGCCCTTGTGGTCTCTTCTAACTCTTGTGATTCTATAATTCTAAGTCAGCAAGTGATCAAAAAGAATTATGTATTAACTTCTGTTCAAAGTACTTCCTGCATTCTAGAGATGAAAAGATGAAAGAAGTCCTACTCATTTAATAGATGTATGGAAGAAATAAGTTTGGCAACCATAACTTATTTGACAAGCTACAAATGCCAAAAATTTGTGGAAAGATTTCAATGCACCTGTGAGCCCCCACCCCACCTCTAACTGGAATCTAGCATTTCCTTCAGTTATGAATGTATGCAAAAAATTGTACTGGTATTAATTTCATATAACATTACTGTTGTTGCATAGCTCATCCATACTTTGAAATCGTGTTAGTTATTAGAACCAACACTAAATTACATGTGATCACAGTTTTGCTGTCTACAAACTATTTAATTTAAAAACATGCCCCTGTTAGGTTTCATAAATTTTATCTGCTGCTACATTCTAAGAAGGGTTCCATGGTTTTCCTCTAACTGGCAGAGGGATTCGGGAAACAAAAACAAATAAGACCCCTTGAATTAGAGAGCTTTCAGGAAGAAAGGAGAGGGGACGTGGTATAAATAAAGCATAACAACAACAGGGAGAGCCCTAACTAGAAATGCTTAGCCAGGTGTGCCTGAATAAATTTGTTTCTTCTTCATGTGGTGGTCTGTGAAATCCACACACATGGGTTTTCCCCCGCGCATGCGCAGATTCTCGGATACTCTACTAGAAAGATCTAAAGACAAGCACCGCCCACCTTCCCATCAGCCCCAGCGCCCAGGCGGGGCTTGCTCCCCAGTCCTTTTTTCCGCGTGAAGCAGGACACATCTCGGATTGCTCTCTCTAGCTTTTTCTTCTGACCAGGTTTTTCCTCGACGACCTTCCTTCTTCATTCTAATACCACGGACCTTTTTAAGACTTGCTATGTCTGTCCCTACTTTAAAAAATGCTCAGCCTGTGGGGTTAATTTACCCGAGGCTGATAAACATCTAAAATGCCTGTTGTGTCTGGGGGGAGGCCCATCTAAAACAAGCCTGCAATATTTGCAGGAGCTTCACCACTAGGGCCCAAAAGAGCCGGGATTCGCGCCTTAAAGCGCTTCTTTACGATCAGTCTCTGGTGCCAGAACAGCTTCGCCAAGGCGCTCAGCCTTCTCCCGAGCCTCAGCCGCCTCCCCCCTCCCTTGCAGGAGAGAGTTTACACCCTCCTCCGCTGCAAGAAGACGACCCGTTGGAGGGACCCTCTCCTTCCCAGGGCGAGCCGCCTAAAAAGCAGGCGAAGCCGCCCAAAAAGGCAACTCAAAAGACCAAACACAAGGAGAAAGAAAGGCAACAAAAAAAGAGACACCTCACTGCCCAACCGGCCTTGAGATCTCCGGTGGCTGAACCACCAGCAGTCTTCCTTGAACTGCCTGAAATGGAGCAGGACCCAGCGTCCTTTTTGGAGCTCCAGGAGCCTCCTCAATTGCTCCCCGTTGATGTGCTCACGTCCCAGGTGGACCCGAGCCTTGCCTTATCTCCCCCCTTTCTCCAGCCAGCTCAGCTGGCTCCAGTGCCCGAGCGCTCTCCCTCCCCGGTATCTCTTGCCCACGCTGCTTCTCCAACCACGCGGCGCCGCTCCAAGAGAGCCTCGCGGTGCCGCTCTCCTTCCTCCTCCTCCCGGTCCCGCAGCCCTCCTCCCAAACGCCGGCGCGGTCGCAGCTCGCACCGCTCATGGCCCCATGAATATCCTTTTCCTCCCTTCCCTTATCCACCTTTCCCTTATTATCCTCCCTATCACTACCAAGAAGGCTTTGAAAGCCCTGTGGAACCACCTCCCTCCCGCCCTCAGGCCCGCCCCCCGCCTACAGCTACTGTTGCTTCTCCTACTCCCGAACTGCCAGCTACTCCCCACCAGGTGGCAGTGCCTCCTTCCCTTTCTACTCCTATTCAAGCAGAAACTCAAGAGACTGATATCTCTGCAACTGAACCTTCCTCTGACCCCACTGCCTCTGCCTCAGCTCAGCAAGAGGCTGATCCTGATCCCCTCCAAGCGGAGGAATACAAGGCATTTGCAGCATTGCTCATTCATCTGTCTAGAGCCATCAATTTGGCAACCCCTCCCCCACCCAATGCTGTTCAGGATCCATGCTTTACCACCTCAGAACAGCGACCTCCTATGGCTGCTGTGTTACCAACACTGCCCTATCTATTACAAATATTAAAAGCCACAGGTGTGGCACCAGGCCTGGTTCCAGCAGCCTCCAAAAGGGCTGAAAATCTTTACAAGTTTGACCTTAAAGAAGCCACATGGCTTGCTAAACTTCCTAATGCCAACTCTTTGGTGACGGATGCTCAGCCGAGACCAATACAAAAAAACCAAATTTCCCCTTCCGATAAGGAGGGAAAAAAGCTTGACAACATGTCAAGAAAGTTTTATTCCTCAGCCTGCCTATTCGCTAGAATGGCCCATTATGGGGTATATATGAGCTGTTATCATACATACATCTGGAATAAGGTAACCCCCTACCTTGAGTTGTTACCACCGGCTGAACAAGCCATGGCTACCGCCTTTGCCCAAGAGGCTGCCCTTCTCTCTAAGCTCCAAAAGGACTTAGCTAAGAATACCGCTGATAACGCGGGGAAACTGATTGCGGGATCTGTGGCCTTGAGAAGACATGCTTGGCTTAGGGCATCTACAGTATCCCAAGACCAACGCAACCTGATTGAAGATCTCCCCTTGGATGAGACAGGTGTGTTTAACACGGAAACCAATTCCCAGCTTGAACAGTCACACAAAAATAAACAAATTGTTAGTGGCTATGGTCAACGTCCTTACCAACAACGCCAAAGGTGGAGATCCTACAGTAGATACCCTTATTCCCGGGGAGGGTATTACTACCAAAACTATAGAGACAAACAGCGTCCCCAGATGCCACCCTCTAACGCTAGGAGGCCCCCTCTGCCCTTTCGAGGACAGTCACGTGGTTCCAGGCCCCCTTACAACAACAGACGACGGTTTTAACCCGTCACCTTCTCCCCCTCCCTCCCCTCCACCCACACCCCCTGCTGTTCTACACTCTCAACACTTGCATCATAATGACACTATCCCACACCTCGCCTTCCTTGACAGACTCCTGCCCTTTTGTCACAATGCACGGACTTGACCGGCCCCTTAATCACACACACAGAGACGGACTGAAGGCTAACTACTTTATTGAATATAAAAACGTTCAAAAGATATTGACCAAAAGAATAGCAAGTAATCCAAAAGGCTTGAAGCAATAATGTCCAAAACAAATGTGGCAAAATCAAATTGAATTGGCAAGGTTCCAACGCAACTCTGTCGGATCAGGAACATATGCAAGGCTTGCGCAACACTGCGGATCAGGAACAAGGCAAGGCTCCGCGCAACACTGCGGATCAGGAACAAGGCAAGGCAGATGCAACGTAGGACTTGATGACCACTAGCTCACTTAGCTCCGTGGACTCACTTCGCTTCACGCCTATTCAAATAAGACGTGGCCGAAGCACTGAGGATTCCGTTCCACGGATCCTATACTTAATCCTTTGGCCGAGGTCCCCGACGCTCTAGGCTTCTGCGTCCAATCTCCGCTGACGGACCTCGGCCTGTCTAGGCTGCGGTACCATTCCCTTCTGCGGGACTCAATGCTACTTCTCCTATCAAAGGTTCGGCCTTGCCTTTCACCACCTGGGTCACTATCTGCATGAGAGCTTCCCTCCCTGGGATCTTCCCAGCCGCTTGCTTCCATGTTTTGACTCAGGAGCTCCTGGGAACCTTTCCCACCCGGGTGCTCATAACTCCCACAATCACTGCCCTCCATTTGCACCTGGTTATCTGAATCATCCCTCAGGGCCAAACATCAATTCTTCCCATGCCAAACTCTCCGTGGGCGAAGGAGGCCCACTGATGGGAAACTGTCCTTCTCCCCAATCTTCCAACTCATCCTCTGAATCTGGTTCTGCAGCTGCAGGGCCTAATGCTAATGGGACCCCGGGTCCTAGCCCCAGTTCTCCAGGCACAAACGAGAACTGCCGTGCTACACCTTTACATCAGTTTGGCAATCCATCACTACTGACAGATGGGTCCTCAACATAGTTCACTACGGCTACACTATTGAATTTGACTCATGCCCCCCACTTGGGCACATATTACTCACTACACCCTCACCTGCCTTATGGGAAGAGATTGATTCCTTGCTACACAAGGGGGCCATTTCCCCTGTCTCATTAGATGATACTGCCAACTGCCTTTTTTCTCGCTACTTTTTGGTAGACAAACGAGACGGTGGCCAGTGGCCCATCCGTGATCTCAGGGAGTCAACAGGTTCATCAAGCCCCGCAGGTTCCGTATGGTTACCCTGGCGGTTATCCTCCCGTTTATCAAACGGGGAGACTGGATGGCCACTATTGATTTGAAAGATGCCTACTTCCACATTTCTATTGCCCAAGACCACCGTAGATACCTATGCTTTGCCCTAGAAGGACAAATTTTCAAATTCAACTCCCTACCTTTTGGCCTCTGCACAGCTCCCCGCGTGTTCACTAAGTCTCTCGCGGTTGTGGCAGCTCATTTGCGGAAACGCGGAATCTCCGTATTTCCGTATATTGACGACTGGCTTTTGATTTCTCCAACTAGAAATCAGCTCCTCTCTGACATATCATATACTTTATCTCTTTTACAGGACCTTGGGCTCATTGTCAACCTCAAAAAATCTCAACTGACTCCTACACAACACATCCTTTTCATAGGTGCCATGATAGACTCCAACGCCCAGAGGGCATTCCTTCCAGAGGACCGGTTTCTCAATCTCAAACGGGCCATCACTGGCCTCCTCTCTCAGGGATATGCTTCTGCATGGACCACTCAGTCCATCCTGGGCCACATGGCTTCCACCACAAGTGTCACACCCTTTGCCAGGCTCCGACTTCGCCCACTTCAGGCTTGGTTCCTTGCTGCCTTCAATCCCCTTGTAGACAGCCAGTCTGTCATCCTCCACCCCCCCCCCCTCCTGTCCTCCGGTCACTCATATGGTAGACAAAGGAATCCAATGTGTGCTCGGGCATGCCCTTTCTTCCCCCTCACCCGTCCCTGTCAGTGACCACAGATGCCTCCGAGGGAGGCTGGGGAGTCCACACACTAGACCTCCAGATCTGGTCTCCGGAGGAGATGCGACTCCACATAAATTCACTCGAACTGTTGGCAGTAGAGAAAGCCCTTCGGGCATTCTCGAACCTAGTTCACAACCGCACCATCCAGATAATCACTGACAACACCTCTGTCCAGTTTTATCTCAACAAACAGGGTGGGACTCACTCACACAACCTTCTGGCCCTCTCAATTCGCATCTGGGACTGGTGCATACAGAAAAACATCTTCCTGGTGGCAGTTCACCTTCCAGGCAAGGACAACACCTTAGCAGACTCCCTCAGTCGGACATCCATGACCACTCACGAGTGGCATCTTCACCCCAGGGAATTCAGATTCTTAACACGCCGATGGGGCCACCCACAGGTGGACCTGTTTGCATCCCCCGACAATGCTCAGTGCCCCCCTTTTCTGCACAAGGCTAGACCCTCGCCAAGAGAGAGGCAGCCTTTGGCCAGCCGTACCCGTGTGTGGCATGACCCACCTCCAGGTCAGTAGCTTGTTACTCACCCATGTGTGTGGATTTCGCAGACCACATGAAGAAGAAGTATGGGTTGCTTACCTGTAACAATGCTCAGTGCCCCCCTTTTCTGCACAAGGCTAGACCCTCGCGCATCCCCAGGTTGCCTGGGAGATGCCTTCCTTTTCCAGTGGTCCCTGGGCTTCCTTTACATATTCCCACCCCTCCCACTCCTCTCCAGAGTGGTGGCAAAGATTGTCTCAGACAAGGCCGATTGCATCCTCATAGCGCCATGGTGGCCCAGGCAACCATGGTTTGCCCCCCTCCTCCAGGCAGCCAGGGGCAACTTTCTGCGCCTGCGGTCCAGCCCGGACCTGCTGACGCTACAAGACGGCCTACTTCAACACCCAGATCTCCCAACCCTCCGCCTGACGGCGTGGAGGATAACCCCTTAGACCACATCTCTGATGCGGCACGCCTCATCCTGTTGGCGGCCCAAAAGGCCTCGACTAAAAAGTCTTATACCTACAAATGGAAAAGGTTTGCTACTTTTTCCGAATCCCGGGGCCACCCTCCTCTATCAGCCCCTATTCTGGTGGTGATAGACTTCCTGGTTCATCTTTCATCCCTTAATTTTTCTCTCTCCTCGATAAAGTGCTATCTAGCCACCCTATCGTGGTACAGGAGGAGAGGTGGACTCCCGTCCCTCTTTCAAGATCCTATTATCCACACGTTCCTGAAAGGTTATAAGATGATCCACCCCCCAGTTTCCCCACCACCCCTAGCCTGGAGCCTTGAACTTGTTCTCTCCCAGTTGTCTAAACCCCCATTCGAGCCCATGGCTGGTTACTGATATCTATCAATACACAGGTAATGTCACAGTAATCAACTTCTGATACACAACATAAAACCATACACTGTTATGAGGTAGAACTCTATGCTGCAGTAATCACCACACTTATGATAATCAAACAGTATCAAAATGTATTTTTTAGTATCATAATGTTATACAATCTAACAATATCACTTAAAGTGCAATGTAACATATATCATCAAATACAGTAAATCCAAATGACGCATGCATAGAGTCTATGTAACCCTTTGGAAGATCCGGAGGTGATTCTCTCACGGATCCTGACCGAGTGATTTTAGGGGAGCCCATAGAAGTAGGATGAGCTGGCAAGCTGCTGGGTCGGCAGGCGCCTGCCGACCCAGCAGCTTGCCAGCTCATCCTACTTCTATGGGCCCCTAAAATCACTCGGTCTGATCCGTGAGAGAATCACCTCCGGATCTTCCATAGGGTTACATAGACTCTATGCATGCGTCATTTGGATTTACTGTATTTGATGATATATGTTACATTGCACTTTAAGTGATATTGTTAGATTGTATAACATTATGATACTTAAAATACAGTGTATGGTTTTATGTCGTGCTGATATCTCCCATCTCTCCTGGAAAACAGCGTTTTTGGTTGCTATTACCTCAGCCAGGAGAGCTAGCGAGATAACAGCCCTCAGGGCTGATCCCCCGTTTATAAGGTTCCATGAAGACAAGGTTGTTCTTCGAACCGATGTTACTTTTTTACCCAAAGTTGTGTCCCATTTTCATATGTCCCAGGACATCACTCTCCCTGCCCTGTTCCCTAAACCATCCTCTCAGTTGGAGGTGTCCCTACACTCCCTGGATGTCAAAAGGGCACTTTCCTTCTATATTGACAGGACTGCCAGTTATAGGAAGTCACCCAGACTTTTCCTTAAATATAGAAAGGATGCCCTCGGCACTCCGGTCTCCTCGCAGCGTCTGGCGTCATGGATAGTTTCCACAATTCGGCTGGCCTATCAATTGGCAGGTAGAGATCCTCCCCCGACATTACAGGCACATTCCACGAGGTCAGTTTCTACCTCCCAGGCCTTTCTGCGGGGAGTTCCAGTTCATGACATCTGCAAAGTGGCAACATGGTCAACTCCCTCCACCTTTGCATCCCATTACAAGCTGGACATCCTCGCCAAGAGAGATGCAGCCTTTGGCAGAGCCGTACTCTTCTCGTGTGTGGCATGACCCACCTCCAGGTCAGTAGCTTGTTACTCACCCATGTGTGTGGATTTCGCAGACCACATGAAGAAGAAGTATGGGTTGCTTACCTGTAACCATATTTCTTCGAATGTCAGGTCTGTGAAATCCACAGGAACCCGCCCATCCTCCCCACGGTCATGCCTCTTTTTGTACTGCGTTTTCGCGGAAACGGACTGAGGAGCAAGCCCCGCCTGGGCGCTGGGGCTGATGGGAAGGTGGGCGGTGCTTGTCTTTAGATCTTTCTAGTAGAGTATCCGAGAATATGCGCATGCGCGGGGGGAAATCCATGTGTGTGGATTTCACAGACCTGACATTTGAAGAAATATGGTTACAGGTAAGCAACCCATACTTTCATTCATAGTCTCATCCTCCAAGCATGGAAGAGCAGTGGTAAGGAAGGGTTGTATACCCATAAAGCCAAATAATAGAAATTCACTTAGATACCTTCCTTATTTATGCTTTAGTTTGCGTCTGCAATTGTATGTGCACACTATCTTACAAACTTAGTAAGACTTAAGTTCTGTCTGTTGCCCATCCACTGTAGTTTAGAAGAAAGGAAGGGTGGGTGGGTTGCCATTTGGCACAAACCTAGTACTGATCCCTGGCATGTTATGGGGAAAATATGGCAGTTCCCCATATCAAATAATCCAAGAAAGACTGAGATAGATAGAGAGATAGATAGATAGACACACTCACACAATATTGCACCTTAATACATTTTTTGTAATTTGAATGTCAGTCTCTAAGATTAAAAAATATTTATCGACTACATTTTTAATATTAATATTCCCTGACCAAGCCCCATTTGTATGCTTTCTTCTACAACCTTTGTAAATCTCTGACCATTGTCTGGGTCCTACTGCATTCTCTTGGAGCTACAGTCTATAACAATATGACTTTGCAATAACTTTGTAGAGGATAATAAAACAGTTGCATAGATATGGCATATGATCCCTGGCATATTGTGTGTGTGTGGGGGGGGGGGGGGTTCTACTGCTCCACTACATTAGATAGTTTAAGAAGCACTGGTCTAAAACATCCATAAGGCACAAGGTTGATGGTCGGTAATTTAAGCACTTTCTGTGTCTGAAAGGGAGGGTGACAATAATATATATAGCCCTTTATATTTTAATCTTGTTTTTATTATCTCTATTTGTAAGATGCTCTGCAACTATTAGAATTTTAGAGTAAGTAAATAGATATTTACATTTGACTTATAACAATTACAAGCATGGAATGAGATCTTTGCTAAACATTTTGTCACTCACTGATTCAGTAGCAATATTTGTAGATCACTCAATGTACAATTATTTAATGGAGATTGTGAAAGCCAGTGCTATCAGTTTTACTACTCCATGTCTCTATATTGTTCTGGAAAATGGAGTGCTAGAATTTGGAGTGGTTACTATTTTTGGACTATTGTTTCCTAAATGCCATAACCAGTGACAACTATAGTCACGCTGGCTGGAGAAATCTGGGAGTTCTAGCTCAAAAAATAACTTTTTATGGAGCATTGGTTCAGTATTTTCATATTTATTTGAATGTTTAAGCACTGACCCGTTTGGGTTCTTTCTCTGAACGAGGCATACACACACACACACACACACACACACATATTATATATATTCAATTGCAAATAACAACAACAACAACTTTATTCTTATATCCCGTGCCCATCTCCCCGAAGAGACTCTGGGCGGCTTACATGGGGACCAAGGCCAGTAAAAACAGGAGTAAGAATAACACAATTAAAATAATTACATTGGCTTCAACTTGCCAAAAAGGAGTGATTTTTTTATTTTACATTTTTGTGTACTAGCCTCTTTGGCTTTGCCTGAAAATGCACCGATTAAGGTGTGCAAATTTGAGATTGTAAAAATGGATTGTGTCATTTGGGACTAGCTAGTAGGTTACATCTTGTGCTGTTGGAATAGTTTAGGAGTTGGATTGGCCCTGGGGAGATCCAGATTCAAATCCTCACCAGCCATGAAACTTGCAAGGACGTTGACCATAGCCACTAACAATTTGTTTATATATGCTACTCTTCCAAGCAAAATGTGTGATGGTGGTGGGGTTGCATGGGGAGGCATTCAAAATTGCTTCTCTTTCCTCCTATAATTTGAAAGTTGTACATTCTCAATCTCCCAACTCACTCTTTTGCAAATGCACATCAGATGAGAGTATATGTTACAGTGAAACTATTAATTGTTACTCAACTGAAGTACGTACACTATTTCCAATCTGTGTATTAAAATCCCAAAGAAATTGGATTGTGACTACTTGCTCCTCTGTGGATGCAAATAGGTAGTGTTTGGCCACAGTGCGTTGCTGCCATGAAAGACTGCAGAAGGACGAGAGTGCCAAGTAAATGGTTGGATCTGTTCTTCTTTGGGTTTCTTGCATGGTACCTTGTGTTCTGTGTGACAGATGGAGCTGTGGATACAGCTAACAGTCTGCACAAAGGTAAGCTATGCCTGGAAAGCTCTCTTTGCTTTGCCCTTGGGGATGTGACCATTGAATTGTCTGTACTATAATCTTCATTTGAATAGTTTAGACCTATGAAAGCTTTTTCCATGTGGGAGATACACTGTTGCATAGTAAACTTTGCATTGGGTCTTTAAATAGGTTTTTATTGCAGTCACAGGTAGAATAATATCACAATCCATCACCATTTCAGAATACATATAAAATATTATTTTCTTAGTGTTCTTATCCTTGCCTATTCCACCTTTATTTCCCACTTGTGTCTAATAGTAAGGCATTGGGTCTTATTATCTGGCTGGCTGCTTATTTGCATCATTGTGGATGTCTTTCGTATGTTTAGTGCAGTAAGGTTACATATCGTACCTTACCCTTTAGTACAGGGGTATGGAAACAGCTGCGAACCACATGTCTCCTGAAGGCCATGTTGAAGCCCCTAAGGGCTCCTGCCCTCCTAAAATTAAAAAAAATTCCGATAAAAAGGAGAGGAGAGGAGGGGGAGAATTTAGCCATGGTCCCTTTATCTGTACCTGGTGTTTGAGTACTTTCTAATGCATCTTTTATAGACCGAGTTGAATGTGGTTTTAATGGCAATGTGGTTTTTATGTACCTCTGTTTTTATGTATTTTAATATGCTGTTTTAAGATGTTTTAAATTTGTATGGCATTGAATTTTGCTGTAAGCCGGTCTGAGTCCCTCCTTGGAGGTGAGAAGGCCAGGGTACAAAAATTTTAAATAAATAAATAAATCTTTTGGGGGATTAAAATATGGCAAGATGCCCCTAGAGGAAGTAGAGTACAGAATGAAATTTTGATGTTTTCAAGTTGTTTAAAATGAGGGTTCATTGTAGCCTCTGGACTTAAGATAGTTCCCAACCCATACTTAGAAACTTATTATCTTTAACCATTTTTCTTGTCTTTTGTGGCAGTTTTCATTTTTTAAAGAAGATCCTGAACCAGAATTCTGAACTATTTCCTTTTGTCCATTCAGAGCTTGTGAAACCTTGATTCCTTCTTATCTTCTTCTGTGTCTTATGTTATCTCTGTGTGCTGCAGTAGAAGCATTCACCCAGAATTGTTATTTCTGTTATTGCCCCATTTTTTCTCAGAATTGGCCCACAAAGTGGTAAAAGGGGACTGTCTTGTGATTACTCCGCTGCCTGTGAAAATTATTTTGTTTTTCTTAATGCTTCCCTGGCGATACAGAACCATCAGCCTACGACAGCAGGTGGGGATGTGGGAGGAAAGGACTATTAATGATATTTTAACTGAGTAACAGGTTTGGGGAACTTGGAAACACAGTTGAACTATATGGTAATAGCTGTGTCTGTGTGCCTTCAACTCCCCTTTCAAAGGGAAGAAGTACAAATAAGGGAAAGATGATTTTGCCAGTTCTTTCCTATGAAAGAGAGCACCTGGTTAGAGTGTCTCCTATCCGAATACTCATCAGTGTCAACCCTGCTTAGTTTCCACGATCAGATGGGTTTTAGTCCCTTCAGGATATTAGGCTTTCCTGTATGTTAAATGACTTAAAACTCTAATGGGTGTTCCCAAGATCCGTAGCAAATAAAACAACCATGAAGTATGCATAAAATAGCAAGATATTTTGGCATAGAATGGTAATAGCTCTGTTTCATGAAACAGAGAAATAAGTAAACCACTACTGGTTTGCTATATTCTGAAAACCTCATACTGTTTTCTAGTAGTTGATAAATATCTCTGCTAATTGAAAACTGTCAGAAATTCAAGAAAAGTCATCAGGACATCATATGTAAGACTTCTTTTCTGTACCTAATGTATTGAATTTCAAATCTCTTGGCCAATAAGTTCCCCAGACCTATTCCTGGCTGTTTTGACCCTGAGTAGGACATAAAACATTGCACAGAGGTCAGACTGCAGCATTAACTATGCTCCCACTCTGCCCCTTTTATTGCTAATCAAATTAGTTTGGGAACCATATTATAAATTAAATCTGGTTCAAAAGCCATCTTAGCTAAATCAGTAGACTTCCAAGTGAAACAACCCTTGTTAAAACTTTACAAGGAGAAGCTGTTTTAAAACTGGAAAAGATCATTCAATAAATGCTATCATTTGGCATTATAAAAAGGGTTCTGCTTGGCATATTGCTGTGTACATTATCTTTAGTGAAGCATTTTCCTGTCCTCTTCAAAGTTAAGAATTTTCTTTGGGGTGACATAACTGGTAATACCATGAAAGCCCCTTATCTGATGCTTAAAGGCTTAGCCAAAACAAGTAGTTACTCTGCCTTCATAATACGATGCTTCTCCTTTCTTGCAGCCTCTGTTAGCACCCTTTGACATGAATGGGCAGTTCACACCTCAGAGCTATTCTTCCAGGCTCTCTGAAGTTCAGGCAGACATCGCTGCATTGGTTGCCCTTTGGTCACGTTCTTGATGGTTTTCTTCACAAGTATAGAGACTTCACTTAGAGACTTCTTAACATGACAGCTGAGACTCTGGCGAGCAGTTGAGTGGCCTGCCCCTGCCATCCAGCATCTCAGGCTTTTGTTTACTTTGCTCCCTCATACTGTGGGGAGACGCTGCTCCGGGGGAGACCCCGAGCTGCCCTTGATCACCTCTAGCAGCAGGTACAGTGGCAATTTTGGCGAAGGCTGTTGAGCCGCTTGGGGACAGAATTTGCGCTGTATGCCGTTGCCGAAGCCCTGAGTGGAGGTCTGAGGTCTCAGAGGAGCGAGGTAGGTGAGACAGAGAGCCTTCCCCCCACTCAGTTGATACATCTGGTTGGCAAAGGGACCCTTGGCTAAATGGAGGTCACTCCCTCTCAGTGTGCTGTGGTCATTGCAGAGCTGTTCTCCCATGCAAGAGGGCATCTCTGTGGTACACAGCTGCCTAAAGCATGTGAACATATGAATAAGCTGCTGCATTCATCCAATGCCACTTGCTGTTGTAGGGATTGTACCCCACCCCTAAGGGAGAAGGGGTATCTCAAGTCACTGCAGCCAGCATTCCAGAGGGCTGAGTTGAGGTGAACAGAGGGTAACTGTTGTGCAGAGCAGCTGGTACCCTCTACACAAAGTGGAGTCTTCTCCAAGTCCCCAAGGGGTTTTTGGTCAGGAAGGGGGATACCATGCACACGTGCTTGGTCTCACCTTCCTCCTTCTCAGACACAGGACCTGTTCACACGCTGAAGCTGGTTTCCCATTGCCATGTGGCTGTTTGTTGCAGCTTGTGATTTTGAAATATATCATGTTCTTTTCCAGGACCCACAACAACCTATATACCCCGGAGGTGGTGGCTAAATTGGGGGAGAACTTTGCAAAAGCCTTAGACATGCTCGAAGTGGAAAAGAATATCATTTTAGGTAACTCAATATTTTTGTTCACAGTACTTTAGCAATTGTTCGATTTAATCTTTACAGCTGCTGCAGCCTTTTAATAATGCAGAAACTGTTTCACTAACTGTGTTTAGAAAACAATCAAATATTGTTTTTTCCTAGATTTCTGAGAGTCAGAGGAAAGCCTTCTTGGGTAGATGCCTCAATGCTGTTCCTTTGCAGAGATTACATTTTATGCCACAATTTCAGAACCTCACAGCCAACATAACTAACATAACGTTTTCAAATTCATTTTCCAAGCTCTGTTTCTATCTTCTGTGTTGAGTGATAAGAAGTATTGTCCAACCAACCCCTTTCCCAGGAACAAGTTATTTTGGCGAATTCTCTGTTAAGGTTGAAGCAGCCTTTACTTTTTTACAAGCTTTCCCTCCCTGTGATATTGTGCTTTGCCACAAACATTCTGTTCTGGTTGAGAAATGTATGTGTCTATTATTCCTCTTGTCTTTTTAAAAAAAATCATAGTTGAGAACCATCCATGTTGTCTTAGCTGCACTTGAGATGTATAGATTGACATAAGGCCCACATAAGAAGTGTTAGAAATTACTCCGCTGAACATATTCAAACAATCCACCTTCGTTTACATTGTGACATGAAAAAAGCATGCCGACAGTAGAAAGCAATGTGTTTGCACTATGAAGTGGGTTACAAGAGTAAAGATTGAGGATAAGTGACCCAGTAACTGACAGAAAAATGAATTTATGCTATGTATGTCAAAGCAAAACAAATTAGTACAGCCTTTTATTTACTCTTTTATCAATATTTATGCTTTTACTGATTTTACTGTTTATGGAATTTTATGTATGTTATATGTTTTTAACTGTTTTTATATTATTGTGCCATCAAATTGTGCCATTTTGTAAGCTGCCCTGAGTCGCCCTCAGGCTGAGAAGGGTGGTGTAGAAATATAGTACATAAATAAATAATAAATGAACAAATATCTGTTCTTCTGTAGGGCTACTGCCCACAGTTATGACAGTGGAAGTCAAGATGAATTGGTGCAGAAATTTACTGCCTCTTGCCTTTAAGGATTTCACTCCAGTCCTCTTGAAAGGATGGTCTTTTTCAAAGTTATGAGCGAAACATCCCCCTACAATCATATCTGGTATAGCTGGGTAGTTAGTACTCTGTCTCATCCTTGTCTGTTGCCAAGGTACCTAATTAGAGAAGGTCATTCCTATACTTCAGACCTGAGTTGTGTAAAAATGCATGAAGATAAGGATTTTGGGGCTCCACTCATCACTTTTAGGCCCAGGAGAAAACATTTTCCCAACAGGGAGTGACCTGGTTCTAGTACCTGGTTCTATTATGGAAATGAATGGCTGTTTGTTTTTAATGGCTCGTAGACATATTCAAAAAGTTTTGTTATAGCTGTGGTTCTCAACCTGTGGGTCCCCAGATCTTTTGGCCTTCAACTCCCAGAAATCCTAACAGCTGGCAAACTGGCTGGGATTTCTGGGAGTTGTAGGCCAAAACACCTGGGGACCCACAGGTTAAGAACCACTGCGTTTTAGGAATCTAGAGGAGAGCCTCTTCACTAATGGTGTTTCTTTCTTCATAGGCCTTCCTCAGCCTCTGCTAGAACTTTATGACTCTCCTGTTTACAAAACGGTGCTGGAAAGAATGCAGGGGTTTTTCTGCACGCTCTATGACAACTGGTAAGAATTTTAGCATTTTCCCATATAGCCACAGTACTTTGCAGCTATTTCCTGGGGACAATATTAAAGGCTTCTGGAATGTGTAAGAAACAGAGAAATTAATGGAAAGTGAGATTTAAGTGACTGGCATCTTCAAGATGTTCTGAAGATGCCAGCCACAGATACAGGTGAAACATCAGGAGAAAATGCTGCAAGAACATGGCCATACAACCCGGAACCCGCACATACCATCTAGTGAATGATTGAGGCCAGGAGTTGTTTGTGCACTGGTAGAGGCATCTATCAGTATTCATTTGAAACTGTATGCCCAATTCTTTAAATGGGTAAGAGTGTCATTATCGGCAGTGTGTAGTTATATTGATAATGGTGATTTCAAAAGAGGTCCATCTTTTTGAAACACCCGGTATTTTACAGAGACGATATAAGCATTTATGAAACAGTGGGGACAAATGAGAGACAATGTCCAGCATCATGTAATGGTGGTCAATTTTTAGAGATATTTGAATGGTCACTGTTGAAGACAAAAAACTGGGCCAAATGGACTTTACAGCAGTTACAGTATTCCTGTGTGTAGTTTAAATTGTTCGGTCTAGCCCATTTATTTTGCATTGCAGTTTCCATATTCTGGGAAGTTCTGGCTCATCAATGCAACAAGATTTTTACAGTGTTGATGGTCTAGCAACGGAGCTACTCAATTCTGCCTTTATCAATCTTGACAATATCCCTGACTACAGGCTCCGTCCTATGCTTCGTATCCTTTGCCCACTGTTTCCTGGTAGGTTGTTCTTCCAGAATTGCATTGACTTCCCTACAGTGCATCATTGATCAGCAACATTAGAATAAAATTTATATTTGGTTAACACAGATCTTTTTGTAACTGACCATATATATCATGGATTGTACAGAAAAAGAGGAAAATATAATCTTCCGAGTTACAAGGAAGGAATAGTTTTAATATTTTACATGAATCTCAGTGGAAAAAACAAACCCCTTTAAAGTTCTGTGTGCAACCTATAATGCCTTATATGGCCTGGCTTCCAGATAATCTCAAGTGCCCAAATTCTCCCATACAACTATTCAGATTCTCACCCTGTCCTTCTCTGATTAGATTTCTGGCCATTGAAATTTTGTGTATAATTTAATGAACTTGTTGGGAACAAAGCTTAGATTTAAGACCTATCAGAGCAAGAGAGAGAAGGTGGAAAAAGGTTTCAGAACCTGACGGCATGTGCCCTGTTCTGAAATTTCCTGTAGCCATGTTGCTCTGCTGGTGTATTTTTCATTAAAGGAGAACTTTGTGTCATACAGATAGAGTTACGCCTCTTGGCTAGGTTTGCAGGGAAGATATGCTGAGGCTAAAATGTCCTGTATAACTTCTTTAACTAGTTCCACACAGGTGTATTTGTGAAACCTTTGGTCCTCTCCTGTCCATCTGAACACTACGAGTCTCTCATCTGCCCTATCCTTGGACCACTCTTCACCTACTTGCAAATGGTAAAAAATTGGGGAGGCGGAATGTATAGAAGAGATAGCTGGAAGACTGTATCATTAGCTATCAAGATAGCAGAACCAAGAAGCTTTTTTTTTTACTAGATCACACACTTTGTCTTAAAAACATGAAACTTGCTCAAACGTGCAGCCATAATACCTATAACATTTCCTGATAAGGCCTTCCCTATTATTGGCTTAAACACTCAAATTTGAATATACAGTGTTCCCTTACTGGGGTTAGGTTCCAGGACCTCCCGCAATAAGTGAAAAACCACAATGTAGGGATGCTCCATTAATTTTGATATTTATACATTATTTTAGTAGTTATACAGTGTTCCCTCGCTACTTCAGGATTCTCTTATTGCAAACTCTCTGTTTCGCGGATTTCAAAAAATATTAATTTAAAATATATATCATGGTACTTTTGCTGTTTTGTGGGGTTTTGCTGCTGCTGTTCTCCGAGACGCTTTCCCTCCTCAGTCCTCCCTCCCCCCAGCCTTGAGGGGCCTTTACCTCCTTTCCTTCACTTTATTTTAAATGTATAAAGACTTAAAATAGTGTATAACTACTAAAATAATGTATAAATATTATTTAAAATAGAGCATCCCTACATCGCAGTTTTTCACTTATTGTGGAAGATCCTGGAACCTAACCCCAGCAATAAGTGAGGGAACACTGTACACTATTTTAAGTCTTTATAAACTTAAAATAAAGTGAAGGAAAGGTCCTTCAAGGCTGGAGGGAGGACTGGGGAGGGAAAGTGCCTCGAAGAGCAGCAGCAGCAAAACCCCACAAAACAGAAAAATACCATGATATATATTTTAAATTAATTTTTTTTAAATCCGCAAAACAGCAAGTACGCAATAAGCGATCCACAAAGTAGCGAGGGAACACTGTAGTCTGGAAACATTTTCAGTATATTAATAGCACAGTCCAATAAAAATTATTAGTTTTGGTTTTTTGTATTATTATTAGCATTGGTTTTTAGGCCTGTTCCTGGGATTATTTGGGGCACTGATTCAGACAATTGCATTGGATAGAACATATCAGCTTTAGTTTCTTAGATATGGTTATCATGATCCCCTGTGGGTGGGCAGATGGTGACTGGTAAGTGGAATATGCTTTGTATCTTGAAAATTAGAGCTATTAGGGGAAAGCTGGTACCATTTTTAGGTTCAACAGATCAAATATACCCAGAAACGGGTTAACATTTCAGATACCAAAATGTGTGTTGGCCTGCATAGTTTTATATGATTTTAAAACTATTTATTTTTAATAGTTCTTTATGTAATTTTATTTTAGTGTTTATATGTTGTAGGTTTATTATAACATTATAAATTAGTGTTGTTAGATAGTTTGAGTCTCCTTTGAGAAAGGAAAGTGATATATAAATAATATTAATACCATGTTTCCCAGAAAGTCAGACGTACCCATAAAATAAGCCGTAGCAGGAATTCTAAATATTTGTTCAATATAAGCCATACCCAGAAAATAAGGTATAGTGATAGGTGTGGCTATGCAGTGTACCACACAGAGAAGTAAAGAAAGCACTGCCCCTTCCCTCTGCTGAGTTACCAGCTCATACCAGCATACCCTCCTCCCTGCCCGGGCAAGGGAGGGGCACAAGGCACTCCAAAGTCTCCCAAACGGAGGGAATAGGAGCGATGGCAAGCCCCGGTAAGGGGAAATACTGCAAGAAGGGGGCAGGACCCACTCGGCCCCTAACCCACCGACAGCGCAGCTGCAGGGCACTTCCCTGGCACTCTTGCTGCCGGAGGAGGATTCTAGAGCACTACTCTCTGGGCCGCCTCTCTCACTGTCGCAGGGCTTGGGCGCCACGGCATTCCCTTCCTCGCAGGAAAAGCACCCCCCTCTTGTTTTTATATCCACACCGTCTGGATATAAAAATAAGACATTCCCTGAAAATAAGCCATAGGAAAAATGAATATAAGACAGTGTCTTATTTTGGGGAAACACTGTAATAACAACAATGTTAAGTTCCCAAAGCATGTATATAAAGAAAAGAAAGAAATTATGTGTACTCAGTGACCAATATTTTCATAGGCCAAGTGTATTTAATTGGTAAAATAGTTCTTAATTATGCTTCATCATTCATGATGCAGCCAGCTAGAAAGAATCCACAAAAGCCCTCACATAAAGAGATGGGGCGGAAGAACTGGGCCATATCACCTTCTTACATCTATTCATTTTTAGGCAGAAAAGGCACATCCCATAGGAAGCCTTTATAATTTCATTCATGTTAGGTTTCTTTTTTTTCCTGTTAGAGGCTGTCCCAAAAATGGCAGGTTATCAACCAGAGGAGTTTGCTTTGGTAAGTATAATGGCTTAAATAAAATGTGGAGGGCTGCTTCTCCTGCATTATTAACAAAAGTAGTATTATGGTGGCTGCTATTGTTGTCATTTGTAGTAACATTGCACTTTTCCCCACAACTGGATCTCAAGGCCACTTTCAGGACTTAAAACAAGTAGAAATGAAAACACATGTTGCTATAAATTTCAACTTGCTGTTTGCCCTTTCCTTCTTAGATGAAGAAAAGTCTTAGATGAAGAAAAAATGTTACATAAGCAACACAGTAACACTGTATTGAATCATCACCATCCATGATAAAGGAAATCATCACCATCCATGATAAAGGAAAAAAGCAAGTTAAAAGGTTTTCACTTGGTTCTCAAGGATTATGCCATTAAGCAACCTTCCTTGAAGAGAGTATTAAAAAATACACAAACCAGCGCCCTTTTCATAATTGTGTTTTGCTTAACTTCTGTTGGCAGGGCATTATTATTATTATATTTCGTATTTGCCTCTCCTCATGGCTCGAAGCTGGTTACAGCATTGCTAAAACACACAATCATTTAAAAACACTCCGTAGAATACACATATTAAAACATTTCTATAAAATACATATTAAAAAACATTTTAAAAAACTTAGACATAGAATGGAAGTTTAAAACGAAGAAGGGTCTTAGGAAGATATCCTAACTTGTTTGGTAGATTAATTTTTGAACAAGTATTCCTTTACTAGGTTCAAGTTATTCGAGGCTTTGACTTCTAGGAGCATTGAATTCTTCGTGGAAACAGGCCAGAAGCCAGTTGAATTGTTACAGAGCTAGAGATACCTATCTTACTTTGCTCCAGTCAATACACTAGCAACCAGATTTCCTGAGTAGTGTTCACAAGTTGCACCACATCTAACGTATTGCCATTAATCAAATTTGGATATTTAAAAAAACGAGATTCTCTCTGTTGAAGGACTGCAGCTGCTTCACTTGTGTACATTGCGGGAAATGTTTTGTTCCCTGGACGCCACTAGAATCCAAAATAAGGCTGAATCTAATAGTGCATCCCAGCATGTGAAGCTGATCTTGAACAGGGCACAATCCTATTGGGAACAAAGTGAACATCATTGCAGAGATCAAACTGCTACTGACAGCATCCACATCTTAGTGAAATACAGCATTGTGTATTCCTCAGATCTGTGTTGTATTCCTAATATCTATCTCTATTATTATTCAACAGTGATGAGGACACAGCAGATGACAATCCAGAGTCCCAAGAGATGCTGGAGGAGCAGTTAATTAGGCTGCTCACTCGAGAAGTCATGGATCTAATTGGTGAGTTAGCATGAAAGCCTTTGGGCCATTCTGTGTCCCCGGGTAGAAATGTCACTAGGATGATGCTTATACTGACATTGTAAGATCATTGTAGGGTTCAATCACATTTGGTGTGTTCTTTACCTTGTTTTTCATGCTCTTGCTCACTCGCTCCCTCTCCCTCTCCCTAGGATTTTCTTTTCATACTGTCAGAGGTTTTTTGTTCCAATGTCCAAATTATAAGTTTAATTTTAGATCCAAATGCTGCTTGAATTAATTTCAGCTAATATATATCAGAAGCTTATGATTTCCTAAATGAGTAGATTGTTAAGAGCAGACAAACTCACTCAAATACCTGACAGTAGAAGAGTGTGGAGCATATTCTGTGGCACATTCCACATTTAGAATTACAGAGTTGGATTTAGAATAATAGAATCATCGATTTGGAAGAGACTCCAGGAGCCATCTACTCCAACCCCATTCTGCCATGCAGAAAAAGCACAATCAAGGTACCCCCAACAGATGTCCATCCAGCAACTGTTTAAAAGCCTCAAGGAAGGAGCTTCCACCACACTCCAAGGCAGAAAGTTCCATTGTTATTACAATCAGAAACTTACTCCAATGATCAGGTGGAATCTCCTTTCCTGTAATTTGAACCCACTGCTTCGAGTCCTGATTTCCAGGGCAGCAGAACTGTTTTCTGCTCCCTTGTCCTTATGACATCCTTTCCACATATTTAAACATGGTGATCATGTCTCCTCTCAACTTCTCTTCCGCAGTCTAAACATACCCAGTTTTTTAAGAGGCTCCTAATGGTCTCCAGATCTTGTTCATTTTATTCACCCTCTTCTGGACATGTTCTAGTATGTCAATATCCCTCTTGAGTCACGGTGCTAGAATTTACACATGGAGTAAGCAAGGTCAGATACAGTGGAACGTCCTTGTAAGGAGGAACTTAAAGACTATCCAGTCAACAAATAGTACTCAAGCTCCCAAGCTGATGTGCTGGCTATACAGGACTCCACAAAGCAGCCCCTCACAACCAATTCATCCTGGGTTATAGAGTAGCCATTTCAGAACTCAAACAAAAGATGCTTTTCGTCTGGTCCTGACATTACATCATTCTTTACTTTGTTCCCCCATCATTGGCTTCAGGGTTGACTAGGAGCCTCAGGGATTCTGGGAGTTGTCATCCAAAGCTCTGTTCTAGTTTGCTTTCACATGTCCATCACACAGCCTAGTTTCACTATTGTCAAAGAAAAAGGGAGCACAACCGTTTTTGACTGTAGCCTCACTTTTCCCAAGCTAGACGCTCTGCTGCTGCTACTGCCGGGCTCTTCTTGCTCTTTGCCTCTGTGTGTGCCTCTCTCAAGGCTGCCTTCTTCCAAGCCGGTGGGAAATTTCCCCAAGTCTCTTTCAAGCCTTGAAGATGAGAAAAAGGAAGGCAAAGGGGGGGGGGGGGATGTCCCACCGAGAGATAGTTGCCTTGTAATTCAAGGAAGAGAGCAAACAGGCTGAAGAAAAGAAAACAAGGGGGGAGAGGGAGGGAGGGAGGGAAGGAAGGAGAGAAGAGTTTTTGCTGGTCAGTCAACTTGCAGGCAGTCAACAAATAGTAGTTTCAAATAATATATTGTGTAATGATCTGTATACTCATAAACATATCAAATCGTTCTAATCATCAAGATATTATGCCCGTAATCGGGTAAATATACACATCAATAATTTCATGCAATGATTCATACAATAATCCATTGATATTCATTCAATAACATAAATTCAACACATTCAAAATAAGTCCCGTCTCATGAGTCCCATAGTTAATTGTTACAATGTCAACAATTTTGAGGCAATCTTGGGTAAATAATAATCACAGTTCAAAATGAGCTCATTGTGGTCTAACGATCGCGTCAATACCCGCGCTGAAATCGTTTAGCTGGTAACAGCTTTATCAAAGACCGGGGACGATTCCTTTTGGCTTGATGTGATGTGTTGAGAATCTATAATGAAGACAACATGCAAAAACCATTCTAAATATACAAATGGAAGCAAGTTTCTCATAGAGTGACCAAAGAGGAGAATATGAAAATAAATACATACCAAACATAACAGAAGTATATCTTACTGAGGCACTAAGCCTTCCTGAGGTCAAATCATGGACTCCGAATAGAAACAAAGGTAGGCTTACAAACAATATAGAGTCACTAATTATCTTAATTGAAATCCGCTGGAGCTCACACCAGGAGCTCGCTCACAGCTAGTTTGTCATTGAGTCCGAATGGTGTCTCGCACCCGAGGCGAATTATCCAATCTCTTTCTAATTGAAGTAATTTGCGTTTAACATCACAGTGTGGTTGGGGTTCTATCCTGTCAAGCACAAGGACGGAAAAGTCTTCATGGTGATGTTTTTCAGCAACAAAATGCAAATATAATAAGGAGCTTTCGTTTTTGTTTTTAAATCTTGATTTATGTTCCTGGACTCTCTTCCGTAATTCTCTCCCAGATTCCCTTTACTTACTAGAGTTGCCACTCCTTGAAACAAACAAACACAGATACAGTGGAACCTCAATTTAAGAGCATCCCAACTTAAGAGCATTTTGAGTTAAGAGCTGTCGTTTGGCCCACATTTTGCTTTGACATAAGAGCTGCATTTTGAGTTAAGCGCTAGCATGAGAGTACAGGGTTTTAGAGCTTCAAGGGAGTAGCCTCTGTCCCTCATGCCTCTGTGCCTTGTGCTCTTCCCTGCTTCGGGAGATTGCTGTTTGCTTTGCTCTTGTCCACTTTGAGGAACTTTGGGTTAGTGGATTTTGTGTGGTTTTTATTCCTGGTATGTTTGGCTTAATGAAGAGAGAGAGCAAGAGAGGGAGGGAGGCTAGAATGCGTACAGTATGAAGAAAATGATGCTTCTGCCTCTTCACAACTTCACACTTCTACCATTTTACAATTGATCTTTCTTTTTTATTGTTCTATGTGAATGTTCATTTATACATTATTTATTATTTATAAAGTACATTTTCTTATCTAAAGACACGTAACAGAAATATTGGGTTTGGGGAGGGGGCAGAATGGATTAAAAGCATTTCAATTGAAAATTTTGCTTTGAGATAATCATAGAATAACAGTTGGAAGAGACCACATGAGCCATCTAGTCCAATCCCCTGCCATGCAGAAAAACGCAAAGTACCCCAACAGATGGCCAGATAAGAGAGATTTGAGTTAAGAGTCACAGAATGGATTAAGCTCTTAACACTGTAGTCTTAGGGGCACCCGCTGAGATCTAGACACATGGAGATGCCTTAGCAGACAAATAGAAAAGCTTCTGCAAGATACTTTGCTGAAAAATCATAGGCCTGAATAACTGCCACTTTTGTAAAAAAAAAATGCTCTTAGTCTTTTTCGCCTTGTTTCTGTGTCCTGGTTACATAAACAAGGAATGGGCTTAATTGTGTTTTCTCTAGCATGCTTTAGATCTGGACTCTGCTATCCTGGTGGTTCCAGAGTTGTCTTAGAAAAAATAACCATGTTCCTTTTGAAAGTGTTCTGCCACTTCATGTGAGCACTGTACCTTTCTCCCAAATTTTAGATTCTGTCTTAAGTTGAAATACTTTTCATGCAGTTCAAGGAGGCAGTACATTGTAGAGAACTGAGAGTCAAATGCGTTGTCTCATTAAGATTTCTCAGTTAATGTTTCACATTTTCATCCTTCTGATGTATTTGCAGCTGTCTGCTGTGTCTCGAAGAAAGGTGCAGAGCAGACTAGTGCTGTTGCTGCAGACGGAGATGGTGAGTGGATTGCTCTTGCCTTGATCTTGACTAATATGGACACCTCTGAGTTTTAAAGGTCCCACTTTATTAATATATTATTCCGCAAACTGACCAAGCAATGATTCCAATCTCATTGTGGAGTGATCTTCCCAGAATACACACATAGTTGTTCCTTCTTGTATAAATTTTTCCTGTTAGAATGTTCCTTCAGTTTGGCCTCAGAATAAATGAGCCTTCACAAATATGGATACATATTCATGGCCATGCTGGCCATGCAGTAAAATCCATGAAACAGCAATACCTTTGTTGAGCCAATTAAAAAGCATAAAACATATCATGCAGGCTTTCAAAGCTTCCCTGGCTTCTTCATCAGGGAAAGGTGTTAAATGTTATCAGAAGAAGAAAAAGGGGTGGTGTTAAGAGTCACATGTCTACTGGGTGTTTGTTGTTATGCCCATGATTCACTGCCCCATTCTTGAAACATATATCTATATTCTAGTTTAGATGCTTTCTCTCTGGTCAAATTATACTGATAAGTTTCCTTGAATTAGCCACTGGCCATGAAAAATATGCATTTATGTTGCAATTTTACCTGGCAGATGAAGAAATGATGTCCACAGAAGTCGTTCCACCATCTAGCTCTGAATTGACTGAATTGGGCAAGTGTTTGATGAAGCAAGAGGTAAGTAAGCAAGCTGAGTTTCAGGACTGTGCCCATATTAGGTACACTTAAGTGTAAAGAGAAGTTACTTGAGTAGATTAGAATTAACCACCAAAGAACTGGAATTGGAAAGTTCAGTATAAACTCAAAGTCACGTGTATCTAGTGATGGAACTAACTAGTTCTTCACACTTCTCTGCCATTGATGAGGATATATGGCTGCTGCATACTTCAAAATGTTTTTATGTTATTGTATGGCTGCTGGTCTGTTTATGCGCAGCATGTTTTTATTGTATGTTGTAATCCGCCCCGAGCCTGCAGGGAGGAGCGGAATATAAGATCGAATAATAAATAAATAAATAAAATCCATCTTTTAAAAAAAATCAGTCCACTTTCAGAATAAACACAGAAGATCAGCAACAATAAGAGTTGTGGACATTCCAGATATATAACCCTCACTTGCTTAGTTTCCAACATACCTCACAACCTCTGAGGATGCCTGCTATAGATGTGGGCAAAACGTCAGGAGAGAATGCTTCTGGAACATGGCCATACAGCCCTCAAATCTAAAAGCAACTCAACAATAGAACTGTTCAGAAAATATTGTAATTCACCACATAATAGTCACAGTACATAATCATTTTTTTGGCTTCAAAATTTGGCTCTCAACATTTCTTTGCATGATGGATAGAGAGCTGTGTGGGGTTTAAAAACTATAAAATGGAGGCCTCTGGAGCTTCACTCTCCTCCTTTCTCCAGATGGCTACATTTTAGATTTTGTAACTTTGGAGAAGGGAGGAAATGGGAATCTTTCTTCTTCTTTCCTCCCAGGCAAGGCAATTTTTTCAAACAAACAAAACAGGAATGGAGGCTGGATCATCATAAGGCAGTTTATTTTATTTTTTTAAAAGAAATCAGAGAATCAACAGCAGATTTGTTAATCACATAATAGTCTCACCTCCTTTTTCGATCCAAAAAAGGGGATAAAAAATTAGCATTATGCAAATACAATAAGGCACAGTCCACTCACTTCACCCATCCCCATCAAAAAAAGCCTAAAAGCTCCCGATATACACCTTCTTAAACCAATAAAATATATGAAAAGTCTGGAAAAGTGTGGTTTACAGTTATGTGCTCTGTAAAATCCTTTTCGTTGATCCCCTTTTTTTCCAGGGAGGGAACTATTGTGCTTTGGTGCTTTTTGTTTATAAACAAAAGAAGTGGATCATCCTTTTTGTCCAGCAGCAAGTTAGATTTTATATGTAGCTGTTTAAGTTGTATCTCCCTTGCAGTTTATTTATTTATTTATTTATTATTGGGGCTTTTATGCCGCCGACTCCCAGGGGCTCGCGGCGGCTCACAGAGCCAATGCATACAACAGAGGGTTAAAAACGAAACAGATTAAAAACAGCAACAATAGCATTAAAACAACAGCATTACAACCATAGCATTAAAACCATACAGCAGCAGATGCAGCAGCATGAAGCAGGGGGGCGCACGGGGCTACTCACCGAAGGCCTGCCTAAACAGGAAGGTTTTGCAGGCCCGTCTAAACGGGAGTAGGTCCCTCAGGGCCCTGGTTTCGGCCGGGAGGGCGTTCCATAGCGTGGGGGCTATAACAGAGAACGCCCTCCGGCGGGTAGATGTCAGATACGCCGACTTTATAGATGGTACCTCCAAGAGGCTGGCATCCTCAGACCGTAGTGATCTCGACGGGCAATATGGAGTAAGACGGTCCCTCAGATACTCTGGCCCCAGGCCGTATAAGGCCTTGGGTAAGAACCAACACTTTGAAGGCGAGGCTCGATAGGCAGCCAGTGCAGGTCCTGCAAGATTGGTGTTAAGAACTGCACTTTGAGAGGAACATAAGAAGAGCCATGCTGAATCAGACCTCAGCCCATCTAGTCCAGCATTCTGTATCAGCCAGTGCAGGTCCTGCAAGAAGGGGCAAAACCCTGACCTGTTATACCACAGCCCGTACTGCTGGAGCCCCAGACAGGAGCCTTTTCAGGGCGGCAGTGTTCTGCACCAGCCTGAGCTTTAAGGCGGATCGAGCGACCTCTTCTGGAAGGCCAACGTAGTGTTCTGCACCAGCGCATTACAGTAATCTAGCCTTGAGATGACCGTGGGCTTGGATCACCGTGGCTAGGTCGCTCCGGGGAGAGGTAGGGGCCAGCCTCCTTGCCTGGCGGAGGTGGAAAAAGCAGCCTTGCTGACCGCAGAGACCTGGGCCTCCATGGGCAGCTGGGAGTCCAGATGGACACCCAGGCTCTTCACAGACGGCGCTGGGTGCAGCGCCGCCCCGTCCAGGGTCGGAAGCCGGGCACCCACCCCGCCCGGGCGGCCCAGCCACAAGATCTCAGTTGAAGAAAGTGAAGTGTTTCTGACTTGTTCCTCCATTGAAAAATTGCTTATGATTAATTTTTTTTAAAAAAAATGACACCAATGCAGACTTCTTCAAAATTCCCTGCCATATCAGTTTCAGCACTCAGCTGAAGTCCTTGTCATATTCTTCCCATCATGCATTGTGTCAAAAACAGAGATCCGAACTTGTATTGAATCTGCTCTACCACCATAGAGGTAAAAGGTTCCCTCAACATAGGTCCCACTTCAGGACAAAGATGACATAATAATAGAATAAATACACAAAAATGAAAAATGAATAATGCTATTTTGCTCAATTACAAATTTTATTGAGAATCTGTCACCGGTCTTCCCTTTCTTTCTCCAGAATGTTTGCACTGCTCTGCTTATTACAGCCTTCACATCCCTTTCCTGGAAGGATACCCTGTCCTGCCAAAGAACCACCACACATCTCTGCTGGCCACTCCTGAAACAGGTACCAAGTGCTTAGCTGTCCCTTTAGCGCAGGCTGGATGAAATGCAAACTATTCTGAATTATACATCCTTCGCAGCATGGCCAACAGCATAGTACACTAGGAATTGTGGTCCATTAACATATAGGCAGTGGTTTCCAAACTTTTTTGGAGATAGAACCTTTCAGAAGACTTTTCGAAAAATTTTCTTCCCACACAAACTGAACTCTGATCCTGATTTTCCTGCGGAACTAACTGTCCCGACAAAGTTCTTCCTTTTTTCATCCACTCCCATTGTCTGAGTGTTTTGTATAATGTAGTAGGGTTGGAAATAAAGAGAAAATATTTTAAACATAACTACAAAATTTTAGTTTGACACAGCTGAATACGCAAACCTGGGACAGCATCCAGCTTACTCCTCAGTTTGTTTTTGGTATAAAGATGAGCTGAAAAGCCTGATTCACATCTGTAATAATAATAATAATGGTTATTGAAGTTTGCTTTGATTCATTTTTATTATTTTTATACTCTGTTGTTTTTAATTATTTAATTAGATTGTTGTATGTTTATTATTTTAAATGTGTTTTAGTTGGTAAATTCTGTTGTTGCTAGGCTTGGTCCCACTTGCAAGCTGCCCCGAGTCCCTTTGGGGAGATGGTGATGGGATATAAAAATAAAACAGTACTAATTATTAGTCTAGCATGGAGTTTTAAAAGATTTTATACATTTTTCGTGAAATCCCTATGATGCTTTTATGGCCACAGCTTGGAAACTGCTGATCTAGAGAACCGCATTTTGCCCACTCCTCCTTATTTAGTCAGAGTTGAGTGCAAGAAATCTTTTACTGGGAAAATAAATATTACTCTCTTGACTCATTCACTGGGTTTATATCCTCTTGCTTCTCTGCCATAGGTAATCACAGGAAATGCAATGATCCCTGAAGCAGTAATCTGGTTTTTCAAAAGCGTATTAAAAGGCTTGGAGGTGCATGGACAACACGATGGTTGTATGGCAGCTCTTGTCCACTTGGCTTTCCAGATGTATGAGGCCTTGGTAAGGAGATTCAAGGAACAAGGGTTTCAAGCTTCCCTGCTGTCTCTGATGTTTATTAGGATGTCGAACCCACAGATTTTTTTATTGGGAGGAGGTTGTTAATTTCCCTTTGGGCGGTAGCAATTTCATTGTCTGCCTCAGTTCCCCTTTGACGTCGTCCCCCCCCCCCCCAAATAATTCCAGCGTCCACGCTATGTTGAGCTAAAGACAGTGTTGGAAGAAGTTCCGGAAATCCAGAAAGAGTCCCTGGAGCAGTTTGATTCCAAGCTCCTCAACGTAACATTGCAGAAAATGGCTGATAAGCGCCGAAAGGACCATTTCAAACGCCTGATTGCAGGCTGCATAGAGGTGAGTCTTGGTATCAGGAAAAATCAAGCCTTTTCTTTCCTGATGGCTGCTGCAGTGGTAGATAGCTGTCTCTTTGCTGCCTGTTAGTTTGCTAAAGAATTGGGTGTTGTGTAATTTGTTTCAGGCATAAGGTAATCTTAATTCTGTCTCAAAGCAACTGCAGGAAAGATGCTTCTTGGCCTTTAAAGTGCTTTAACATTTATTCGATTGGGGTTTTTCCCATTGGTTTTCCATGGTGTTGAGCAGGCTACATCCCAGGAAAGAGGAGTTTTATCCAACATGGGAGTAATTCTCCCCTGTAAACCAGAGACTCTTCATCTGTCCTCATCTAATTTAGATTTCTCATTGTATTCCTTTCAGAAGCCGCTAGGGGAACAATTTAGAAAGGAAGTTCACATCAGGAACCTGCCGTCACTTTTCCAGAAGGTAAAACCATCTCTAGAAACAGACACCTTGGAGAGCAGTGAAGATGGAGTACTCATCACACTGTTTGAGCCATAAGATTAGGACGTTTCTCCCGGCCTCTTTTCCTTTTGTATTCCGTATTCTTTCACAGTCATTTGTTTACTTTCTGATCACTTCCCAAGCCTGGATCTGGATTTTTTGGGCTTCGTCCCTTTCTGTTTAGATGAGATGTGAACCAAAAACACAGTTCATTCTACTAAATGTCATCTGTCTCATTTTTGCAGCTCCACTCACAGCCCAATTCCACAGTTGGTTTTCCATTGGATGCAGCCAACCATTCAATCTCATCACCAGACTAATTCTCTTAGAAATAAGGCTTCCTATGTGCAGTTGCTGCTTCCTCAGTGAAGGGAGCCTGCTGTTCCATCCCTTTTATGCCTGTCACTACTTTACACTTTGGTAGCCTCAATATGACACTATGATAGGACCCCTCCCTTTCCCCTTTTGGAAGGCGCAGCATCACCGGACTGAACATTGCAACTCCCTATTCTCCACTGACTTTGTCATATATTCCATCAAACCAAGGTGAAACACCTATCTTGCCACTTTGGCTGAACTATACCTCAGGAAGTCTAAAGTGAAATAACGTGCCCTCCTCTCTCCTACAAATATTATCAAAACTGGCCTCGGGTGCCTCGTTCCTGAATGTTCTCGATGGCAACAGCCCAGGACTAGTCTGTGCTCCATTGAAGTAATTAAGTTGAAATGCTACATTTGAAAGGGGAGCTGCGACTGTAGGGTCTGGTGAGGGAGCAGCATCTGTAAAGAAGGCTTGACGGTAGTTTCAGTTTGTATATGTAGCTTAGGATTCATAAGTCTGTTATATTTGAAAAGATTGAATATGAAAAAAATCAGTTTTTCACTAGTAATTAGAACATCACTATATAACAATCCTTATAGTAGCCTAACTGAAGCCACAAAATAATTAACTGAAGAGAGATGCGATTTAAGTGACTTGAAAGTCTGATGCCATGAACAGGAAAATTTGGAGAATGTTCAGGTCCTTGGTAGTAGTTTACCTCCACTCAAGACTATTATGCTGTTTCCCTCTAAATCTTCATCTCAGTGTAACATTTAGTAAAATACACCTCCCACAGCAATAGGGTCGGAGTCTAGACTAACAGCATTTATTGTGTCTTGGTTAGATGTTTCTGTGCCCATAATAGAAGCATTCAAAGTAATTTGAGGGTATTTGTAGGGACATTGTATCTGAAGATGTCTCCCAATCAATTGTGACACACCTCTGAATGTCAGTAAAGATCTTACCGTTTTATACATTTGTGTTGTTCCTGATCTCATTCTGTCATACCAAGTAGTTTTTAACACCCGCCAGTACTTTTGTCCAACAGCCACCATTACATCTGTTTTGGTGGCAAAAATGTCAGTTGCCTAGGGCGAAACATTTAAATTAGAATTGTCGTGGAAAATCTAATTAGACTGTAACGTCTTTCATGGCCTGGCAGTTTTTGTTGGAATATCTCAAGACAAGCAGCTTAAAAAGGCAAATCTAATTCTACACTGTATTAATAAGAGCATAGTGTCATAGTTCCACTCTATTCTGATTCGGTCAGACCTTATCTGGAATAATAAAAAAAGACAATGGCAGGTTGGATTCAGCCCATGGGCCTTAATTTGGGGACCCCCGCTGTGGAGAGTAGCACATGAAGCAATGGATTCAAGTGACAGGGGGGGAAAAGATTCCACCTAAATGTTAGGAAGAACATCCTGACGGTAAGAGCTGTTCAGCAGCGAAATATGCTGCCTGGGAGAGTGGTGGAATCTCCTTATCTGGAAGTTTTTAAGCAAAGGCTGGATGGCCATTTGTCATGAAGGCTTTGCTTCGGGGTTCCTGCATATGCACAGACCAGGCTCCTTGAGGACGAAGGATAATTTGTAAATGGCTGACAAATTATGAGCTTGCAGAATAATTCTGATCTTTTCTGAAATATGGAAATTGAAGGAATTCTTCCAAATTCTTTTTGTAGAGGAGCTTGGTCTCTTGATAAATAAGCTGTGCATTTTAAAAATAAACATTTGGTTTAAAATGCAAACTACTTACAGTAGTTAAAAGGCACATAAACATTTACAAATACAATAAAATTTAAATGAGTTAAAATTGTAGCCAATATAAAGCACAAAAAGAACAATGAAGATAATAAATCACAAAACCAGTGCATTGTACAAGTTCTTTTCCACTTTAAAAAAGTAGTTCTCGAAGGTATTTTGTAACGGGAGAATCTTCAGCCGTTTATGCAAAAAGAGTGCATTAACATCTTCCTGCCAGAGTAAAGCAAAGGACATTAAACTGGAAAGAAATTACCACATTTTTGTCTAATTGTGCAGCAAAAATCCAGAAAACGAATTGTCATTTCGGAAATTGAAAAAAAATACAGGAATCTACACATATATGAATAGTCTCGGAGGAATTAGGAAAGTACTGATTAATGAATCTTCCAACACATGGTACCATGTGCCAACAAGCAAAGTGAAAATTCCACATATTTCTGTTAAGCAGAAAATTCCACATATTTCTGCCAGCTACTGCTCCTGAGGTACAGACAGATCAATGGCAGTCTCTTGATAAACAAGCTGACTTCAGCAACACTACAGAATACACAAGTGCCAGTCTAGCTATCAGTAGGTGTGTGTTTAGCCGTTTACGAAAAACGTTGCCCGGGAGACTCAGACTCGAGGAGGCTCTTTCTATTTTTATCAGTTTTATACTAATTTATGCAATGCTTTTGATACGAAATAAATAAGGTGTGTGTTGGGGAATGGCGCTTCCAGGAATGTTGGAAGTGTCTGTAGCTGATGAACACAATTATGGCACTAACAGATTGCAGGGGCAATCACATGAGAAGTCCTATCCACACTTCTTAGGTAGCCGGGGTAAGTTCTACTCTGGATGTCTCCCTTCACAGAGGAACAGATCCATAGTTTCTTTGCAAGTTTGAATGGACATTCACAATAATGAATGACACTTCTTTGTTAACGAGCACAAGAAAAGAACTATGCCATTAGACCTTACTACTAGCACTGGTTATGATCCAGGTCATACATACCTGAAAACTTATGCCAAGGAACTATGCAGCACAGTTCACCCTATAAGTTGGGTCTATAGTCCAGCTTTTTGATAGTCCTCAAGGCAGACATAGACAAGTTTATTATCAGCAGCTTACACCTCAATTTCCTAACAATCTTTTCACGTCATGTGGAATGTTTGTCAAATGATAAGCTTTCCCAATGAATACATTCTGGTCTTTGCAAAAAGTTCCATGATGGCGCTGCATTTCAGCCATCGACTACCAAGAGGAAGTACAGGTGAACCAGGTCTCCGTCTTTCATACCTCTTGTAGATGTGGCAGCTGGTAAAGACTTGACTGGAGTTCCTTCTCAAAATGCAGCTATAGAATGTTCAATTAAGACTCTTCTGGTGAGTTTTGTGTTCTTAAAGTTATTTCTTCTGGATGGACTTCAGCTCCTCCAAAAAATGCTGACATTTACCAATCAAGATCTTAATTGCTTCACTCACCAATACATCTGGAGGTAAGACTCCTGTTGACTCGACGGAGACTAAAAAAAAAAAGAGACTTCTGTTGTTGCTTATGTATTACATAGTAATATGACTGTGCATAATGCTTTACAAATAAGACCAAAACAGCCAACTTTCCCAAAGATTGGGTTCTTCTAACTATGATCCATTGTTTTATCTAGTAAATGCACTCACACAAACACAGTAGGATGGTCATTAACTATCACCAAATAAACAAATACCGCATCAAGATATGTACTTGAAACTTAACTTCTCATTGAGCATTAAATATAATGTATTTTATCCCAAAACATTCTGAGCAATACTACTTCATAATGGGGTAAGATAACAACTCACTTTTTTGTACATCTGTATACTTTCACAATTGTATCATAACCCCCACAAAAGCAAGTATCCACTCTTTTTAATGGTTTGTAGATTACATCTGATTGCAAATGTAGCTAAAGTTACTTTCTTCACTTTACTCTGGCAGGAAGATGCCCTAATAGGGGGGCTATTTGTGGACTTATTGCTGGAACTCGATGGATCATAGGGATATGGTTCCAAACCAGTAAAAAGGGGGTGGACTTGGGGATCCACAAGTACCCTTCTGATGGTAATGCCCCATCCTTTCAACCAGGGCCGAAGTGCTAATAGCTCTCCAAGCAATGTACTGTCTTCAGGTGTGATAAGAAGACATGTAGAGCGGTCACATGATTGATAGTCTCTATGTAGCCAGGTAATGGTCTTCATTCTGACTTCCAACAGGCTCTTAGATAGAATTTGAGCCAGGGATCTCTGGATTGCTCTCCTTGAGATCCATTTGCCTCTTAATCATTTAGTCTGCGATTTCATGCGCCAGACTGTTCATACGTAAGGTGTTGGGATTGACAAGATGCATTCAGAGAACGAACAACAGAGACTGGCGCCACACTGGTGGTTATCCTCATGTAAGTCGCCCCAAGTCCCCTTGGGGAGATGGTGGCAGGGTATAAACGAAACTATGAGTATAAATGATGTTAAACGATCATTTTAACAAACATCTATATTTATTTAGAGTCAAGAAGCTTTTATAAAAAGCTATAGCTTCTGTGGGAAGGTAACGGCACTCCATGCAGTCATGCTGACCACATGACCTTGAAGTTGTCTATGGGCAACGCAGGCTCTTTGGCTTAGAAATGGAGATGAGCACCACCTCCCAGAGTCAGGCTTGACTAGACTCAATGTCAGGGGAAACCTTTACCATTTTATGTCTTTAAAAGCATAGGAAACCACTCTTAGTTCTTTGACGTATATTTGAAGCACTATATATGCATCAGTGATTGTAACACAAGCAGTCACAAAGTGAGCTTCAAGAACTATCAAAAGCAACAAGCATTTAAAAGGTTACTCACAAATGTAATGATCTCTTATTCGAGCCAAACGCACAAGGTTTTTCAAGTCGTCATGACGAAAAATTTCTCTACCAAATGTGTCCAGTCGAGCATTAGCCACTCGTGCCACTTTTTTCCCTAAAGAAAGAGATCAACAGTTGTGGTCCAAAATAATTAGTTTTATGGAATCTTCCCAATCTTCAACTGCAGTACAATCATTCACCAGACTACCACCTGCTACATCCCAAATGAAAAAAATAGTTGCATGAAAAAGGAAAATCTGATTTTGGGGAGGGTAAACTTCAGACCTCCAGGTGTTTTGGACTTCAACTCCCACTGACTGTTAGAAATTGTAGTAACTGAAATCCAAGATGCCTGGGAGGGCTGAAGTTTGCCCATGCCTGAGCTATAGCTAGATGTGAAATGGCTCCACCTTGTGCTGAGGTCCACTACAGTCCTCCAAAAGTCTCAGAAGAGAATGTAATGATGCCATGTCTCCCTATGGAGCCGAAACCAAACATTTCCATAATACTCCAATTGCTATTTTCTAGACTACTTGGCCCTCCGCATTCCTGAGATTTAGGAGTGCACGACCCCCACAAAGGTGGGAAAATGTTCCGTTCCAATGCCTGGGAATCAACAAGGGCGACCTATGCCTCTATATTCTACAAACGGGACCCCTGCCTCCAGTAAACAGGATCTGTGATTGATAGAGTTTAAAAGAAGTTAGTACAAAATACCTTTTATTTCCTCAACTTCAATAACCCCAGGTGAAAAGCACTTCTTTAGTTTCTCAGCTGTTTCCCCTTCAACAGGTTTCAACAGAGTAATATCTGGCAACAGGCGGTAGCTGGCCGTGGCCACCGGAGAAAACTTTGCATGGTCTTTACCTATTGAAAGAGGGCATAATGCTATATCAAAACCCCAAATTAATAAAAACAATTAAAAATGGGGCTGGTGAGCAGGGCAGAAGCAGCAAGTAAAAAGTAGAAACAAGGAGAGTTTTGGGATACTTGAACCTTTTTTGCAGTTAGTCCTCTTCAGAAGAAAAATTAAATTCCGTTTTACTATCACAAATGATCTAGCATCCTGTTAGTCACAAAAGGGCATGTATGACTCTTTGGCCTGTGCATTTGGGGTCCTACAGAAGTTGTCATGGAGCCCCTGGTGGCACAATGGGTTAAACCATTGTGCCACCAATGCAGGACTGAAGACCAACAGGTCGGAGGTTTGAATCCGGGGAGAGTGCGGGTGAGCTTCCTCTGTCAGTTCCAGCTCCCTATGCAGGGACGTGAAAGAAGCCTCCCACAAGGATGGTAAAACATCAAAACATCTGGATGTCCCATGGGCAATGTCCTTGCAGACAGCTAATTCTCTCCCACCAGAAGTGACTTGCAGTTTCTCAAGTTGCTCCTGACACGAAAAAAAGCTAGGTTGGCATTTCCTTCTTCCCTGGACAATGCCCAACTCCTGGCCTCCAACCTTGAACTTTTTTGACTAGCTACTCCTTTTTGCATAATTTTTACATGACCCCAGGTATATAGATAATTATAACAGGTATAGAAATTAAACAATTACTGATAACAAATCAGCTTGCTAAAGCGGCCGATTTTCTTTTTTACTAAGTACAGCTGAACCATCTTCTGCAGAGTCCACTGTAAACACTGTGAACCGCCCTGAGTCCCCTTCAGGGTTGAGAAGGGCGGTATACAAATACCACAAATAAATAAAATAAATAATAAACAATGTGCATTACAGGTTCATATAGATGTCTGAAACAGCCAGTAGATGACATTCAGAAAACCTTTTACTGTTGCCAAATTTTTCAGTACCCCAAAATTGAGCTCATTTGAAGTCAGGACCTATAGTTTAAAAACCATTAATGCAATAAAAACACTTGTGAAAAGAATCTCAGCAAAAATTATTCTAGATCGCTGTAGTCCAAAAGCAAGCAGAAAAATTGCAGCCCCGAATTTTGTAAACGAAAACAAAAATCCAGCACTGTTTTGCCCCACGTTCCGCAATGTTAAAGGAGTGTTGGCCACCTTACCGATGCCCTTTACACAGTGCATAAGGACATCAATCTCTTGGCCAGGCCGCAGTTGAGCAATGAGGATGTCATCATGAACAGGACGGAAGCCAGCATTCATGTTGTCCGCCTGAGACCCCAGTGGCACCCATTCCATGTGTTTGCTGTAAACTGTAAAGATAAAAAAGGACACGGGGGAAAAACATTTGTTACTAAGCAGACAGCTGGATAAGGTATGGCACCATTCTCCATCACCAATCAAAGAAAAGTAGCAACTGTGGGCAGCAACTTGCTGCAACAAACACCATATAGTAAGATTCAGAAATGGAAAAACTGATTGAACTGAGACACTGGGTGTCTAGAATCAGTGATCAAGAAACAGTAGAATACAGGACAATTACTCCAAAACTAATGTTTTACCTTTGTGATTAATATAAAGTTCATTCGAGTCAGATGATTCCTTGGGTGCCTCGGGGTTCCTGCTGCATTTTATTTTCAGCTGGAATTGCAAAGTGTTAATTTCATCACATTCATCATCCTCTGCAGAAGAAAAGAGAGAGACTTAAAACTTCAAACACAGCATATGCTCTGGAATAAACTTCTTTTAGTACGTAGTTTGGTCTAGTTAATTTTGGTCCCCTACAAATGCATTCCTGGCTATCTTACCTTCACTTTTATATTCAAAGAGACGAGGATCTGCACAGATAGGGATCAGTCCTAAACGATGAGCCAGAATTTCATCCTGCACAATGGAGGTGTTATTATACACAAACACCTTCTCAACAGCCATGGTTGGCACCTAGGGAAGAGACAATAAATCTGTTGCTAAGCAGAGATATTCAAAGTCTTACTATATTAAGAGAGGCAAAATTCCCTTATTTCTAAGCAATATATCAAGCCCCCGTAAGGAAACTAGGCAATTTAACTCATCTGCCATGCATTTCCTGAAGGTCTGACCAAGAAGAGGTCAAACTATCTAGAACATGCCACTGATCTTATAATTGTAAAGACTACTTATAGTTAAATGACTGCAAATTAGGACTTTGCACACTCCACCAAGTTTAGTCTAAAGCAGTAAAGATTATAAGAAGTAGAAATTATTATTTATTTATATCCGCTTTTCTTCCACAGGTGGGACTTGAAGCGGCAAACAAATGGTTAAAAAACAGAAATTTCATAATAGAAGAGCACAACATCATCCCCCAACCCAGACAAGTAAACAATAAACAAAACACACTTCACATAAACCATATAAAATAAGCATAATAAATGACATATATCATTATTAAAAATCCCTGGGCCTCATTATACTAGGAACATCTCGAAGCTCCAAATCTTTGGCCATGTGAACCTTGCCAGACTGAGATAGTCTTCAGTGATGGATCTTGACAATAATTACTAACTACCTAGTCATAGCTTATTATGGGTTGTCGGGGGAAGGCTGCTTCCAAAAAAAGGTTTTAACCTGAGAGAGAAAGGTCAGTAATGAGGGGGACAAACACCTCTTTGGGGAGGACGTTCAGAGCTGCAGGGCCACCACCGAGAAGGCCCTCACTCTCGTTCCCACTAATTGTACCTGTGATGGCAGTGGGACCGAAAGAAGGGCCTCTCAATGATCTCAGGGCTCATGTGACTGACAGGAGGAGCTGCAGTTCCTCAATTTAAATATTAAGCAATTTTTGTAACCGTGAACAAAAAAGCTTAATCATGTGAGATGGTATTTTAGTATTTTTTTCACATAGTCATATCTCAAGGTCTCGTACCTAAACCTTTTATTCATCTTTGAGCCTCTAACACAGCCAGTACTGCTCCATTAACTGGGCAGAGGCCACTCAGGGTTGCTAAAAAAGAGAAGGATAGTCCATTTCACAGGGTGAGTTGAAGGAATAAAACCATTTTCCCCTTGTTTTCTTGTTGTTTCTCCCACCCATATCCTTGTAGTGAAAACAATCCTCGTTTATGATATATTTGGGGGGGAGGGGGGGGATAACCAGCAAAAACTCTCTCTCTCTCTCTCGTGCCCCCTAGTGGCCTCTGCCAGGATAATGAAACAGTACCACACAGCCTTCTCAATGTTTCTTCAACATTTTATTTACTTCTAAGGGAAAATTGTGGAATAACTCAACTACTTGCAAAAAAAGTAATTATAGCCAAACCCAGCTAACTAAGTCATAATCCATAAAAATGCCCAAATAGTGCCTTATTACTCATTGCTTAAATCTAATTGATACCTCAGCAAGCAAGATGCGTCGGAAAGCATTAGCAATTGCTGCATCAATCCCCACCATGTCAAATTCCAGCGTGCTTTCGTCCATGCTGATGATATCTATTCTGAAATTCTGTAAGAAACAAGCAGACTTTCAAAACAGGCATACTCTTAGGGATAAAATGTATTCACTGGAAAAGAACAAGAAGAAGAAGAAACACATCGTGATCAGAGATCTGTTTGAGTAATCTATATCAGGGCTGTCCAACTGGCGGCCCTGGGGGCCGGATCCGCCCCCCCCAGCCTGTTGGGCACGGCCCCAGCTATGCCCCCAGCCGCCATTTTTAAAATTTTAAAAATTCTAATTTTTTTTTAAAAAATGGCGGCCGAGGGGAGGCGGAGGGAGGAGGAAGAGAGCTAGCTCTTCCTCCCTGCACCGCCCCCTCCGTCCCTCTCTCCACGCCGAAAAGGAGGAGTATGCGGCGCCAAGGGCAGCGCGTCACGCCAGGCCTGTGACGCGCTGCCCTTGGCGCCACCTTCTGCTCTCCCTCCTCCTCCTCTTTCCCGGGCGCCGTGCCTTTCCCGGGCGCCGTGGCGCTCGGGACAGCCACGGTGCCCGGGAAAGAGTGGGAGGAGGAGGAGGGAGAATGACAGCTTTAGGAGAGGGCGGGGCCTGGGCTGGGGGCGGGCCTGGGGGCAGGGCCGAGCGGCCCCCGAGGTCATCAGTGACCTCTATTCCGGCCCTGGACCCGGTAGAAGTTGGACAGCCCTGATCTATATCACTGAAAAAAATTATTTAGTTTATGATCAAATCCTCGTATCCATTACTTTCTTCCAGTCTGTTTTAGGTGTATTTCTGCAAAAGAGAATCCTACAGCAGGAATGGGCAAAATGCAGTCCACAGGCCATATGTGTCCCCCAGGTTTAGCTTGTGGGCCCCAGAGATACCTCAAGGTCAAAGGGATTTTTCTTTGTGTAATGCACTTAACAACAACAATGCCTTGTACTTGTTACATGCTTCTCCACATAACTTGAGGTAGGATACAACAATTATCAATCCCTGCTGAATTGAAACCTATCTTGTACCTTTTACGCCTGGACCATAAATCCCTACCCCTCATAATAGACATGTCTGTATTACTGTCCAAACAAATATATACTGTATAGATAAAATAATTCCTAGAAACAAAACAAAAGGTTCTAAATCTTTACTGGTTACTATCAAGATCAAAAGCATGCTAGCACCTCAAGATACCTGAGAAGTATGCTCACCTTTTCAAACTTAGTTCTATCCCAGGCATCATCATATCCAGAATAATTCCCCGGAAAATCTGTTGTGTGGGCCTGGAAAAAAGAAGAGAAGAGGTGTTGCTTGGAACACATATATTGCAGAGAAGATCATAGGGTCAGCCTGAGACAGAACTAGGGAAATCCCCCTAGTTCAAGCCATGGACTATTGAATTTGTGAATATAGAGGGCCAACTGAACATTGAAAGTTATACTGTACAGGCTGAGTATCCCTTATCCAAAATGCTTACTTGAGACCAGAATGTTTTGGGTTCTTTCAGTTTACAGAATACCTGAATTTGTTTCGACATGAATAATTAGATATCTTGGAAATGGGATCCAATTCTAGATATGAAACTCCTTCATGCTTCATAAGCACCTTATGCACATAGCTTTAAGGTAAATTCATTCAATGTTTTAACAACGTTATGCCTGAAACAAAGCTTGCTAAAACTAAAACTAAAGGTTTTGCTATCTTAAGTCTCCCATGTGGACAAATTCGGATTTTGACATTCCAGATAAGGTACGTTCAACCCATAGCACAATCTATAGCAAGAGACAGTCAGTAAAAAAGAAGGACAGAGGCCATGGCTGAATATCGTCAAGCTAGAACATGTCCGGAGAAAGGCAAGCAAAATGATCAAAGGTTTGGAACCCAAGCTCTATGAGGAACGGCTGAAGGAGGTGAGGATAAAAAAGGCTGAGATGGGACATGATATAACCATGTTGAAATATTTCCATTTTTTAAATTCCAGAAACAGACAAAATAAAACATAACCAATGATATATAAAACCATCAGCAAACAGTAGTAATTCTAACCCTTCTAATGAAAATAAATAATTAAATATACAACATTTTTGAGAAGAAAAACTTCCTGACCTTACCTCAGGATAAAACCACACATCACATTGTACTATCAAGGCTCTTAATAAACAAACAATATATACATAAACGCCTATTGTAGGTGAAAATGATCTAATTATATAACATTTTGTCTTAATCTTGTTCTTTCTATCAATGCTTTTAATCACTAAACGCCATTATAGGCCAATCTTTAAATATTTTCCTATATATTCTGCTAAAGGATTCCAATTATTTTATTTATTTATTTTTATTTATTTATTCATACTTGTTTGCCGTCCTTCCCAATGGCTCGGGGCGGCTCACAACATATTCATAAAACAGCAGAACAAAGCAAAATTAAAACCACAGTTAAAACATCAGATAAAAGGCACATAGGCCACACATTGGAACAATGCGGCACAGGAGGTAGAACAAGATGGCGACACGCAGCCAAGACTACAATTCATCCAACTCCGAAAGCCTGCTGGAACAGCAAAGTCTTGCAGGCTTTCCTAAATGGGAGGATGTTCTGGATGGCACGAACGTCGGCGGGCAACGAGTTCCAGAGTGTTGGAGCCACGATCGAAAAACCCGGTGATGGGTTGCGGTCAGGCAAAATGTCTTAGGGCTAGGAACGACCAGGAGGTTATGTTCTTCAGAACGCAAAGATCTGGTGGGATGAGGCGGTCCCGCAGGTACTCTGGCCCCAGACCATATAAGGCCTTAAAAGTCAGAACTAACACTTTGAAGGTGATCCGGCATTCTATGGGTAGCCAGTGCAGTGCAGTTCACGCAGAATGGGCGTGATGTAAGAGCTTGCCGAACCCCCGTGAGGAGCCAGGCTGCAGCGTTCTGCACCAGCTTAAGTTTCCGGATCACCGACAGAGGAAGGCCAATGTACAGAGTGTTACAGTAGTCCAGCCTCGAGATGACCGTAGCTTGGACCACTGTGGCCAGGTCGCGACGGGACAGGTAGGGGGGGCAGCTTCCTTGTTTGGCGAAGGTGGAAAAACGCCACTCTGCTGACGGTGGAGACATGAGCCTCCATCGACAACAGGGGGCCCAGGGTTACCCCGAGGCTCTTAACGGATGACGACGGACGTAATGTCACGCCGTCAAGGGTTAGAAGCTGAACTTCCCCATCGCCCGGGCGACCAAGCCACAGAATCTCCGTCTTGGCCGGATTCACCTTCAGCCTACTGGCTCGCAGCCATCCAGTAACGGCCTCAAGGCAGCGATGGAAATTATCGGGTACGGATTCGGGCCGGCCGTCCATCCTTAGAATGAGCTGGGTGTCATCAGCGTACTGATGGCATCCCAGTTCAAAGCTTAGGCAGGCCTGGGCAAAATTGGGCCTAGCAGGTGTTTTGGACTCCAACTCCCAGCATTCCCAGCAGCCTCAGGCCCCTTCCTTTTTCCCCTCAGCTGCTGAGGGGGAAAAGGAAGGGGCCTGAGGCTGCTGGGAATGCTGGGAGTTGGAGTCCAAAACACCTGCTAGGCCCAACTTTGCCCAGGCCTGCTCTTAGGAATGGTGGGAGTTGGAGTCCAAAACACCTGCTAGGCCCAATTTAGCCCAGGCCGCCTCGTAGGAATGGTGGGAGTTGAAGTCCAAAACACCTGGAGGGCCCAGGTGGCTGAGGGGGAAAAGGAAGGGGCCTGAGGCTGCTAGGAAAGCTGGGAGTTGGAGTCCAAAACACCTGCTAGGCCCAATTTAGCCCAGGCCTGCTCTTAGGAATGGTGGGAGTTGGAGTCCAAAACACCTGGAGGGCCCAGGTGGCTGAGGGGGGAAAGGAAGGGGCCTGAGGCTGCTAGGAAAGCTGGGAGTTGGAGTCCAAAACACCTGCTAGGCCCAATTTAGCCCAGGCCTGCTCTTAGGAATGCTGGGAGTTGGAGTCCAAAACACCTGCTAGGCCCAAGTTAGCCCAGGCCTGCTCTTAGGAATGGTGGGAGTTGGAGTCCAAAACACCTGGTAGGCCCAACTTTGCCCAGGCCTGCTCTTAGGAATGCTGGGAGTTGGAGTCCAAAACACCTGCTAGGCCCAATTTAGCCCAGGCCTGCTCTTAGGAATGCTGGGAGTTGGAGTCCAAAACACCTGCTAGGCCCAATTTAGCCCAGGCCTGCTCTTAGGAATGGTGGGAGTTGGAGTCCAAAACACCTGGTAGGCCCAACTTGCCCAGGCCTGCTCTTAGGAATGCTGGGAGTTGGAGTCCAAAACACCTGCTAGGCCCAATTTAGCCCAGGCCTGCTCTTAGGAATGGTGGGAGTTGGAGTCCAAAACACCTGGTAGGCCCAACTTTGCCCAGGCCTGCTCTTAGGAATGCTGGGAGTTGGAGTCCAAAACACCTGCTAGGCCCAATTTAGCCCAGGCCTGCTCTTAGGAATGGTGGGAGCTGAGAACCCTGGCTCTGGCGGGGATTGGGCCCAAGGCACGCCTCCCACGAAGGCCCCTCCGCGGCTTGCTTCCCTTCCCATCTCCCCACTTACGTTACGGACTCCGAACTCGCCCAGAACCACTCGGCTCCGCATCTCCTCCATGCTCCCGGGCGCCGCCATCATGGAACCAACGTGAGCCAGAGAAGAAGAAGAAAAAAAAGATAAACCTTCCAACTTCCGCCGGATGTTGTGGTTTTCTTGGGCGCCATATTGTGTGTGGCGCTCCTTCTCTGTAGAATTCATGCAAACCAAGGAAAACCAAGATGGCGCCGCGGGCAGGCCGCCTGCCTTCGCGTGAAACCTCGCGAGAGCGGCGGCACCTACACGTCCTCAGCGGCGGTGGGTGTCACATCCGGGTCCTTCTCCCTTTCGCCTTCAGTTGGGCCCTGTTTCCCTGCCTCTCCTCTCCGTGAAGGGGGAGCGTTGGCTCCCTCGCAGCCAGGGGGAAGATGTCCGGGTCCGGCGGCGTCCCCTCCGGGTCGGGGGCCGGAGGAGCGAGGACTGGGCCTGTAGCCGAGTGGGGGGCCTTCGAGGACAACATGCAGGTAGGTACCTTTCGGAATTGGATTTCCCCCATATACCAGGCCTGGGCAAACCGGGGCCCTCCCTCGAGGTGTTGGGGGACTCCAACTCCCACCATTCCTCACAGCCTCAGGCCCCTTCCTTTTCCCCCTCAGCCACTTGGGCCTTATAGTGTTTTGGACTCCAACTCCCACCATTCCTAACAGCCTCTGGCCCCTTCCTTTTCCCCCTCAGCCACTTGGGCCTTCTAGTGTTTTGGACTCCAACTCCCACCATTCCTCACAGCCTCTGGCCCCTTCCTTTTCCCCCTCAGCCACTTGGGCCTTATAGTGTTTTGGACTCCAACTCCCACCATTCCTCACAGCCTCTGGCCCCTTCCTTTCCCCCCTCAGCCACTTGGGCCTTATAGTGTTTTGGACTCCAACTCCCACCATTCCTCACAGCCTCTGGCCCCTTCCTTTTCCCCCTCAGCCACTTGGGCCTTATAGTGTTTTGGACTCCAACTCCCACCATTCCTAACAGCCTCTGGCCCCTTCCTTTCTCCCTTCAGCCACTTGGGCCTTCTAGTGTTTTGGACTCCAACTCCCACCATTCCTAACAGCCTCTGGCCCCTTCCTTTCTCCCTTCAGCCACTTGGGCCTTCTAGTGTTTTGGACTCCAACTCCCACCATTCCTAACAGCCTCTGGCCCCTTCCTTTCTCCCTTCAGCCACTTGGGCCTTCTAGTGTTTTGGACTCAACTCCCACCATTCCTAACAGCCTCTGGTCCCTTCCTTTCTCCCTTCAGCCACTTGGGCCTTCTAGTGTTTTGGACTCCAACTCCCACCATTCCTCACAGCCTCTGGCCCCTTCCTTTCTCCCTTCAGCCACTTGGGCCTTCTAGTGTTTTGGACTCCAACTCCCACCATTCCTCACAGCCTCTGGCCCCTTCCTTTTCCCCCTCAGCCACTTGGGCCTTATAGTGTTTTGGACTCCAACTCCCACCATTCCTAACAGCCTCTGGCCCCTTCCTTTCTCCCTTCAGCCACTTGGGCCTTCTAGTGTTTTGGACTCCAACTCCCACCATTCCTAACAGCCTCTGGCCCCTTCCTTTCTCCCTTCAGCCACTTGGGCCTTCTAGTGTTTTGGACTCCAACTCCCACCATTCCTAACAGCCTCTGGCCCCTTCCTTTCTCCCTTCAGCCACTTGGGCCTTCTAGTGTTTTGGACTCCAACTCCCACCATTCCTAACAGCCTCTGGTCCCTTCCTTTCTCCCTTCAGCCACTTGGGCCTTCTAGTGTTTTGGACTCCAACTCCCACCATTCCTCACAGCCTCTGGCCCCTTCCTTTCTCCCTTCAGCCACTTGGGCCTTCTAGTGTTTTGGACTCCAACTCCCACCATTCCTAACAGCCTCTGGTCCCTTCCTTTCTCCCTTCAGCCACTTGGGCCTTCTAGTGTTTTGGACTCCAACTCCCACCATTCCTAACAGCCTCTGGTCCCTTCCTTTCTCCCTTCAGCCACTTGGGCCTTCTAGTGTTTTGGACTCCAACTCCCACCATTCCTAACAGCCTCTGGCCCCTTCCTTTCTCCCTTCAGCCACTTGGGCCTTCTAGTGTTTTGGACTCCAACTCCCACCATTCCTATCAGCCTCAGGCCCCTTCCTTTCCCCCCTCAGCCACTTGGGCCTTCTAGTGTTTTGGACTCCAACTCCCACCATTCCTCACAGCCTCAGGCCCCTTCCTTTCCCCCCTCAGCCACTTGGGCCTTATAGTGTTATGGACTCCAACTCCCACCATTCCTATCAGCCTCAGGCCCCTTCCTTTTCCCCCTCAGCCACTAGGGCAGGGGTGCTCACACTTTTTCAGCATGGGAGCTACTGATTAAAAAACCAAGTCCCAAAGATCACCTGCCCAGAAATGTAAAACATATAACTATTTTCTTATTTATTTACAGTATTTATATTTATTATTCATTTTTACGTACCGCTCCTTCCAGCAGGCTCGGGGCAGTTTACATAAAATGAAGTTATAAAACATCAACATTTCAATTTAATAACAACAATATAAAACAGAGCATAAAAATACATCCAACCACCCCATTTCTCCCACACTGCCATATTACCACACATATTATCAGCCAGAAAGTAAGAAGAGAGGCTTTTGAACTGCAAGGCCATTTAATACTCAGCAAGGTAAACAAAGGGGCATGCAAAAATACATCCACCCACCCCAATTCTCCCACACTGCCATATTACTACACATATTATCAGCCAGAAAGTAAGAAGAAAGGCTTTTGAACTGCAAGGTCATTTAATACTCAGCAAGGTAAACAAAGGGGCATGCATAAATACATCCAACCACCCCATTTCTCCCACACTGCCATATTACCACGCATATTATCAGCCAGAAAGTAAGAAGAGAGGCTTTTGAACTGCAAGGCCATTTAATACTCAGCAAGGTAAACAAAGGGGCATGCAAAAATACATCCAACCACCCATTTCTCCCACATTTCCATATTCCCCAACATATATTTCTCAAGGAACAAAGCAAGCAGAGAGGCTTTGGAGCTAAAAGGCCATTTTTAAACATTAAAAGTAAACAAAGAGACATGCCACAGAACAATCAAGCACCCACCCCAAAGTAAAAAGACCGACCTTTGAGATGCGGTAAGGAAATTACCCCAAAGCGTCCTTCTCCTCCTCCTCCGTCGTTGCTCCTATTTCCACGCCGCCAGCATGCGTGCCGCCTCCAAGAGCTCACGAGAAGTCCGAGGGGCAGAATGGGCGCTTCTGCGCATGCGCGCGGGGCCAGCCATGCATCGCGTCATCCAGACCCGCCCCCTTTGGTCTCCTACGACTCTGAGTGGCTGGAGAAGGACGGAGGGAGGAGGAGGAATCCAAAAGAGGGGGCCCATTCTGCCTCTTGGACTCTGGTGCTTTTGGAGGTGGCTCGCGAGCAGGGAGTGGGGAGGAGCAACAACGGAAGACTTCTTTGCAGCGTGCAGGGGCGATTGAAGAGGACCAACAGCAAAAAACCTGGTCAGGGGCCTGAAGATTACCAGGATGAGACCTGAAGATCACCCTGGTGATCCCGATCACCATTCTGAGCACCCCTGCACTAGGGCCTTCTATTGTTTTGGACTCCAACTCCCACCATTCCTCACAGCCTCAGGCCCTTCCTTTTCCCCCTCAGCCACTTGGGCCTTCTAGTGTTTTGGACTCCAACTCCCACCATTCCTCACAGCCTCAGGCCCCTTCCTTTTCCCCCTCAGCCACTTGGGCCTTCTAGTGTTTTGGACTCCAACTCCCACCATTCCTCACAGCCTCAGGCCCCTTACTTTCCCCCCTCAGCCACTTGGGCCTTCTAGTGTTTTGGACTCCAACTCCCACCATTCCTAACAGCCTCTGGCCCCTTCCTTTCCCCCCTCAGCCACTTGGGCCTTCTAGTGTTTTGGACTCCCACCATTCCTAACAGCCTCAGGCCCCTTCCTTTTCCCCCTCAGCCACTTGGGCTTTCTAGTGTTTTGGACTCCAACTCCCACCATTCCTCACAGCCTCATGCCCCTTCCTTTCCCCCCTCAGCCACTTGGGCCTTCTAGTGTTTTGGACTCCAACTCCCACCATTCCTCACAGCCTCAGGCCCCTTCCTTTCCCCCCTCAGCCACTTGGGCCTTCTAGTGTTTTGGACTCCAACTCCCACCATTCCTCACAGCCTCAGGCCCCTTACTTTCCCCCCTCAGCCACTTCGGCCTTCTAGTGTTTTGGACTCCAACTCCCACCATTCCTCACAGCCTCAGGCCCCTTCCTTTTCCCCCTCAGCCACTTGGGCCTTCTAGTGTTTTGGACTCCAACTCCCACCATTCCTCACAGCCTCAGGCCCCTTACTTTCCCCCCTCAGCCACTTGGGCCTTCTAGTGTTTTGGACTCCAACTCCCACCATTCCTCACAGCCTCAGGCCCCTTACTTTCCCCCTCAGCCACTTGGGCCTTCTAGTGTTTTGGACTCCAACTCCCACCATTCCTCACAGCCTCAGGCCCCTTCCTTTTCCCCCTCAGCCACTTGGGCCTTCTAGTGTTTTGGACTCCAACTCCCACCATTCCTAACAGCCTCAGGCCCCTTCCTTTCCCCCCTCAGCCACTTCGGCCTTCTAGTGTTTTGGACTCCAACTCCCACCATTCCTAACAGCCTCAGGCCCCTTCCTTTCCCCCCTCAGCCACTTGGGCCTTCTAGTGTTTTGGACTCCAACTCCCTCCATTCCTAACAGCCTCAGGCCCCTTCCTTTCCCCCCTCAGCCACTTGGGCCTTCTAGTGTTTTGGACTCCAACTCCCACCATTCCTAACAGCCTCAGGCCCCTTCCTTTTCCCCCTCAGCCACTTATTATTATTATTAGGATTTGTACGCTGCCACTCCCCGAGGGCTCGGAGCGGTTCACAACCATAAAAACACAAACAAAAGCAAAGAGCATCAGTTAAAACTAGACAGAATAAAAATTATCTATCCTCAGCAATCAAAAGCTAGCCGGAAAAGGTAGGTCTTGCAGGCCTTGCGAAAAGATGGTAAATAATGCAAGGCCCACACTTGGCTTGGTAGAGTATTCCAAATCGAGGGCGCTATGACAGAAAAGGCTCTGCGCCGGGTAGATGTTAGGCAGATGGATTTGAAGCTAAGCACTTCAAGGAGATTCAATTGTTCGAAGCAGAGTGACCTCTGAGGTTGGTAGGGGATGAGACGGTCCCTCAGATACAACGGCCCCAGACCATACAAGGCCTTGAAAGTTAACACCATCACCTTGAAGGTGATCCGGTGCTCGACCTCAAGCCAATGGAGCTGCTGGAAAATGGGAGTTATGTGACATCTCCCTGGAGTCCCAGTGAGAAGTCGCGCAGCAGCGTTCTGGACGAGCTTAAGTTTCCGGATCTCGGACAAGGGCAGGCTAATGTAAAGGGCGTTACAGTATTCCAATCTCGAGATGCCCGTGGCTTGGAGCACCGTGGCTAGGTCGTCCCTGGATAGGTAGGGGGCCAGCCTTCTAGCTTGCCGCAGCTGTATTGAGATGAGCCCTGCCCAGTGCAGCTGTATTGAGAACACAGCTGCGCTGGGCAGGGCACATCTCTAGGATGGAGGGCCACCGCCTCCCAAAGATACTACTCTATGGTGAACTCGCCACGGGTCAGCGCAAGAGAGCCCCCCCCCCCAAAAGAGGTATAAGGACTCCCTGAAACAACATCACAGGCTCGGCCAGATTGATCACCAACAATGGTCCACCCTGGCCTCACATCGGGAGGCATGGAGACGCACTATCCATAATGCTGCGGCCTCTTTCGAAAAGACACGGCGAACGGCTCTCGAAGAGAAACGACAATGCAGAAAGAACCGCAACTTGGAAACAACATCACCCAAGGAGACTTTCTGCTGTGCTTTCTGCAACCAAACTTGTCTATCTCAGATTGGCCTTTTTAGTCATAAACGCGCTTGTAAAAAGCGTGGGATGAGTCCTTCCTAAGAATCTTAGTTCGCGAAGTAATGCCGAGATAAATATAAATAAATTAAATTAAAAACAGGCAGTTATGAACATATTTGTTCTTTAGTTGAATTTATTTGTAGCATTGTAGCCAGCTATAGGTGCGTGTATGTGTGTGAATTGTGTGTATATATATATATATAATATTTCAGCTGTGGATAGCATAGCTAAGAGTTGACACCCCCATGGTGTTTGTTTCGCTGCCTGTCCCCTTCTTCAGAAGATCTTACCTCACTTTCTGCCCCTGCGATCATTGGATTTATTTGGGGGGGGGGGGGGCGTGTTGTGGAAATAAGGATTGGTGAAAATTTGTGTAGCTCGTTGTCGACCTTTGCAACCCAAAGGCAGTTGCATCTGTCAAGTAGGAAATTTAGGTACCACTTTGTGGGGAGGCTAAATTTAACTGATTTCTGGAATGTTAAATTGCCTCTATGCCTGTTGTATGTCAATGGCATTGAATGTTTGCCAGTAAGTGTGCATTGTGATCCGCCCTGAGTCCTCTGCGGGGTGAGAAGGGCGGAATATAAATGACGTAAATAAATAATAAAAGACTTCAGTGGAGACACCTTTTCCCCATGATAAGTCTTTCAGGGGTGAATTTCCCTTCCGAGAGGTAGATTTCTCTCACTTCCTGTTTCCTCATCCCCATTCTTATCTATGAGTCATTTGTAAGTCGAATGCTTGCAACTACGGTAGCTGCCCCCATTTAGTAAATAAAAGTAAGGTACATTGAGCTACATTTCCCCAATTTAAGGCAGCTTTTGGAACATTCTCTATATAGCGGAGAAGTCTCTTTTATAATAAAAGGGCAAAAATAGGCAATGGGTTTTTAAATCAATTGGATGGTGGAATCTGCAGGCACAAAGGGCCAACTGTAATTTGAATTAAGGAATCAGTAAAGGCAATGGCAAGCCTCTTCTGAACGAAGCTTGCCAACAAAACCCAGTGATGGGGTTGCCATAGGTCGGAAATGAAGGCACGCAGCTACAAAACGTAGTTCATGAACCAGTAATTAAGGAGTCAGTAACTTATCTGCTTCAAAACTGTCAGGGAGGAAAAGCCCCTGTTTTGTAAGACCCCTTCTACACTTTCCTTATGTTCCAGGATCTGATCCCCGGTTGAACTGGATTATATGAGTCTCCACTGTCAGGTAATCTGTGATAAGCAGATAATATGGGATCAGGTCCTTGGATATAGGGCAATGCAGAAGAGAGTGATTGAGATTTTACTTATTTAGTTGGCTTAGTTAGGAGTAAGCCCTATAGTAGATAATCACTTATTGATAGGTAACTTCTTTGCCTCTAAATCTGCTGGAGTTCCTTTAGGAAGCTACTCCTTTGGGTGCCCCTAAAACGTATTCGAAAATACCATATTTACTTGAGTCTAATGTTCCCCTATTTAAGACTAAATTGCCTATATAGCCCAAATTGATGTATTCATTAGAGTCAATGCTGCATTACACTCGAGTAAATACGCGTAATAATAGCAGTGTCCTGTTCAAGTGCTAACATATGCTGGTAACCAAAAATCTGGTATTTTTAATATAATGATAGCTGTGTTATACATTATTTGCCCGAGTCTAATGCTCGTCTTTTTTGACAAAATTACATAGCTAAAATTGAAATGTGCATTAGATTCAATGTTTGAGCCTTCTCCCCAGTTGTATATGATAGGAATGAAAATAGGGGACATATTCCCATGGTTCCAGTTAACTAGGATCCCATCTACACTGCCATATAAAATCCAGATTATCTGATTTGAACTGGATTATACAGCAGTGTAGACTCATATAATCCAGTTCAAAGCAGATAATCTGGATTATGTTATATTTCTCTCTCCTTGATATTTAAAAATGTAGCATATTAACTCGAGTATAATGAGTGTAAATCCAGCCTACAAATATAGTCTTAATTACTCTTGCTGTCCGTGGTGAAACTCTTCCCAAATTTCAGCATCTACTGATCCCTTAGTTACATTGAATGAGGCCAACGAAAAGGATAAAGTTGCTTTCCTCTTGCTCTTCCCACTTGAATACAAAGACAAGTATGAGGAATTGAGTTCACCTTGATTGTTATGAATGCCTGTAAAAAAAATTGTACAGAGATAGATTGTTCTAAGACATATTCCTTGCAGCCTTCTTTCTCATGGCTGTGCTGCCTCTCAAGTCAAGGTAAATGTTTGTGCATGGTCTCACTGTATATTTCCACCTTGTTCAGGGTGGAGGTTCTGCTGTGATTGACATGGAAAACATGGATGACACATCTGGCTCCAGCTTTGAAGACATGGGTGAGATGCATCAACGTATGAAGGAAGAGGAAGAGGTGGATGCAGAAGCAGCAGCTGCCGATGAAGAAGATGGAGAGTTCTTGGGGATGAAGGGCTTTAAGGGACAGTTGAGTCGGCAAGTTGCTGATGAGGTAACCACAGCTTTCTTTATCAAATCTCAGGATCAGCAGCAAAGTTTTTAATCCTGATTCCCACATGCTTCTAATATATTGCAAATTTTTGGGAACAGAATCTTGATATTTCTTCCATAGTGTAGTATTGACTCATGTTTATTGCTCGATTTAGAGTTTATAGTTACCTAAATTGGTGTAGTCCAAAATACCTGTTTGAGAAACACTGCCGTAGACTCCCTAAGCATTTTTATGTTGAAGTGCTGAGCAAGAAATTAATAATGAAGCAAAGCTTGATGCACTGATAAGTATTTTCTAAAGGGAGAAATTGACCTGGAATTAGTTCCCCAAATTAATATTATTTTTATAGCAAGAGAACATTGCAGGAAACAATTGCAGAAGTCTTACTTTGATTCTCTATATTCTTAAATGTGAGATCAGTATTAATATTTGTGGAAAAGCTTTAGGTCAAAGGAATACAGTTGAGGGAATCATACTGAAAGCTGTACCAACACACTTTGGATGTTCCCTTCATTGAAAAGGTTTTCCAGCAATTTCATCATGTTTTGAGCCCAGTAGAGGTGAGGGGTTTTTTAAAACTTTATTTCCTGGTTGGGAAAAAAGCCAGGGAAGGAAGAGTGCAAAAACTTGATGAAATTTCTTCCTAGGAGATGAGTACATTTTTAATTCAAAATAAGGGTGGTACAGGGTTCACGTGACATTTTCAACTATATTTCTACATCTACAGTATTTTAATAAACGAGTCATTTAACTCTATAGCACTGAAAAACAAGGCCTCAGTTTGTGGTTTCCCTTTCTTTCTCAATCCCCCTCCCTCCTGCATTCCCCAGATGTGGCAGGCAGGAAAAAGACAAGCCTCGAAAGCTTTCAATCTGTATGCCAACATTGATATCCTCAGGCCCTACTTTGATGTGGAGCCAAACCAAGTTCGGAACCGGTAAGCAAGCTGGGCATATTGTACCTCCCACGTCTCTAGCTTTCTCTGGTCTACCACAACTCCTCCTTTATAAAGGAAGTTATATTAATATGCAATAACAGCAGCATAATCTGGTATGAAAATGATCTGCCACCCAACACCTTTGTTCTTCTCTTAAGTAATATTCAGGTTATAAGACAAAATCACATTGCTTTGTGGGGGGTAATCAAGACTTCTTTCTCCCGGTTGCACGTTATTCCTCAAATGGATAACGACAAACATTTCCAGTCCTTTGTGGTATTGCATGAATTAGAATTGAGCCATAAAGCATCAGTTCAGCAGATTCCTTTTGAGCATACATCAGAGTTCTATTAATCTCTCTTTATAGACCGATTAATTGTTAAGCTTCCTTTCTGTCCTCTGTAACTTCTATGACTAGTTTGTTGGCTATAGCAGAAAAATTAGAAATTCTGTTCTAGAACAATTTATTTGCATGGAGCAGACAGAATTCCTGTTGAGTTCAGTAACTGCCTTCACCTTCACCAGAAAGACTTTTTGTCTATAATTTAGCAGAATTGCTTTTATTATATATAATGCACTGTGAAGATTTTCACATCCAGTTTCTGATAATATAGCATCGAGTTGTTGCTTGGTTAGTTTACACATACCCAGTTTTTAGGTCTGACACATGCACAATTTTATTTATAAAAAAATGGTTATCTAAAAGATCCAAATCCCTTTTCATGTCCATTAGAAGTCTTCTGTACATCTTGTTCTTTTTTAGGTTGCTGGAATCCATGATACCTGTGAAGATGATTAATTTCCCCCAGGTGAGCTAGTATGCTAGAAAATAGGTTGAAGTTTTCCTTAATGTTATGAATAAAGCAGTATCCTACCGTGTTTCCCCGATAGTAAGACACCCCCCAATTGTAAGACGTATCGGGGGTGTCAGAGGGGTCGGCTAATATAAGCCGTACCCCGAAAGTAAGCCGTACCCCCGGCCGCCGCGTCACTCGGTCCCGCCGCCGCCGCCGCCCAAACACTTGCCTTGAGGTGAAGAAGAAGGGGAGCGCTCGCCTTGGAAGCAGCCAACCCTCCCTCGTGCGGCGGTCTCACACTCGCGCGTCCTGTGAGGTGAGGGGGGAGGGAAGAACATGGCGGCGGGGCTCCTGCAGGCGTCGCTCGCTCTCCGCCTTTCCCTGCGAGGCCGGCTTTGGCGGGATGCCTCTGCTCTCCTCCCGGCCAGAAGACCCTCCTCCCTGGGTCCGGGGGCGGAGCGGGCCCGGCTTGGATTGGAGAGCGAGAGAAGGAGGCGGAGGCTTCTCTCCTCGGAGCGGCATGGAGAGCGCGTGAGGGAAGGAACGAAGGCAGGCAGGCAGGCAGGAGCCGAGGCTGCGGGGATGGCCATGGCGAGGGTCGGCCGCGGCACGCCTCCCAAAGAACAGCCGCTTTTTCCGCTTTGGCATCACCTCAAGGCAAGTGTTTGGGCGGCGGAGGCGGAAGAGGCGGGACCGAGTGACGCGGCGGCCGGGGGTACGACTTACTGTCGCCCAATGTAAGTCGTACCCCGAAAGTATGACGTAGTGGGGCTTTTGGGGGTAAAAAGAAAGTACGACGCTGTCTTACTTTCGGGGAAACACGGTATGTGTCTTTCATGGTTGCACAAAGGTATTATCCTGATTATAAATCACTTTGATAGAATCACATCTCATGGCTAGTTTGAGATGGCTTTTAACATATGATTTTAAAGCGTATACAACAGATTTTAATGTTTTTGTATATTTATAGTTTGTTTTTATTCTGGCATTGAATGTTTTCCATATGTATTTTGTGCTCTCCCCTGAGTCCCCTTCCAGGTGAGAAGGGCGGAATATACTGTAAATGCTTTAAATAAATAAATAAAAACAGCAGTCCAGTTCTTGTGTAGCCCCTTTGCCTCAGTGCCATGTATTCTAATTTCTCTTAATCAGTTTACAGTTAATCATTTTTAGCAGAGATCATATCAGTTCACTGAATGGTGAATATTATTACATTTCTTAAAAGGCTTTCCTATCTCTTTTCCATTCTCTATTTTCTCTATTGACTTTGTCCATTTTTATGATGCCAACTCTTCTGACGTCACAGTGGGCTTGGTTGCATCTGGGTTGGCTGACTGCATTTGATTTCCAGGAGGAGCTAGCCTACCTTTAACAAATCTGAATTTCAAGGTCCATGAAAAACATGCAAAACTTGTTATTGTGGCTGCATGTGATGATGAATTCCAGAGGCCATGGGAAAGAGCCCAAAAATCCAGGGACTGCAGCCCAGCCCGACACTGAATCTGATGCCATAGCATCAGCAAAATTGAATATAAAAGATGTTCAGAAATTGTGGTAATGAGTGACCCACTGTATGTCATGAATTTCCATATCATGTGTGGTACTAATTGAGCAGTCTTTTTATGAGAAAAGGATGGGTAATAATTTGCTGTTGTGAAATTGCACACCAGTTTCTCTTGTTAGTTCTTTTAAGAAAGCTGGGCAACTGAGAATGGACAATAACTGCTTTTCCCCAAAAAGTCAGACTTCCATATTTTAGATCCAAACAGAGCACAAACACAACTCAGATGTGACCAGAAATTATTTGTTTCCCATCCCTTGGATGAAAAATGACAAAGAGTGAAGGCTGGGGTGCAATTAAACTGGAGGTGTTCGAGGACTTCAAGAAGTCACAGTAAATTTGGGGGAGGGGGCAGCACAGATTATGCTTTCTCCTCAGCTTTTATAACACTCTTCATAATGTATTAGGTGGACTTCCTAAAATGCTGACCAATAACAGTTATTCATTTTTTCATTTATAGAAAATAGCGGGTGAGCTTTATGGTCCCCTCATGCTGGTCTTCACGCTGGTTGCTATATTGCTGCATGGAATGAAGACATCAGATACGATTATTGTAAGCAGTGCATCTTGTTTTCCAGACAAACAGCTACCCAGAAGTCTATTTTAGCCTTGAGCTTTCAGGGGCCCAGGAGAGATGTTGAGGTATTATGAATGCTCCCAGATTACAGGAGGTTGTGTTTCTGAGATGCTTATAATGCTTACTGCAGGCACAAGAAAACTTTCTGACTTGGGGGCCATATGACGGGCCAAAGTGGGGTGGGCGGGCCAGGAGGGAGGGAGGGGGTTAACCCCAAGCCCTCTCCTTGCCATTTTCTCCCCTTCCTCTTCTCTTTCGGAGGCAAAAAGTAAAGGAAAGACCGGAAACATTCGGATCCCAAAAGGGTTGGCCTTGGTCAAGATGCGAAGGCGGATGGGAGAGAAAAAGTGTATCCATTAGACCCCGTATTGCCTATTCCTGATAAAGAATTATAGAATCCTAGAGCTGGAAGAGAGCCCCAAGAGCCATCCAATCCAACCCCCTGCCACGCAAAAAACCCCTTGTGGAAAAGCCTCCAGAAAAGGAGATTCCACCATACTCCCAGGCAACCTATGCCACTCTCCGACAGCTCTTACTCTCAAGATGTTCTTCCTAATCTTTTCAGTCAAATCTCTTTCCCTGCCATTTGAAACCATTGCTCCCTTGTGCCCTGGTCTCTAAAGTGGGTTTCCCCTCTCCTCCTCCTCAATGGGGACACCTTTTTAAATCTTGAAACATGGTTCTCATGTTCCCTCTCAACCTTCTCTTCTCCCAGCTAAACATCCCCCAGGAAAGGAGGAATTAAAAAGAGAAGGGAGGGAGGGAGGAAAGAGATAAGGAAGGGAAGACAAAAGGGAAGGAGGGTGTTAGGAGAAAGAGAGGGGGAAGGAGGAAGGAAGAAAGGACAAAAGGATGGAAAGGAAGGATGGATGGATGGTAGGAGAAAGAGGGAGGTAAAAAAGGGGAGAGAGGAAAGATGAAAGGAAAGAGGGAAGGAAGAATAGGATGGTGAGACACGAGGGCCTGAGAAAAGAGCTCGAGGAGCTGCAACCGCCCCCAGCCTGGGTTTGCCCATACCTGGCCTACTGCATATTTTACATTGGACCATCTATGGGTGATACTGTTTGATAACTTAATTTCCAAATTTTACCTTCTTGTAAGTTCTCTTATTCTGATTCTTTTTTTTGCAGAGGGAAGGGACATTGATGGGCACAGCAATTGGCACTTGTTTTGGTTACTGGATAGGCGTCTCCTCCTTCATTTACTTCTTGGCATACTTGTGCAATGCTCAGATCACCATGGTGCAAATGTTGTCACTACTGGTGAGTAAACTTTCCAGCTGCTCTGCTGTTTCCAACTTAGCACCCTCCCACTATTTTGTACTACAGCTCCCAGCATTACCTGTTGGTATGACAAGTGGCTGATCTTCTCATGACTAAGAACTATCATAGTTGTAGGGATAGGATTGACCTGAATCTACAATGGCAAAGTGTTGTTTTGTTCTTGTAAGCCATGTTGGGGAAGGGAGGAGGAAGTGGCAGGGAAACCAGGCAATTCTTGTTAACTTCCAAACAGAAATTAATTCATTTCCACAGGTCTGGGTGATGGTTGAATTCCTAATCGAGCTAGATATGCCTCAGGCAGAATCTGACATTCTTCTAATGACTATAGTTGGTAGACAAAACTAGGACATTTAGCTTCAGCTCACTAGCTACGCTTAAGCTATTGCAGCTTAAGGCTGTTTTCAAGCGTTTGGTACAATTAATATTGCAGCTGTTTCTGTCCGTGCATTTTCACACACTGGTATTCTTTATGATCTTTTCCTTTCAGGGCTATGGACTTTTTGGGCATTGCGTTACTCTCTTTATCACTTACAACATCCACTTTCACTCCCTTTTTTATATCTTCTGGCTGGGGATTGGCGGCCTTTCTACACTAAGGATGGTAAATATATATTTGATGTGTTAGATTTATAACCTGCCTTTCTAATAATATGGGACTCAGAATGGTTTACATTAAAAATTAAAATAGATAATTATGTGGTATGAAAGTGAAATTTACTACTTGAATTGTAAATTTGGATACAGAAGTGGGTAATAAATAAAACTATTGTTATAAATGAAATCTTTCATGATCTCCCAAAGGCCTCTGATAATTGTGTATAATACATCATCCTTATATTTTGTCACTAGCAGATGGTAACCACTTCCTCAACGTTGCTATATTCAGCACAAAATCTAATTTAAATACTCTAACTCTGATAGTACCTTGAGAGTATAGTTATAGCTGATGATAAAAACATGTCATTAGAGAGAAGGGAATGAAAGACTGAAAAAGCCATTCAGGGGAAACTAAACCACACCCAATGGGTTCTCTTCCAGGGGTGGTTACTCCGCCTGAAAGGTATCAACTCATCTTTATGCTTTAAAGCCAGTTTGTGAACCTTAAGATCTTGTCTTTCCTAGATTGCTGTGTTGGTGTCACGCACAGTGGGATATACCCAGCGACTCATCCTGTGCGGAGTGCTTGCTGCCCTGCACATGCTCTTCCTCCTCTATCTGCACTTTGCTTATCATAAGGTTGTAAAAGGTAAGAGAAGGAATGGAGGGTAACACGTTCTTCATTCAATTTCCTCTGCTTTTTTAATGTGTTGAAACAAAGGTTTTCAAGACTAGACATGTTGCTCAACTCACAGCTGAAAAATACCTAATGCAGCCCAGCTGTCATCATTCCCACTATTTCCACACCACCATCCTCTTCCAGTTAAAACAGTGTTTCTCAACCTTCCTAATGGTGCGACCCCTTAATACAGTTCCTCATGTTGTTGTGACCACCAACCATAAAATTCACCTACAATCAAAAAGCATTCTGAACTCCACCAACAATGGAATTGAACCAAACTTGGCACACAGAACTCCAAAGACCACCAAAAATGCTGGAAGGGTTTGGTGGACATTGACCTTGAGTTTTGGAATTGTAGTTCATCCAGAGAGCACTGTGGACTCAAACAATGATGGATCTAGACCAGGGGTGCTCACACTTTTTCAGCATGGGAGCTACTGATTAAAAAACCAAGTCCCAAAGATCACCTACCCAGAAATGTAAAACGTATAACTATTTTCTTATTTATTTATTTATATTTATTATTCATTTTTATGTACCGCTCCTTCCAGCAGGCTCGGGGCAGTTTACATAAAATGAAGTTATAAAACATCAACATTTCAATTTAATAACAATATAAAACAGAGCATAAAAATACATCCAACCACCCCATTTCTCCCACACTGCCATATTACCACACATATTATCAGCCAGAAAGTAAGAAGAGAGGCTTTTGAACTGCAAGGCCATTTAATACTCAGCAAGGTAAACAAAGGGACATGCAAAAATACATACAACCACCCCATTTCTCCCACATTTCCATATTCCCCAACATATATTTCTCAAGGAACAAAGCAAGCAGAGAGGCTTTGGAGCTAAAAGGCCATTTTTAAACATTAAAAATAAACAAAGAGACATGCCACAGAACAATCAAGCACCCACCCCAAAGTAAAAGACTGACCTTTGAGATGCGGTAAGGAAATGACCCCAACGCGTCCATGTCCTCCTCCTCCATCATTGCTCCTATTTCCACGCCGCCAGGATGCATGCCGCCCAAGAGCTCACGAGAAGTCCGAGAGGCAGTATGGGTGCTTCTGCGCATGCGCGTGGGGCCAGCCATGCATCGCATCATCCAGGCCCGCCTCTTTGGTCTCCTACGACTCTGAATGGCTGGAGAAGGACGGAGGGAGGAGGAGGAATCCAAATGAGAGGGCCCACTCTGCCTCTTGGACTCTGGAGTTTTTGGAGGCAGCGCGCGAGCAGGGCGCGGGGAGGAGCAACGACGGAGGGCTTCTTTGCAGCGTGCAGGGGTGCGTGAAGAGGACCAACTGCAAAAAACCTGGTCAGGGCCCTCAAGATCACCAGGATGAGGCCCAAAGATCACCATGGTGATCCCGATCACCATTCTGAGCACCCCTGATCTAGACCAAGCTTGGCACGGATACTCAATAAACCCAAATTTAAACACTGGTGGAGTTTGGGGGAAAACAGACCTTGACATTTAGGAGTTGTAGTTCCTGGGATTTATAGTTCACCTATAATCAAAGAGCATTCTGAACCCCACCAATGATAAAATTGGGCCAAATTTCCCCACAAAGAACCCCAATGACCAACAGAAAATACTGATGGTCTTTGGCGGCCCCTCTAAAAACCCCTCGTAACCCTCCAGGGGTCCTGACCCCTCAGTTGAGAAACACTGAGTTAAAGCTTTGCATTGTTCAGCCTTTAAGCTCCCTCCTTTTCACACCCTCTGTCTGGTTGGGGTGATTTTATACTCTTGTACCCCTCTGCCTCCAGACCTTTCTAATTTTATCTGTTATGATAAGCTGCAGCCAGATTCTAGAACCTGGCTGCTCAGCATTTCCACATAATTCTGTGACCTACTGCGTTAATAATGTAAAGTCAACACTTACGAAGTCAAGGGAATAACATTCAAAGGACAAAATGCATATGTCTGCAAATACTGAGATGGCAAATCACCCAAATAAAATGAGCCATGCATAAGTATGTGAGAGGAAGTCATAGGGAGGAGGGAGCAAGCTTGTTTTCTGCTGCCCCGGAGACTAGGACATGGAACAATGGCTTCAAACTACAAGAAAGGAGGTTCCATCTGAACATTAGGAAGAACTTCTTGACTGTGAGAGCTGTTCTGCAATGGAACTCTCTGCCCTGGAGTGTGGTGGAGGCTCCTTCTTTGAATGCTTTTAAACAGGCTGGATAGCCATCTGTCAGGGGTGCTTTGAATACAATTTTCCTGCTTCTTGGCAGGGGGTTGGACTGGATGGCCCATGAGGCCTCTTCCAACTCTACGATTCTATATGTGCTGTGAACTAATAACAGATTTTGTTTAGTATTGACCTACACTGTTGCTTTTATAATTCACAGGTATACTGGACAATTTGGAACCCTTTCAAAGAGTTCCCAGAGACATTCCAATTGTCTCCGTTCTGAATGCAACTACCAGACCTGTTGCTGCGCTGATCTCGTAGCCTTACAGACTCTGGCATTCTCCCTGCCTCCACATGGGTCATATACTCTGCTGCTGTTACCAGGGAAGAAAGAAGGAACAGAGGCAGGACTTGGTTTTGTCTGCAGGCCTCATCTTGGAAGTGAGCGCTGCAGGTTCTCAGCATGCTTCACAGGAACTGTGTTTGTCCAGCCTCTGCTGGATTGGGTAAGGCAGAGCCTTTCTCCTGGCCCATTCACATTTAGCTGGGATTGCCCAGGCTTTTCCTCCATACCTTTCGTGCTTGCTCTTGTCTTTTTAACTAGTGTACATGTAATCCTCTCTTTTGATGAGAGAAGAATTAAATTAAATGGATATTGGTTCTGAGCAATCTTTTCCATTGGACCCTACTTTTGTAAATTAAGGACAGCAGAGGACTCCTTGTTGTTCTGTTTTAAAACCTAATCAAAACTGTTGGCAAATCCCTTTGTCCAAGCTGCTTCCTGTATCGTAAGCAAGCTTGGACTTTGATTGAGGCAAAACATGGCAGATGACCACCTTCCTTTCTCACCACTCCAAGAAAGCCTATCCGTGTTCACCAGATGGGAAGTATTTAAATCAGTCTTTGAATAGCACACTAAGTACCATAGCTTGTGTTGAGACTGACTCTATTTTATTAGTCTGGGTTTTTTTGTCATATGACAACCTAGGATTCAGTGAGAAGTTTGTTTTAGCTTTCCCAGCTTAAACGTCTGGAAATGTGTCCAGAGCAAGAAACCTCCACCACGGAACATCATATTTAAGCTTTAGCTGTGGCTGTCACTCACTGTAGAAATCTGCTTTTACAACTGTCGGACCACTCCTTTTTATGCACCAAACACTATGGCTTCCTGTTAACTGGACTAGTCATGTGTGTACAACATGGCTTCCACGACAGTCAAAAGTAAATTCCATTTTTCACACTTGCTCAAGTTTTCTCCCGGCCCCTTCCCCACTCCCTTATTTGAATGAGTCTAGTATTTCACAATGAATAGAAAAAATAAATAAATTGGGGTTTATGTAGCAAGAAAAAAAACACTTGTTTCCACTTTTAAAGCTAGTATAAATAAATCGTAAATCCTATCATTTGGTTTATGTTTCATGAATATCAAGCTTAAAGTTTATCCTATTTGAGTTTTCCAAACTTTTCAGATGAATTTCTCAGTTTCAATATAATATGTATACAAAAAGCTAATAACATTCATTAAATGTTAAATTGAGTGTACACAGGAATTGCTCCCTAAAATACGGTAATAATGTAAAAGATATAAGGCTGCCATTAAAGTAACACACACATTCCTGCATGGCAGCGGATTGGAGTGCCTGACTCCAATAACTTGAAATACTTGAAATACTGCCCTACATTGAGGCATGTCTGTGTGTGAAATTTATTGGCATGATTGGTTAATAATTCCACCAGAAATGTAGAGGTGTATACAATGTAGGGATTTCAACTGAGAGGGGAAGTGTCTTTTTAAAATGTTTTATTACATATGTGGCATACATAATGTTAGTATTCCCTAGAGCAGAGCCATTTAGCCTAATCTGTAGTTAGTTTCCAGGAAACAAACAGTTAGTGGAGCCAAATATACAGTAGTACTGATCCCAAGTACATGTGCAAGTACAGGATGAATTCGTATACCCTGAACTCTGTCTTTAAAAAGCAAACTCAGTTGCTGTGGACATGAAGCTATCTTCTGGTACACCCAGGAAAATAGAATAGTTCTACTGTTCTTACTGGTGAGATGGGGTTGTTTTTCTCCCAACCCATCTTTACTATGCATGGTATGAATAAATTCACAAAAGTCCATAAATGTGCTAGTAGGTGGTGCTGCAAGTAGTCACCTTCCAATGAAGAAGTGCCAGCCTGACCATTTGGAAGAATAAGATGGTCTTCTCAGGCAGGACATGCCAAGGGATGAAGAGCAGGGTTTTCTGTTCCTCGTGGCCTACCTGCAGACTTAGACTCCCAACATAACCACCTTCCCTGTGATGCACTGGAAGACATTATCATTTATACTATAGAATTCAAGTTTCCGTCAGTTTTGGTATATAAAATGGGGGAGAAAATAATCTGTTCTTCATTCAGTTCAAGTACCAAAATTATAAAATGTTTGCAGACGTCTGCCAAGCAATACTGAAGAACTCTGAATGGAAGCTCGTTGTATCCCTCAACTTATCTTTTCAAAATTATCCTTACTAATTCCCTTTTTTGGAATTGGATTAATCTAAAAATTGCACATTCAGAAATGCAAAATATGTGTGTCAAACTGTATTTGTGCATGGAAAAGACTGGTGCCGCTTCCGAAATATCAGAAGGAATGGGGCAGATCTCATCTCATAAGGGAGGGAGATCCACAGCCGAGGGGCCACCACTGAGAAGGCCTTGTCTCGTCCCCACCAATTGCGACTGCGATGGCGGCGGGACTGAGAGCAGGGCCTTGCTGGATGATCTTAAGGTCCTTGGTAGTACGTAGAGGGAGATACATTTGGGCAGGTAAACTGGGTTGAAACAGCTTAGGGCTTTATAGGTTAAGACCAGCACTTTGAATTGTGCCCAGAAGCTAATAGGCAGCCAGTGGAGCTGGTGTAACAGGGGAATTGTACACACCCTGTATCCCGCTTCCATGAGCAACCTGGCCACTGAGCCTTGGACTAGCTTAAGCTTCCGAGCAGTCTTCCGAGGCAACCCCACGTAGAGTGTGTTGCAGTAATCTATTCAGGATGTGACCAAAGTGTGGACCACCGAGGCCAAGTCAGACCTCCCAAGATATGGGAGCAGTTGGCGCAAAGCTTTAATTGTGTGAAAGCTCTCCAGGCCCCCACCAAGACCTGGGGTTCCAGGCTCAACGATGAATTCAGGATCACTCCCAAGCAACGCACCTGCGAGCGAGAGTGTAACCCCATCTAGCCTTCGGCGAGAGTGTAACCCCATCTAGCGATAGCAGCGATAGCAATCACATTGGCAAAGCCTCAGCCTCAGGGCTTGTCACTTGAGTCCTACCTGGCTTTTCCTACTGCTTGCAGTATGCTATTACTGGAGGATCAAATTGAATGCAAATCCTGTCTCAAATCATCTGCGGGAACTGCTATGATATCCCTCAATATTGTGTTACTTACTTTTCCATTCCCTCTCATTTATCGAACAACTGCTCAATTACTCATGTGAGTCTCCCTCTTCATTACATGATATGTGGAAAGCAGCCTACTTACCTGGTTTACTATACTGTTCTATACCATCCCTGCTGGTATATATTCATCATTTATTGAGGGTTTGGTACTTTCTTTAGTACAAAGCGCCCTGAGGCTCCTCAGACATTTGTAATCCATTGGCTAGGAAAAAGGAAGGCATATCAGTAATTCATGCTTTGGCCTGCATTCCTTGCACGTAACTAATCACATTGAGATACAGCCAAGAAAACCCAGCACAGTATGTTTGCTGAAGTAAGCAAAGCTTCTTTGTAAAAACCATGTGCCTGCCAAGCTGATCCTTAATACCAGCTGCCACCTTCCAGCTGAGAAAAAGCAAAATCATGGCTGAATTACTTTAGACCAGAAATTCTTCAAGGCAGGGATTGCATCACTAAGCATCTTGCAAAAGGGAAACCTTTTGCTATCCTTTCAATTTTCTCCTGGAGAAGAATCCAATTTCATGAGTCCCCAACATGCCCCCTCCCAACTCCAATATATCCCTTAAATCTACTATTACTTAAAGGCACTTCTCTAATCACGCCAACTGACAATGGTTTGTGTAACTTCACCTTATGCCTCAACTTTTGTCTTTTCCCCCCTCATTTCTAACTTGCTCTCTCATTCCATCTCCTGCAACAACTCAACTCACAAACCCCAAGTTGACCTACTTCAGCTCTAGTCCAGGGGCTTTCCACATTGGGTAGAGCAATGGTTCTCAACCTGTGTCCCCCCAGATGTTTTCATCTTCAACTCCTAGTAATCCTACCAGCTGGTAAACTGAGATTTCTGAAAGTTGTATTTATTTATTTACTTTATTTATATTCTGCTCTTCTCACCCCGAAAGGGACTCAGAGCGGATTACAGTACACATACTTGCAGACAATCCCTGCCGTTCAACATATATAAACATATATAGACGAACAGAGGCAAACTTCTGGCCACCAGGGGGAGCTGACGTACTCATCTTTCAGCGTTTTCCAGCGTCCCTTTGTTATTTCTTCCACATTCCTCAGCGATTCCTTGAGTTTTTTTAATGGCCTCATAAATCAGTCAAAATTTGCCTCCCAACTTTAATGTGGTACCTTTATCTCCTACTTGACAAATGCAACTGTCTTTTGGGCTGCAAAGGTCGACAGCAGGCTACACTTAAGGTCGAGCACCCACCTCGACCCGGGCAGGCCTTGAACTCATGAGATCTTATGCAGCTGACACTTAGCCAGCTGCGCCACATTCCCAGTGTAAACCAAAACTCCTGGGGACCCACAGATTGAGAACCACTGTGGTAGAGAGTGGGGAAAGGGATTTGATAATTATCCATTGAGCCCTATGAAGAACCTCAACAGATATTGGCAGATTGTTTCATAATTCCGATGCCTCTGGATATCATCAAATGCACAGGATGCAGTTCATCGGTAAATCTGGAGCAGTGTGATATAATTCTGCATACACAACTATTCTTCTTCGTGTGGTCTGTGAAATGCACACAAGTGGGTTTACTCCCGCGCATGCGTAGAATCTCGGACATACTAGCTAAAATCAAAGATTTACATATGCCCCTCACACTCCCCCCCCCCTCATCCCCTGATCTAGCTACCTAGGCAGTTCCTTTTTCCGCCTAGCCAGAGAACGGATCTCCGACTGCTAGCTCCTGCGAAAAAGTCCACGGAGTGCCTCGATTATCAGATAAGATGTCTTCTCTTTCTTTCAAAAGGTGCTCTGATTGTGGAGCAACCTTGCCCCAAGAGGATAGACATCCTAAATGTCTCCTCTGTTTGGGAGAATCCCATATCCCCCAGACCTGCAAGATATGCAGGTCTTTCTCTAATAGAACCCTGAAGAACAGGGATTCTAAGCTCAAAGCTTCTCTCTTTGAGCAAGCCATAACTTCCTCAGAGACTGGGCTCTCTCGCTCCATGAGCCAGCCCTCTCTGCCTTCTGGGCCTCTGAATTCCAACCCCCTGAGTGCCCTGACCGATGGGGCCATCCGAGAGCTGGCCTCTGACTCTGCCATTGAGCCACTCCGGAAGAAAAAGCAAAAAGCCTCCAAGTCTGCCAAGCCCAAGGAGAAATCTAAAAAGGCTGTGGCACAAAATGTACCAAGGCTCCTGGCTGGCCCTGCGCCCCCCAGTCCTTGTGTCCCTCTGTGTGCAGCAGAGACGCTGCAGCTCTTTGGGGACGATGGGAATGAAGATTCAGGGGTTGAAAATCCCCCCCAACTCCTCCCGAGTCACCTCCTCTCCTTGGTCTCCGAGCCTGAGCTGCTCTCTCCTCCTTCACCCCCACTCGCTCAGGCGCCCCCCGCCCCTCTTGCTCCTCGGAGACCGAAGAGCAGCGCCACGTGGAGCAGCGCCACGTGGAGGCCAGCGCCACGCGGCCTCCCTCTCCCCTTCGGTATCCGAGCGCCTCTGCTTTCCCACCGTTGCGCGGGGATGTGCTCCTGTTGCTGCAGGGCCGCGCGGCTGCGCGGCGCTCCCCACTGCAAGTGGATCTGAATGCTTTCCCTCGCTCTAGGTCCCGGAGCCCTCTTAAGGAGGGCCCCGGTGACCGAGGCCAGCCCTGGGACCCACCTTATGGGTACCATTATGGTTACCCCCCTCCCTATCCCCCTCCTTTCCCCTACTACAATCATTATTACCCTCCTGAACCTTTCCATTCACCGGACCCATACCGGTATCCGTGGCCTCCCTCCACCTATGCCCCGCAATCCGTGGCACCCCCTCCTCCTCCTTCAGCCCCCCAGCCCCTCCCACTCAAGCCCCTGCTCTCCCAGTTGCTCCTCCTGCCCAATCCCCCCCACCCTCCCAGATGATGCGGAATTAGAGTGCTCTTCTGATGTGACTCCTATCCCTCTACTGCCAGAACCTGAGGCTGATCCTCAGCAGGCAGAGGAATATAAAAAGTTCTCTGCACTCTTAATCAGACTGGCCAGATCTCTTGGCATACAGCCCCCTCAATCTGAGGATGTGGTCCAAGACCCTTATTTTACTTCTGCTGAACAACAAACTCAGCAGTCTACCATTTTGCCTACCATACCTTATCTGGTCAAACTTTGGAAGATTTCTGGCGTTGCCCCGGCTTCCGTCCCAAGCACGTCTAAGCGGGCAGAAAACCTCTACCGGATTGACCTGTCCACCACCCCCTGGTTGGCCAGACTTCCGAAGGTTAATTCAATTGTGACCGATGCTCAACCGAAGCCAATTCAAAATAATCAGGCTACCCCTTCCGACAAAGAAGGCAGAAAGCTTGATGCTATGGCCAGAAAGTTTTATGCCTCAGAGTGCCTGTCAGGCAGAATGGCACATTATGGCGTCTATATGAGCGTCTATCAATCATACCTATGGAATAAAATAGGCCCATATCTGGACCTCCTTCCAGCATCTGACCAGCCCATGGCTAAGGCCTTTCACCAGGAAGCCCTCACTCTGGCCACCCTACAAAAGGACTTGGCCAAACATGGGGCGGATACCTCGGGCAAACTGATCGCTGGGTCAGTTGCCCTTAGGAGACATGCTTGGCTGAGATCCGCAGCATTGTCGTCCAATCAACGCTCACTGATTGAAAATCTCCCCATGGATGAAGCTGGCCTGTTCAATCCTGAGACAGACTCTCAGTTGGAGCACTCTCACAAAATGAAGCAAACGCTAAACAAATATGGCCAGCAGCCCAACTCTCCCTACCAACCTTATAGGCAGCGTTGGCGTCCCTACTACCACCATCAGTCCTTTCGCGGATACTACAACTCCGCTCCGTATAGAGGAGGACAGCGACCGCAGTTCCCTTCACAGGGATACAAGCGCCCAGGTGTTCCATTCAGGGGTCAGTATCGAGGTGGTAGATCCTCAAACAATAAGACACGCCGCTTCTAGCCTGTTTCTCGACAGGCTGCGGCCCTTCCTCTCGGTTTGGCAGTCCATCACCACCGATAAGTGGGTTCTGGACATAGTTCACCGAGGTTATGCTATAGAGTTTGATTCCCTTCCACCCCCAGGGAAACCTATCTCTACTCAGACTTCCCCTGTTTTATTACAAGAAATTGACGCCCTCCTTCTTAAGGGAGCCATTTCCCCTACCCCATCCCACCAACTTCAATTTTGCTTTTTTTCTAGATATTTCCTAGTGGATAAAAGGGATGGTGGTCTCCGGCCCATTTTGGACCTCCGGGAAGTCAATCAATTCATCAGACCACGCAAATTTAGGATGGTCACTCTCCCCTCCATCCTCCCTTTCATCCCGAAGGGAGCCTGGCTACTGTTGACCTTAAGGACGCCTACTTCCACATCTCAGTTAGACAGTCCTACAGGAAGTACCTCACCTTTAAGGTGGACGGCGCCCCTTATTCTTTTAATGTCCTTCCCTTCGGCCTCTCCACGGCCCCAAGGACTTTTACTAAGTGCATGGCGGTCGTCGCCTCCCACCTTCGCCAGCAGGGCGTCACTGTGTTCCCTTACCTGGACGACTGGCTTTTCTGCTCTGGGTCATGTGACCAATTATCATCTGATATCAGTTATGCCTTATCTCTTTTGCAGAGCCTGGGACTTGTTGTCAACCAAGAGAAATCTCACCTCTCACCTGCCCGGACGGTGCAGTTCATAGGTGCAGTAATAGACTCAATATCCCAGAGGGCCTACCTCCCAGAGGATCACTTCCTCAATTTATGCCACTCTATCCAGGCCATCCAAACCACCCACCGGTGCTCCGCCTGGACCGTCCAATCTATCCTTGGTCATATGGCTTCCACCACGAACGTTACCGCGTTCGCCCGCCTCCGCCTCCGCCCCCTCCAAGCATGGTTCCTCTCTGTGTTCCAGCCAGGGCTAGACAGCCAGACCATGATCCTCCACCACCACCCCCCGCCCATGTCCTGCAGTCCCTGTCATGGTGGACAGACAGATCCAATGTGTGCTCAGGCCTTCCCTTCTCCCCCCCTCAGCCGTCGCTGTCTCTAACGATGGACGCCTCCTCCACGGGCTGGGAGCTCACCTCCAAGACCTGACCATCAGCGGTCACTGGTCTCCCTCCGAGAGGAGACTCCACATCAACGCCCTGGAACTCACAGCGGTAGAAAAGGCCCTTCGGTCATTTGTGACCGTAGTCTCCAACCAGGTGATCCAAGTCCTCACGGACAACACCTCGGTAAAGTATTACATCAACAAACAAGGGGGGCACCCGCTCCCCCACTCTCCTCTCCATATTTCTCCGGATATGGGAATGGTGTATTCTCCACAACACATTCCTCCATGCCATACACCTTCCAGGCCTTCAAAACACCCTAGCCGACTCACTGAGCAGGATGTCGTCCACCACTCACGAGTGGCAGCTCAGCCCCCGCCACTTCCTCTCCCTGATCAGGCGCTGGGGCACTCCCCAAATAGACCTAGTTGCCTCACACCTCAACAACCATTGCCTCAGTTATTGCGCGAGACTCCACCCTCACGCATCCCCAGATTGTCTAGGAGACGCATTCCTCTACCATTGGTCCCCAAGCCTCCTCTACGCATTTCCTCCGCTTCCACTCCTTCCCAGAGTGGTCGCAAAGCTGCTATCCGACAACTCGGATTGCATCCTGATAGCCCCTTGGTGGCCCCCTCAGCCGTGGTTCACACCCCTTCTCCAGGCCTCTCAGGGAGACTTCCTTCGTCTTCCGTTGGATTCCGACCTCCTCTCCCTTCAGCAGGGTCTTATCCTGCACCCAGACCTCCCATCTCTCCACCTTACAGCGTGGAGGATCAGGCCCTGTCCCACCTCTCCGACCCTGTCCGCCTGATAATCCAGGCAGCCCAAAAAGTCTCCACCAGGAAGGCATACACGTACAAATGGGACAAGTTTTGTGCGTTTGTTCAGCCACTGGGCCATCTGCCACAGTCGGCCCCCACGTCAGTGGTTTTAGATTTCCTAATTCACCTTTCCACAAAAGGATTTTCCTTTTCCTCCATCAAATGCTATTTGGCATCCCTTTCCTGGTACAGGAAGAAATTCGGCCTCCCGTCCCTCTTCCAGGATCCCATGGTGGGCATGTTTCTACAGGGCTACAAGAAGTCTTTCCCTCCGGTTTCTCCTCCCCCTCCATCTTGGAGTTTAGAGCTCGTCCTTTCCCAACTTTCTAAACCTCCCTTCGAACCTATGGCAACTTGCCATATTTCCCATCTGTCCTGGAAAACGGCCTTCCCGTGGCCATTACCTCGGCTAGGAGGGCTAGTGAAATTACGGCACTCCGTTCCGACCCTCCGTTCATTCGTTTTCATGAAGACAAAGTGGTCCTCCGGACGGATGTCACTTTTCTTCCTAAAGTTGTTTCCCATTTCCATATGACCCAGGACATTGTCCTTCCAGCCTTTTTTCCCAACCCCTCATCTCCCCTGGAGATTGCCCTCTACTCCCTCGATGTTAAGAGGGCGTTGTCTTTCTATTTACATAGGACAGCCTCCTATAGAAAATCCCTAAGTTGTTTCTTAAGTATAGGAAGATTCCTGGGACTTCCCCTTCTCAACGTTTGGCTTCTTGGATAGTCCTGGCAATCCGATTGGCTTATCAGTTAGCCCATAAGGAATTGCCTGTTGGTGTTAAAGCCCATTCCACAAGGGCAGTTTCTACATCCCAAGCGTTTTTGCGGGGTGTACCTGTTGATCAGATTTGCAAGGCTGCTACCTGGGTGAACCCCTCGACGTTTGCAGCCCATTACAAGCTCGGCGTTCTTGCGAAGAAGGATGCATCCTTTGGCAGAGCCGTCCTGTTTTCCTGTGTGGCATGACCCACCTCCAAGGTACATAAGCTTGTTAAGTCACCCACTTGTGTGCATTTCACAGACCACATGAAGAAGGTTAGGTTGCTTACCTGTAACCGTGTTTCTTCGAGTGTAAGGTCTGTGAAATTCACACAGAACCCACCCGTCCTCCCCTCTGATGTCATGCCTAGGTTTCTGCTGCTGTCTGGCGGCAAGGAACTGCCTAGGTAGCTAGATCAGGGGATGAGGGGGGGCGGGGAGTGGGAGGGGCATATGTAAATCTTTGATTTTAGCTAGTATGTCCGAGATTCTACGCATGCGCGGGAGTAAACCCACTTGTGTGAATGTCACAGACCTTACACTCGAAGAAACACGGTTACAGGTAAGCAACCTAACCTTATGCCACATTGTGCCACACAGGATCTCAGCCAGTGTGCATCAATATCGCTCCTGCAAATTTGCTATTTCTGTTAGCCGCAAATGTCTCTCTTCTGGTGGCCTTGTCTTCATGCAATGCCATGGATATGCAATGAAAAGATAGTAACTGATTCACAGAAGCAACCCCTACAAACGGCAATGACAGGAAAGACAGAACGATGATGGAGTGGCTGCATGTCATACCAGAGGCACTGCTTTATACCAGCCTTCCAGCTCTTCACACGTTAAATAGCCGCATATACCTCCATCATCTCTAGTCAACAGGGCAATAGTGACAAGGATTGACAGTTTGGGGGAGGCTGTTGTGTCCCCAAGCAATGACTTGTCCCATATTATAATTCCTCCACTGAGAAACATTTCCTCTTGAGTTTCATATTCCTTGTCAGCTTCAGCAAAACCACTCTGCACAGAAATGTCCCAAGTTCAGTCCTTGGCTTTTCCAGGCAAGGCTAAAAAGGCTCTGCTCTGAAGTTCATAAGGCCCACAGGTAAAGGTAAAGCTTTTCCCCTGACATTAAGTCCAGTCGTGTCCAACTCTAGGAGTTGGTGCTCTTCTCAATTTCTAAGCCAAAGAGCTGGCATTGTCCATTGACATCTCCAAGGTCATGTGGGCAGCAGAACTGCATGGAGCGCCATTACCTTCCTGACGGAGTGGTACCTATTGATCTACTCGCATTTGCATGTTTTTGAACTGCTAGATCAGCAGAAGCCGGGGCTAACAGTGGGAGCTCATGCCACTCCCCGGATTTGAGCCTGCGACCTTTCGGTCAGCAAGTTCAGCAGCTCAGTGGTTTAACCCACTGCGCCACATTTCCATGCAAACAAATGTGCTAGTTGACCTACTATGCTATGTGTATTATCGTTCAGATAATAATGTGGTTTATTCCTATTTCTGTGATTTTAAGCCAAAAGCTTAAAGCAAGCAGCTGCTTTTCTCTTTCAAGTTCTGTTCCCCGAGCACCTAAATTCTCCTATGGGTTTCTCCCAAAATTAATACTGAATTGATTCCTTGGAAAGCCTTTCACCACTTAAGAAATCCTGTTAGTTAGTAGCAACCAGAGGAAAATAGGAAAGTCAACCCATGGATCAATCCAGTTGATTAAACGTGGTTCTTCAGGTTGGGGTTAACACAGGTTTTAGGCAAATAACTCCATCATAAGAGAGCTGGTCAATGTATGTTTCTACATATATAGGCAAAACGTCTGGTCCTGTATGTGGAAGGAGCTGCATCCCTATAACGAAATGCTTCTGTCAGCATGAACCATGAAGCTATGGGTTTCCAAGGCTGATGAGGGATTTTAATCCAGATTTCATAAAGTCCTGGTCCAACCAATATACCACACTGGGTCTGAGAGAGAATTAGAGAGGCCTAAATGCCCTCTTGGCTCAACTACAAACCTCAGGTTTCCATATGAATTTTTTTCCGTGTCAGGAGTGACTTGAAGTGAGAGACTTGGTGTGAGAGAATTGGCTGTCTGCAAGGACATTGCCAGGGGACTCCTGTATGTTTGACCATCCCGTGGGAGGCTTCTCTCGTGTCCTCTCATGAGAAGCTGGAGCTGATAGACGCTCCCGGGATTCGAACCTCCAACCTTTCAATCAGCAGTTCGGCCAGCACAAGGGTTTAACCCATTGCGCAACCATGACAGTTAAAGCATGATTTTAGTGTTATCAGTGAGCAAGACTATACAAAGCCCAAACCCTCCAGTCCACAATGGGATGAGGAACTTTTAAGACAGACACACATGCACAAATATTTTAAAATCATACACACACACAGTCTGCTCACAGCTAAGGCTACAGTGAGATGCTAGGCCTTAGCAGGTTGAAGTAGGCCCATCGTTGCCTATGAACAGTAGTATGTTACTACAGGATTCCTCTACCAGTTCGATGGCATCATAAACCTTTTGAAGGGGACAAAAGAGGATAGATTGCTGTAATGTAGAGTTTAAAATTTGGGAAGCTGAAGTAGGAGTAAAAAGAGAGGCCTCGTTATGGTAGAGTTTGCTTGTTCTGTAAGCAATCAGCCTCTGGGTTTGTTGAGCTACATTTTCCTTTATCCCCAGCCAGTATTACCGTACTTATACGGAAAGATGAGGTAAAATGAGTGCTGGATTAAGAACTGTAATCCTCTAACACAGTGCAAGCCCTTCCTGCCCTTTGGCTGCCATTTCCTAATCCTACTGTGTTAATGAATGCAGAGGAGAGCCACTTAGGAGCAGAGCGGGGCTGGCGCAAGGCATTTCCCTGCCTGAGGTAAAGGCAAGAGGGCTGGATAGCATCTTCTGTTGCAATTGAAGCATTTGTGCAGTTCAGGGAAGGCCGGGAAGTGTTTACTGCAGGCCTGGGCAAACTTGGGCCCTCCAGGTGTTTTGGACTTCAACTCCCACAATTACTAACAGCCCCCCCCCCCCCCAATTCTCAGGGTGGTCCATGAAAAGGCCTTACAGGTGGCGTCCTTGTCCGCACCTGGGCCCTCGGCACACTCAGCCTTTGGTACCGGGAGAGGAAGGGGAGTGCGCTGACAGAAACACAGAGTATGGGTTCCAGAAACAATAAACACACAAACCAGGTAGATACAGTATAAAAGTATCAATAAGTGTTAATATTCAAGATGTTGAATATTAACACTTATTGATACTTTTATACTGTATCTACCTGGTTTGTGTGTTTATTGAGTGCGCTGACAGCCCAGGATGCTGCCGCACCACAGACCATTCGGAGGCCGCAATAAGCCTTCACGCCCATGCACTCGGCAGGCGTTCGCGCCTATGCATTGAAGTCTCGCCACACTCGTGGCTGGGGAGTGGAGTGCATTGAGCCCGTCGGCTGCCTTCTGAGACTCTCTGGATCCAGGTAAACAACAACTCCTATTTGAAAAATTGCAACCATTCCCCTGCCTATATGCACAGTTGGGCACATTGGCTCTATTTGCCAAGTTTAGTCCAGATCCAGCGTTGGCTTGGTTCAATGCCCTCTTCTTTTTTTTAAAATGATTTTTATTCGTTTTACAGCAGTTGAATAGACAGAAAGTAATTAGAAAGGTATAGAAAAGCAAGAAGCATAGGGAAATTGGGGAAGATTAGGGTAGGGAATAGGGGAGTTGGGTATCTGTGAGGGAAGATTATTTACATTGTGACTTCCTTTCCTTCTTCTCGGTAGGGTGTTTATCAGTAGTCCTGGTCTGTGAGATCTTTAAGATCTTCTGTTTTTCAATCCTTCATTTATAATTTAGATTTAGGTAATCGTCTATTTGTGTCCATATTGTCTGTTGTCTTGCATTTGGGGTATTTCTCCTCAGGAAAAATGTCAATGTATCCATTTTTTTTATTTCATATATCTTTTCCATCCATTCTGATATTTCGGGGGTTTTGTCAGTTTTCCAGGATCTGGCCAGGATGATTCTTGCGGCTGTGGACATATAAAAGAATAGTTTATCTTCGTTTTTTTCTAGTCTCAAGTCTTTATCCAATAATCCCAATAGGAAGTATTCCGGTTTTAATGGGAATTTTATCTTTAAGATGTCTTGTATTTCCTTATGAATCAGTTTCCAAAATTTCCTTATTTCAGGGCAAGTCCACCACATATGGAAGTAGCTTCCTTGGTGATCATGGCATTTCCAACAGTTGAGATTACTATTCTTATACATTATTTTAATTTTTTTTGGCGTAATATACCAGCGGTGGAATACCTTCATCCAATTTTCTTTTAAATCTATCGCATATGTGTACTTCAATTTTTTTGTCCAAATCATTTGCCACTCGTTTAATTTTATCGGTCTTCCCATGTTTTGGGCCCATTTTATCATGCATCCCTTAACTATTTCAGTCTCTGTTTCCCATTCTAACAGTTTGTTATACAGTTTTGTTATCACTTTCTTCCCTGATGTTATCACCTTTTCCCAAAAACCTTCCTTATCCTCAAAGCCATTCTTTTTGTCTCTGTTAAATATCGATCTAATTTGGTGATATAGTAACCAAGATATTCCCCCGGAAAGTTGGGTCAATTCTTCTTGGGTTTTTATTTCCACTTTGCCTTTCTCTACCTTCAAAATGTCTTTATATTTAATCCATTTTGTCCATCCCTGTTGCCTTCTCTGTTCGGCTTCTATGGGTGAAACCCAAAGAGGTGTTTTGCAGTGAAAACGTTTTACATATTTTAGCCAGATTCTTATGAGGGCCGATCTAATGAAGTGGTTTCCGATTTTTTTCCCCACCTGTATCTTGCCATACCACAGGTAGGCGTGCCACCCTCTTCTCAAGTCGAACCCTTCTAACACTAGAAGTTTTTCATTTTGGAGTGCAATCCAATCTTTTACTCACGATAGGGCACATGCTTCGTGGTAGCATCTTAAATTTGGGAGGCCAAACCCCCCTCTTTGTTTTTTGTCAATCATTACAGTATAGTTTATCCGGGGGGTTTTCCCATTCCATATAAATTTATTTATATCTTTGTTCCATGTGTTAAATAATTTCTGGTTCCTGATTATTGGAATATTTTGAAACAAGTACAGGAGCTTTGGTAAAACATTCATCTTGATTGTGTCATTTCTGCCCATTAAGGACAGATTGAGATTTCTCCATTGTATTAGGTCTTTTTTTATTAAGCTCCACTTTTCAGTATAGTTGTTGTCTAATAACTTAGAGTTTTAGTTGAAATCCATATTCCCAAGTATTTTATTTTATTTTTTATCTGAAATTTAGATTCTTTCTGGAGCATTTCTTGTTTAGTTTTTGTCATATTTTTTGTTAGTAGCATTGTTTTATTGTAGTTTACTTTTAATCCGGCAACTCTTCCATATTTTTCTATTTTCTCTATTCATTTCTTGATGTTCTTGATTGGGTCCTCTACTATGCAGATGATATCGTCTGCAAAAGCCTTAGTTTTATATTCTTGTTTTGCAATTTTCATCCCTTGTAAGTCTTTGTTTTCTCTTATTGACTTCAATAAGATCTCCAAAGACATAATGTACAGGAGTGGGGAAAGGGGGCAACCCTGTCTTGTTCCTTTAGTTATTTTGAACTCCTCTGTTAGTTCCCCGTTAATCTGTATTTTCGCTTTTTGTTTGTTATACATCTCATTTATGGCATTATTTAATTGGAAACCAACGTCCAGTTCTTTAAAAATTGTTTTGAAAAAATCCCAGTTAAGATTATCGAACGCTTTCTCCACATCAAGCGAGAGAAGCGCCATTTCCTTCTGTATATTTGTCTCATAGTACTCAATTGTGTTTATTATTGTTCTTATATTATCTTTTGTACTCCTATTTGGTAAAAAAAACCCGATTGTTCATCTCCCACCCAATTTACGAGAAATTTTCTAAGTCTATTTGCTAGTACTTTTGTAAATATTTTATAATCTACATTGAGTAGAGATATAGGTTCAATGCCCTCTTGACAAGGGCGCACTGCAACTCCCAGATCTAAGGTCAATCACCCCCAATCCCTGCCTGTCCTGTATGCACAGTTGGCCATGTTTGGTCCAGATATGATGTTGGCTGCCTTCAGTGCTTTCTGGATCCAGGTAAACAACAACTACCATTTGAAAAGGGCAATCATTCCTCAATCCCTGCCTGTATGCACTGTTGGGCACATTGGCTCCCTGTGCCAAGTTTGGTCCAGCTCCAGCACTGGCTTGATTCACTCATACAGAACATTACTGAAAGATTGATGTCAAATGAAGACAATTTAACCAGTTTCCAGGTTCTCCCTGGATTTTCAGATCTAGACAAAGTTCACCATATGGAACAACTGTCAGAATACTTTGAAAGTGACGCAGCACTTGCTTCTGCCAAGACAGATACTGAGGTACTTAAAGTGTTGGAACTGTGTGACAAAATATACTATCGGTTAACTGTGACGAGAGTGAAGAGTGTATCTAGAAGTTTAATGACAGACCAGAAACTTAGTGGACTAGCAATGATTTCCATCCATCGGTACATCACTATCATACCTTACCGGGAGTGATCTAGCTACAGTGATCCAGGCAACGCTCATCTCGAGGCTAGACTACTGTAACGCCCTCTACATGGGTCTACCTTTGGCAGTTATCCGGAAACACAAACTGGTGCAGAATGCAGCAGATAGACTCCTGGCGGGAGTACCAGCCAGGAGCCATATCACTCCAACTCTGCAGCAACTGCACTGGTTGCCAATCGAGTACCGGATCACCTTCAAAGTGTTGGTCTTGACCTTTAAGGCCCTATATGGTCTGGGGCTGATGTACTTGAGGGACCGTCTACTCCCATATGCTCCCCAGAGATCCCTTTGGTCAGAGGACCAAAACCTGTTACACATCCCTTCCATTAGGTCCTTCCACTTGTCATCAACCAGGCAGAGAGCCTTTTCCATCGTCGCACCGAGCCTGTGGAATGCCTTGTCAATGGAAGTTCAGGCGATAAACGAGCTACCAGCCTTCCGGAAGGCGTGTAAGACAGCTCTCTTCCGGCAGGCATTTAATCTTTAAGCCATGTCAATCTGTATGCTGACAGAAACATTGTTTTTACACTTTTTAATGTTCTTATCGTTTTGTTACCTTGTGCATTTTGTAAACCACCCTGAGCCAATTTGGAAAGGGCGGTATATAAATTGAAACAATAAAATAAAAATAAACCAGAAAAAGTAATTGACAAAATGGCCGGGGAGAAGAAAAGAAGACTGTTGCTGTAAAGTAAAAAATAAGTCAAAAAGTATTCTAAACATTTTGTTAATGAAAGTAAATAAATAACATTTATTATATAAACTGTTATGTTTATTCATATCATAAGGTGGTGTGTGTGTGTGTGTGTGTGTGTGTGTGTGTGTGTGTGTGTGTGTAACGACCCGGCCCTTGACCACTTGGTCAAACACACAGCAGTACTGTGAAAAGGCTAATATCAAACAACACGAAAGGGATATCAGTATCAAAAGTTGAACTATAATTCTAAATAGTGTGTAAACATATTCAACTATACAACAACATAACTATATAGAATAGGCTCGTCAGCAGCCTGTCGCAAGCCAAAAGTGATGATACAGAGGTATAACAGGAACACACAGGATGGGTGGAGTAGACTGGTGGGATGGGAAAGTTCAGTAGGAGGTTGGTGCCAATAGTCCGTAATCACAGTCCATATATGGAAACTCAAAGTAGTGGCACACCATGAGACCTCTATACTACTAGTTCCATCCAAGGTGATGTATGTTACCAGTAAATGGTGGCGTGGACAGCTGCAGACGGGACACTTGCCGAGGAGTATGGAAAAGCCGAGCGAGCCGCGACGGTCGAACTGCAGGGCCCGAACACGTTTCACCCCCAATGGGGCTTTCTCAAGCGGCGGATAACAGGTAAGGTATCGATGTTACACAGGAAACAATAAATCAAGGCATGATATTCATAACACACAATGTGTCCTGCGGACCCGGCCCTTGGCCACTTGGGGCAGGGTGGACCTTCCTATTTCATCCCACCCACTGCCGCCAATTAATGTAACGACCTAAGTTCCTGGGTGCTTTTTACCCCAATAATATTTCTCCTTTTTAGGTAACGCTGCCACCAACCTTGGGTAAAAATACCCATGGATTTTCAATAGACAAAATATAATTACTGATAACCAACCCCCTTGTGGCTCAATATATCACCATGCTCTCTCTCTCTCTCTCTCTCTCTCTCTCTCTCTCTCTCTCTCTCTCTCTCACACACACACACACACACACACACACACACACACACATATATATATATATATCAATACTAGCTGTACCCGGCACACGTTGCTGTGCCCTATTTAGGAGATGCGAGAAAGTCTGAGTATGTAAGGGTTGGAATTGATGTTACTTATGGTCTTGGTGGGGTCATGGCTGTGTTGTTGTGGGTTGTTCTGGTGGGTGGGATGTTGAAGTCCTGGGGAGTTGTCGGTGTGTGGTGTTGCTGACGTTCTGCAGAGCTTGTGGATATACAATGGTTTTTGTCTTTCCGTCTGCTGTGTTGATGGAAAGGTTCTGTGGTTTCCCAACTCTGGATTTGAAAAAAGAAACTGTGTTTCTGTTCTGGCATTTGTTCTGCCCTTTTGTGTGTGATGTATGTAGCGTTGCGAGTGTGTCGTCCGATGCTGTTCTTTTTAGAAGGCATGGCTTGTCTTTTGGGTCAGTTTCTGCCTGTGTGGAAGGAATGGCATACAAATGGGTTGAGCAGTAGACGCAAGGTTGTGTTATGTGCGTATTGTGTTGTGTGTAGGTATTACTTTTATTGTCAGTTAGTGGGTGTGTGGTGGAATTGTGGATGGTAGTATGTTTTGGAATGCTTGTGTGGGTGGTGAAGCAGGTTTGGTACTTTTCCAAGCATAAAAAGTACAGTCAGAGAGTGATGCTACTTGCGTGTCAACTCTGAAAAAGAGGGTTTTGGTGTCTGGAATCAGACAGGCACATGCTATGGAAGACTAACACCCTGATTAAATGCATTTTAATACACTCTGTGCCCAATTTAAACCATATAGGCTAGATGAGTGGAAAACAGTGCAGCTTGAGCTATGAAAGTTAATGGGATTCTTAATGTAAATGGAAAACACCATTGCGCATGGCAAAGAGTTCGACCTTCTCTGCTGCTGGCAGGAAGCCCGGAACTAATGTTGCAAGTAAAAGAACAGAGAGGCTCAGCATTGATAGCTTGCACTGTGAGAAAGGAATACCTTATAGATGGCTATTGTTCTCATTTTTAGTGATGACAGAGAAATGATGCAAATGATTTGTGCAATGTTTATTGGATTAATGAAATGTCATGTAACAACAGTAATCACCAGCCAATTATGATTGTTTTAACCATGAAGAAGGGGTGGGTTTAACTGGATGGACTCCATTGAGGTATAAATGTCTTTGTATGAGATGTAACGGGGTCTTTTGCCCCTATCTGCAGCTGTGTTCTGCTGGCAAAACCCACCAGCTGGTGCCAGGAATAAAACCTTTTGCTTTTCACCCTACTTCACAGTTGTCGCGTGTTCTCCCTCATCCTAGTATCCGCACGTTCGGGCAGCTTTGGTAAGGTTAACTTGGTACTTGGAGTTCCATAACTCCTCAATTCTGCTTCATTTGGTGACCCCGACGTGATCTAAAAGGTATCTAGACGGGTCTGTGTTGAGGGAAAACAAACGTGATCTCCGTTGCTGACAGCGCTCGCTCCCCGGCTAGTAAGGTGAGGCAATTCAGGAGGGCTGGGAAGGGGCGCCCCGCTTGTTTTTGACCGTTTTTGCACTGAGCCGGCCGCCTGACTCGCCCCAAACGAACGCCGGTGACCCGAGAGAGACTGCAACTAACGTTGAGGGTGAAAACAAAGCCTGAAGGGAGAGGCTGGCTGGGAAGCGGCCTCTGGAGAGCCGGCTAGTATAAGTCCAGGGACACCTTAAGACGGTGCCCAGCCAAAGAGGGCTAGCAAACTGGCATAAGCGCGCAGAGGAGTCGGAGGCGACGTCAGGTCCGATCGCCAAAGAGCCGACGCAACTCGATTGGTGACGAGGGGGAGCGAGACGCGACCCAGGGTCTTCAGGAAGCCGGCAAGTATTAGTTTCTTTCAAGCACTTAACTCTGAGGGAACACACACATTGGGGGCGGGGGGAGAGCACTGCAGCGGGTTTTGAACAGGCTAGAGAGACATGGGGAGTGCAGGATCAAAGCAGAAGAAAGAGACCCCTTTGCAATGTGTGCTAGACAACTGGGATAGGTTTTGTTTGTTGGCCATAGAAGGACACCCCCAAGAAATGAAATCTTTTGAACTTAGCAATCTGTGCACAGAGGTTTGGCCGATCGTCCATGTGAATGGTTGGTCAAACACAGGGTCCTGGGATTTGAGAAAATAAACAACTTGAATCCTATTGTTTTAAAATCCATCCAAATGAGCTGAGGGCGTTTGGGGAAGGGGGACAGGGCCCAAAGATTATGAAAAGATAGGGTGCTTTGTGACCAAAAGGCAGGGAAAAGCCTCCGGTGTTCGGCGGAGCAAGAAGATCTTCCCCCCCTTAAGGAGGAGAGAGAGACAGATTGCCCCAACCAGGATGGGGGAGGGGGCAGCCTCCGCTCTATGCAAGTTTGAACATCACAGAGCAAGCTCCAACTTTAGCCCCCACCTTTGGAACAAGCCCAGAGCTCTTTCCTGTTCCCGTGGCTCCAATTTCAACTGCAATAAAATTCCCAGAGACTTTCCAATTCGAATTAGGGAACCAGGCAAATGCGGGTTTAGGCGGGACGTTTTCGTCTGCCAGAGCAGCGTCCCAGCCCGCGCTGGCCCCTTCATTGCAGTCACCAGCAACAGTGACATGCCCTGTTTCCCGTCTGAAAGGGACTTATGTTGTGAAGAGCTGCCTGCCTATCAGGCCCCTCTCCATGAAGAGTAGTCACCCCCTGGAGGAAGCAAGAGAGGCAGAGAGAGAAGCGAGATGGCCAACCCCTAATGCCGGCAGGATGATAGTGCGTCTCCAAAGCGGAGAGGGAGAAGAGGATGAGTGCCCCGGAGCAGCAGGGAGGTTGATTGTGCGACCCCCCAAAGCGCAAAGGAGCAGCTCTTTTGAATCCGTAAGAGCGATAGAGCGCTCACCGGATTCACACAGAAGGCACAGTGTAAGAAGAGTCGCTTCACCAATGGGAACCAGAAGTCAAACCAGGGGGCAGGAAGCAAGGGATGAAGACAAAAGGTGGAGAGAGGGGCATTAGCATGCCCTATAAGACAGATACCACTTCTGAATGTACACAACAGAGTCCAACAAGCTTTTCAAATAGTCCCGTTCTCAAATTCGGACATTTTTAATTGAAAACAGAATACCCCCATATTTTGAGCAACCTCGTGATATGGGGGTCCCACCTGGTGGGTCTGCAGACAGCTGTTAAAACGCCCTGTTCACTGTGGCAGAGAGAAGGTGCATTATCAATCAGGCCAGATTGATAGCTCAAGAGGGACATGGGCAGATGGAAGCTGTTGCATTTGGGAATGCCAGATTCCCATTGGAACATCAAGTGTTAATGGCCAGAGAAGAAGAGAAGAAGGATAGAAAGAAGAAAGAGGGAAAAATAAAATCAAATCCTGTGTGTATGCATGAGCTAGTAAATGTTTGGTCAAAGGAATGTTAAAAGTGTGAAATTGTTTTATGTGACTGATTAAGCCAAGGCAAAGGACTGTATATGTTTTTGTAAAAAAAGTATGAAATACATTCATAGGAATATATATGTGGTTTAAACCTGTAATAAAGTGTACAAAAGAATGTAATGGGTGGTTGCCATGAGAAATGCATGTGTGGCAGGAAAGCCAGTAATGAAAATCTTTTGGGCCATTCAAAAGCTGATGTTTCATTTTTATGTTCACAAAAATGGCGGGTGATTCGTTGGATAACCAACTCTTTCTCAATCTTTCTCTAAGCATATGCATTTCTTAATTAATACACCAACGTGTGTGTGAATGAGGCTTCTCTCTAAATCACTAACAAGCATATCTGTGGAGAATGAATGATTCTGGAAAAATGAATATTTGCTTGTAAAATGTGAGGTTGGGCTGTGGAACTGTGTCCAGAGTTTGAGAACAGTATGTTCCAGAGATAAAAAGAAGAGCCAGGATGAGATTAAAGATGTGAGAAAGGCTATCTATTGTTTTCAAGAAAGGAGATGTGGGAAAAGAACACAGAACTGTGGGGGAAGTCGCCCGCCCTTGCTTGGGGGCTTCTTTCCGTCATGAAGAAGTACATGGGACTGCCACAGGGTGGCGGCAGACATTGTTTTGAGCAAAAGGAAAAAGAAGGTCTTTTAAAAATGATATGAATGACATTGGCCTGGAACAGTGTGAGAATTATTTTACAGCAACCTTTTGGAAATGAAAAATGACATTTTGGAACTACCGTATTTCTGTTTAATAACTGATTTAAAAGGAAGGCCTTTGGATAATGAATTGTGTACTTTGGAAAGGAGATGATCTGTGTTGTTGCGTTGGAAAAAGCAAGTCGTAGATTGTTATTAAACTGAAAGTACATTGGAGAAAATCTGAGAGTGACAATAAACAAGGGATGGAATTGATAAAAGGCGATTACAACAGCGACACCTAGTGTCCTTGGGATGATGTCATGATGGAATTGATAAAAGCAGATGGACAGAGAAATGTGAGATAAACCGTGGAGAGAGATTGTGAAAGCAAAAGATGTGATATCGATGGAAATCAGAGGAGGATCCTGCGACTGGGTAATTAGCTCCCCTCCCTCTCTCTCTCCCCTTTCTCTCTATTCACTATCTTTGCTTTTCAGGTCTCAGGCCTGGAAATTATGTGGAACCATGCTTATAAATTGAGATCCATAAGAATTGGCCGGATGAGTGACTTTATTTACAGGCCTTCTTATACAGAGACTTATTTCAGAGACTACAGATTGCAAAATATAGATATTCTCCTCATTTTACTTGGAATCTAATAGACTTATTTCTTCAATCAAGGATGACTGAGATTGTTTTCTTATGCCAGAGATCAAAAGAGAAAAAGTTGGACATGGGATGGCCATCTGAGCCTAAAAATAACCAAAGCCGGACCTGCTTGGGGTTGTACTAAAGGCTATATCCTTTTCAAGTTAAATGATTTCTCTTGTTGAATTGTTAGAGTGATCATTACCACCATTTAGTTTGGACTGTTAGTTTGATAAAAAGATTAATTTGTTTGTGCCCTTTTAGTCAAGTGTTCAGAATCGTGTCTTTAAAAAAAATGAAGATGATGTCTTCCACAGCTGGATGTCACGCCCCAATACAATGGAATGGGAGAAAGATACCATCTACCAATTGATAAAAATTTGATTGTCAAAAGATTGCAAGAGATGTTGGTTGCAAATGGTCCAGGTATTGTTCATTGGAGGATTCCATTCCCTAGGGATGACTTGGAATGGGACATTGAAAGGAACTTTAGCGAAAATGTGTCAAGAAACTGATTTGAATGAAATCCAAATTCTTCTTATGATATTGTTCACCTACACTGTTTGAGATTGTTATTTATGAATTGAGGTATGGAAAACCGTCACAGAGAGATTCCACAGAGCTGAAAAGAAAGGAAAATGGAAAAAGGTGCAAGTATTGGTTCCAAGGGGTTTCTATTTGTTTGAAATGATGTGCTGTGTTTCCCCGTTACTGTTTTATTTATGTTTCCTCAGGTGATTTATGTGGTATTAAGACAAGCAAGCTAAAAAAAAAAAATAAATAAAATGGAGACTTTGCCCATTGAGATTGGAAGTAAAACGGGCAGTGTGATGTGAGATGATGTTTTCCTGCCCCCCCAAGCGAAGAGATTAAGGCCTTGGACCTATATATCGAAATCAAAGAGATACAGATGGAAATAAGCCATTGGATGGCGGAGATGTTATTATCCAGGTGGACGATGACCAGAAAGATATGCCTGACCAAAGTTCCGGCAGGCGTGCCAAAAGGAGGTCCTAAGGAAAAGGAGAGTCAGCATCGTGGGGGGGGGGCACTCTCCTGGGGACAGGCTGATCGCAAGACCCCCGAAGAGGAGGATAGTCATCCGAGAGTCGCCCAAAGACATGACATTGGGACTTGGGGGTGCCAGTTTTGGGTTTTTCTGTGTATTGTATAATTTTGTGTGTTTTGGCTCTGCTGGTGGTGTAAGACGATCCTTTGTAGGCCTCCACCGGAGAGCAGAAGTGATAAGGCTGATCAGTAAAATGTGTTATTGGGACTGACCATAGTCCAACGCAGGGCAATTAGATCAAGATACAGATAGCTGGATCTGGATAGGATTCAGAGTGTTGCTAGAAAAATACAAAAGACCTATTCAGCTCCGAGTGATTTTTGGAGCACATGGCTGGACTGGCTGCCGAACTGGCAATGGTTACGCACGCTTGTGGTGATAATCACAGTAGTGATATGTTCAGTGTTAGTAACTATGTGCTGCCTGCCCATTTTGCTCAAATGCCTTGCTAGGGCAGTGCAGAGTTCTAGAAATACAGCAAAGACTGTGCATGCTGTACAGGTTGGAAAACCTGGAGTCCCACGGGACTGGAGAGTAAATTGGTCTGCTTAAGGTGTTCCAGATGTTGGTGTAGGAAACCCCTTGTGATGGGTTTCCCACAAAAGAGAAATCCTGGAATGAAGCAGGTTTGGTACTTTTCCGAGCATAAAAAGTACAGTCAGAGAGTGATGCTACTTGCGTGTCAACTCTGAAAAGAGGGTTTTGGTGTCTGGAATCAGACAGGCACATGCTATGGAAGACTAACACCCTGATTAAATGCATTTTAATACACTCTGTGCCCAATTTAAACCATATAGGCTAGATGAGTGGAAAACAGTGCAGCTTGAGCTATGAAAGTTAATGGGATTCTTAATGTAAATGGAAAACACCATTGCGCATGGCAAAGAGTTCGACCTTCTCTGCTGCTGGCAGGAAGCCCGGAACTAATGTTGCAAGTAAAAGAACAGAGAGGCTCAGCATTGATAGCTTGCACTGTGAGAAAGGAATACCTTATAGATGGCTATTGTTCTCATTTTTAGTGATGACAGAGAAATGATGCAAATGATTTGTGCAATGTTTATTGGATTAATGAAATGTCATGTAACAACAGTAATCACCAGCCAATTATGATTGTTTTAACCATGAAGAAGGGGTGGGTTTAACTGGATGGACTCCATTGAGGTATAAATGTCTTTGTATGAGATGAAACGGGTCTTTTTGCCCCTATCTGCAGCTGTGTTCTGCTGGCAAAACCCACCAGCTGGTGCCAGGAATAAAACCTTTTGCTTTTCACCCTACTTCACAGTTGTCGCGTGTTCTCCCTCATCCTAGTATCCGCACGTTCGGGCAGCTTTGGTAAGGTTAACTTGGTACTTGGAGTTCCATAACTCCTCAATTCTGCTTCACTCTGTCTCTGTCAGTCGTTCGACGACGGGACCTCCTTGATATAATAGATATATCCCATATGCATGGGGGTATTGGGGTAACGATCCTGGCTACGGGCCTGTCCAACCAACTCTATGATTCTTTGTAGGAGCTAAAGTCCAAAACACCTGGAGGGCCGAACTTTGCCCACGCCTGGGCCAAGGCCTCGAGCAGGCGCCCTCAAACTACGGCCCCCCAACTGTTGAGGCCTCCAACTCCCAGCAGCCCTCTCCAGAGGGTTCAATGGACAGGAATTCTGGGAGTTGGAGGCGCCGACAGAGAGAGCCCCTTTCCTCTATGTGTAGGTGCAGTGCTCCGGCGGCCGCGAGGGGGCGGTGTGGCGCAAGGGAGCCGAGGCGGGCGCCGCCGCGTGCCCCGCTGCTGCCGGCTTTGGCAGGAGGAGCCGCTTGCGGTGGCCATAGGAACCGCCGGGGAAGGCGGAGGCGGCGGGCGGACGATGCCGGCGCGGTGAGCGGAGGAAGAGCCCGCCTGCCTCCGCGGCCGTGGAAGAGTGGGAAGGAAGGAGGGCGCCGGGGAGGGGGCGGCTCTCCCGGCGGGGACTCAGCCTTTTCCCTTCCCCGGCGGACCCGTCCCGATTCCCCAAGACGTGGAAGGATCTGAACCCGCCCGTGGTGGCATCGGCATCATCCCTTCTTCTCCCTGCAGCGCCTTCCTCGCCTGCTCCTCTTATGGCCTGAGGAGGCAGGTGACTCACCCCTTGTTGGGACCATCATCATCACCGCCGTCCTTGGCATCGTTTCCTTTGGCTCCGCCGCCTTTGTGGGCATGGATCCCGCTTGAATCCAGGAAGCCTCGGGGCTCCACCTGGCAGGCGCGAGGATGCTGCCGGGCTCCATCCAGATCTCCGGGGAGACGCTCTCCGGGGCCGAGATCCGCGACATCTGCGAGAGCCTCCGGGAGAACTCCATCAAGCTGCTCTCCCTCCGAGGATGCCGCCTCTCCGACCGGGACTTCGGCCGCATCTGCCGGGGGCTGGCCCAGTCCCACTCCCTGGCCCAGCTCAACCTCAACCTGGGCATCGTCTCCAACCTGGGAAGGGTCAAGCAGCTGGGCGAGGCCCTCAAGACCAACCGCTCCGTCCAGTCCCTCTTGCAAGTATTCGCCGCCTGGATTGGCACTTAGTCAAGTCAGCAGGCCCTACCTGTAGTAGGCCTACACTGCCTGCTCTCTGGCACACTCCAAGGGTGGTGGACTCCAACTCCCACCATTCCTGACAGTCTCAGGCCCCTTCCTTTGCCCCCTCAGCCGCTTGCGGCTGAGGGGGCAAAGGAAGGGGCCTGAGGCTGTCAGGAATGGTGGGAGTTGGAGTCCACAACACCTGGAGGGCCCAAGCTTACCCATGCATGTGCTATCTCGACCTACTAATTTGAATATGGTTTACAATTGGCCAGCCTCGACATTCTAACGTTCTTAAGCGGCTGATGGGGAAAAGGAAGGGGCCTGAGGCTGTCAGGAATGGTGGGAGTTGGAGTCCACAACACCTGGAGGGCCCAAGCTTACCCATGCATGTGCTATCTCGACCTACTAATTTGAATATGGTTTCCAATTGGCCAGCCTCGACATTCTAACGTTCTTAAGCGGCTGAGGGGGCAAAGGAAGGGGCCTGAGGCTGTCAGGAATGGTGGGAGTTGGAGTCCACAACACCTGGAGGGCCCAAGCTTACCCATGCATGTGCTATCTCGACCTACTAATTTGAATATGGTTTCCAATTGGCCAGCCTCAACATTCTAATGTTCTTAAGCGGCTGATGGGGAAAAGGAAGGGGCCTGAGGCTGTCAGGAATGGTGGGAGTTGGAGTCCACAACACCTGGAGGGCCCAAGCTTACCCATGCATGTGCTATCTCGACCTACTAATTTGAATATGGTTTCCAATTGGCCAGCCTCAACATTCTAATGTTCTTAAGTGGCTGATGGGGGAAAAGGAAGGGGCCTGAGGCTGTCAGGAATGGTGGGAGTTGGAATCCAAAATACTTGGAAGGCCCAAGCTTACCCTTGCATGTGCTATCTCGACCTACTAATTTGAATATGGTTTCCAATTGGCCAGCCTCAACATTCTAATGTTCTTAAGCGGCTGATGGGGAAAAGGAAGGGGCCTGAGGCTGTCAGGAATGGTGGGAGTTGGAGTCCACCACCCTTGGAGGGCCCAAGCTTACCCATGCATGTGCTATCTCGACCTACTAATTTGAATATGGTTTCCAATTGGGCAGCCTCAACATTCTAACGTTCTTAAGCAGCTGATGGGGAAAAGGAAGGGGCCTGAGGCTGTCAGGAATGGTGGGAGTTGGAGTCCACAACACCTGGAGGGCCCAAGCTTACCCATGCATGTGCTATCTCGACCTACTAATTTGAATATGGTTTCCGATTGGCCAGCCTCAACATTCTAACGTTCTTAAGCAGCTGAGGGGGAAAAGGAAGGGGCCTGAGGCTGTCAGGAATGGTGGGAGTTGGAGTCCACAACACCTGGAGGGCCCAAGCTTACCCATGCATGTGCTATCTCGACCTACTAATTTGAATATGGTTTCCAATTGGCCAGCCTCAACATTCTAACGTTCTTAAGCAGCTGAGAGGGAAAAGGAAGGAGCCTGAGGCTATCAGGAATGGTGGGAGTCCACCACCTTTGGAGGGCCCAAGCTTACCCATGCACAGGGCTGTAGCCAGGATTTTGATTCGGGGGGCTGAGTTTGGTTCGGGGGGGGGGGGGCTGAGACTGGGTGGAAGAGGGTCTACCCTAGCAAACCTTTTGTATTGTTATCCCAATAACCCCATTATTGTGGGATATAATGAGCATGGTGATCAGATCATGATATGAATAAACATAACAGTTTAAATAATGTACCAGTAAGGCCTTTTCGCGGACCACCCTGAGAATTTGGGGGGAGGGGGGCTGAAGCCCCCTTAGCCCCGGGCTACATGCCTGCCCATGCATGTGCTAGCTCGACATACTAATTCACATATGGTTTCTGATTGGCCAGCCTCAACATTTTAACATTCTTGGTGGGAGTTGGAATCCAAAACAATTCTGCTGGGAAAGAAAAATACAAATCCGGATGTGTCGAACTGAGTTTATCCCTCAGTAATGATGGACTGGATTACGGCCTCAGTGGTGAGGACTTAAACCAGCGTTCCTCAACCCCGGGGTCGGTATCCCTGTGGGAGGCGCAAAGGAGGTGTCAGAGGGGTGGCCAACATGCATAGGAAAACAGAGTATTTTCTGTTGGTTATGGGGGTTCTGTGTAGGAAGTTTGTCCCAATTCTATCATTGGTGAGGTTCAGAATGCTCTTTGATTGTATGTGAACTATAAATCCCAGCAACTACAACTTCCAAATGGTAAGGTCTATTTTCCCCAAACTCCAGCAGTTTTCACATTTGGGCTTATTGAGTATTCGTGCCAAGTTTGGTCCAGATCCATCATTGTTTGAGTCCACGGTGCTCTCTGGAGGTAGGTGAACTACAACTCCATAACTCAAGGTCAATGCCCACCAAACCCTTCCAGTATTTTCTGTTGGTCATGGCAGTTCTGTGTAACAAGTTTGGCCCAATTCCATAGTTGGTGGAGTTCAGAATGCTCTTTGATTGTAGGTAAGCTATAAATCTCAGCTACTACAGCTCCCAAATGACAAAATCAAGACTCGCCTTGTGTTTAGAGATGAGGAAAAAGTGCATCTTAGAATCGAAGAAATTTATTTATGTATTTACGACATTTATAGGCCACCCTTCTCACCCCGAAGCAGCTTACTAGTTATTTGTACATACAACATGTTATATTCACATAGCATATTAGTATTATATATTACTATATTGTACTATTCCATTCTACTCTAATATTATTAGTAATATTGCATGTAATATAAAATATATAACTATTATATTGTATTATTATGAGTATTATATTGTATTACATTATAACATTGATTCTCAAAGTGGGCGGTACCACCTCTAGTGGGTGGTGAGGCGATCCAAGGGGGCGGTGGGAGGCTCAGGGGAATTTGGGGGCGGTGAACCCCTTTAAGGGGGCGGTGAATGATTTGGGTTTCTGTGTGCCAAGTTTGGCTCAATTCCATTGTTGGTGAAGTTCAAAATGCTCTTTGATTGTAGGTGAACTATAAATCCCAGCAACCACAACTCCCAAATGAGAAGGGCTATTTTCTCAAAACACCACCAGTGTTCAAATTTGGGCATATTGAGTATTTGTGCCAAATTTAATCCAAATCCATAGTTGTTTGGGTTCATAGTGCTCTCTAAATGTAGGTGAACTACATGTCCCCTAAATCACTGCCAATTCCTCCCAAACCCCTGCAATATTTTCTGTTGTTCATGTGGGTTCTCCGTGCCAAGTTTGGTCCAGTTCTATAATTTGTGGGGGTCTCAATGGTCTGGGGAAGTCAGGGATGAATTGATTGAAGGTACTGCAAATCCCATCAACTATTGTCCATACTCCCCCAAACATATTGTTTTTGTGATTAATCATTATGCTTTAATTCAGTGTTTCTCAACCAGTGTGCCGGGGCACACTAGTGTGCCATGAGCGATCATCATGGGAAATTGGAACCTCCAGGAGGGGAGTCTAGTGTGTTGAAGTATAAAAACCCTAAGAAACCTACCTCGATAAAGGCCCCCTTCCCACCCGTTGTCTACTTGGTCTCTCCCTCTCCATGCATTGGGAAGGCCCGGCTCCCTTTCCCCAAGTAGAGACCTCCTCTTGCCTCCTGGGGGTTCTGTGTGGGATGTTTGGCCCAGTTCTATCATTGGTGGGGTTCAGAATGCTCTTTGATTGTAGGGGAACTATAAATCCCAGCAACTACAACTCCCAAATGTCAAGGTCTATTTCCTCTGAACTCCATCTGCGTTCATATTTGGGCATATTGAGTATTCGTGCCAAGTTTGGTCCTGATCCAACATTGTTTGAGTCCACAGTGCTCTCTGGATATAGGTGAACTACAACTCCAAAACTCAAGGTCAATGCCCACCAAATTCTTATAGCATTTTTCTCTTGGTTATGGGAGTTCTGTGTGGGAAGTTTGTGTCTTTCTGCCATTCCCGCCAGGATATCTATGTTGAGTTCATCGAAACAGGCCCAGGTTTCACACTGAGTGTATAAATACATTTAAAAACATATTAACTATATGTATTACTGTGTTAGAGTGTCATTTTGTGTCAGTTTGGTTGGTGGTGTGCCCCAGGATTTTGTAAATGTAAAAAGTGTGCCGCGGCTCAAAAAAGGTTGGGAAACACTGCTTTAATTATGTTCAATTTGTAACAATGAAAATACATCCTGCATATTAGATAGTTGCATTCGAATTTGTAGGAGTAGCAAAATTATTTATGAAGTAGCAACGAAAATATGGTTGGGGGGTCACCACAATATGAGGAACCATATTTAGGGGTCACAGCATTAGAAAGGTTGAGGGCCACTGCATTAATACATATATCTTCCTGTTTAATTGCTATTAAAGAAATTTTTAAAAAAAATTCTAGGGGGGTGGTGAGTAAATTCTTTTCTGGAAAGGGGGTGGTAGGCCAAAAAAGTTTGTGAGCCACTGCATTATAACATTATTATCAGTATCATATGTGTATAAAATATTTTATATTATTGGCATGGCACAATATTAATATTATGTATCATTATATTGTTGCTGGGGGAAGGAGAAGGAAAAAGACATGTAGTGCTTCTGCTCGCTTATGCACACAGACGTGCATAAGCTTCAAAAGCCTTAAAGGGCAAAGTGGGACTCGATTGTTCCTGTTGGAATTCAACCCCGGACTGCACAATGAGGAGCAGTTAGTTAGTTTAATATAGACCAGTGTTTCTCAACCTTCCTAATGCCGTGACCCCTTTAATACAGTTCCTCATGTGGTGACCCCCAAACATACAATTATTTTCATTGCTACTTCATAACTGACATTTGGGAGTTGCAGTTGCTGGGATTTATAGTTCACCTACAATCATAGAGCATTCTGAACCCCACCAACAATATACTTTGGCCAGACTTCCCACCCAGAACCCCCATGAGCAACAGAAAATACCGTTTTCCGATGGTCTTTAGTGACATCCCTTTTGCTCTCATTCTGATTGGTTGTTTAAAATGGATATTTTTCTACTGCAAGCTTTTTTAAATCTGCCTTCTGCCTTCTTTAGTATGGCGTTTATGTGCTGTGTGCTTTGAGAGATCTCTCTCTCTCTCTCTCGCCCGTGTGTGTCAGGAGAGATGTAGTGATAGGTGATTTTTTCCTCTCTTAGAAGAGATGGGTGTTAGAGTAGCTCAGACCCAGTTCTTTAACTAGTAAGAAATTTAGTTATTATTCTCATCTTTCTAAATAAACCTGTTGTGATTTTTAAAGATTGGACTCTGCACATTTGCTTCCTAAGCTCTGAATTCTTTACGGCACATCACACAACACTTCACGCTCCGCTCGCTAATAAGCTAATGCTCAACTTTTGTATCCTGTTTGTTTTTGGATGCTCTGCTATATTTAGGATACTATGGTTTTCTCTAACAATTACAGGGTTCCAGATTAATCTGTCTGGAACAGTGTTTCCCAACCTTTTTTGAGCCGCGGCACACTTTTTACATTTCCAAAATCCTGGGGCACACCATCAACCAAAATGACACAAAATGACACTCTAACACAGTAATACATATAGGTAATAGGAATTTACCTTGAGTTTTGGAGTTGTAGTTCACTTACATCCAGAGAGCACTCTGGACTCGGCAGGAAGGAAGATGCCGCTGCGGCGGGCAGGGAGCCAGAGGGAGGCCGAGAGCGGTTTCCCGCGCACCGGGAAGGAGGGGGAGGAGGGAGGGACAGGGCCCTGCGGGGAGCTGTTCTCCCGGTTTGCGGCTCCGCCGCGCTTGGCAGAGTCATGAACCGGGAGAAAGGCTCCCCGCAAAGAACAGGTCCTGCCTGGGAGCTGGGTTTGGCCGGCTCGCGTCTCCCGCCGGGCTTGGTGGAAGATGCGAGCCAGACAAACTCGGCTCCCAGGCAGGGCCTGGGCCCTGTGGGGAGCCGTTCTCCCGGTTTGCGGCTCCACTGGGCTCGGCGGAGCTGCGAACCCGGAGAAAGGCTCCCCGAGGTGCCCAGGTTCCCGCCTCCTCCTCCTCCAGAAGTGAGCCCACAGGATAGACTCTAACACATTTTGATGCCTTGAATGTTAGACCCTTTTCTGGATATATTTCACCTGCTGATTCTGAAAATGACATTGGTTTTCCCTGATCATATCTAGTTTTTGAAATACAGAACATATGCCACATACCAGTCATTATCTACATGCTCATAGAAAATCATGATAAGCATATCTAGGAAACTAGAATCAGCCGCCACAGATTCTAACCCCAGGAACAGGCCTTTTTTTGTTTGGGCTGTGTAATAGAGCGCTATTAAGCGCTTCTTGTTATTGTTATTATCCCTTACGTCAGTGTTTCTCAACCTTCCTAATCCCTCGACCCCTAAATACAGTTCCTCATGTTGTGGTGACCCCAACCATAAAATTACTTTCATTGCTACTTCATAACTGTAATTTTGCTACTGTTATGAATCGCAATGTAAATATCTGATATGCAGGATGTATTTTCTTTCACTGGACCAAATTTAGCACAAACACCCAATATGCCCAAATTTGAATACTGGTGGGGTTGGGCAGGGATTGATTTTGTCATTTGGGAGTTGTAGTTGCTGGGATTTATAGTTAACCGACAATCAAATAGCACTCTAACTCCACCAATGATGTAATTGAACCAATCTGGCACAGAGAACTCCCATGATCAACAGAAAATAATAATAATAATACACTTTATTTATATTCTGGTCTTCTCACCTCGAAGGGGACTCAGAGCGGATTACAGGTACACATACTTAGCAGACAATCCCTGCCGTTTCCACATACACACATATAGACAAACAGAGGCAAACTCTGGCCACCAGGGGGAGCTGATGCACTCATCTCTCAGCGTTCCCAGCGTCCCTTGTTGTTCCTTCCACATTCTCAGCGATTCCTGGAGTTCTTTAATGGCCTCATAATTCTGCCAAAATTTGCCTCCCCACTTAATGTGGTACCTTTATCTCCTACTTGACAGATGCAACTGTCTTTTGGGCTGCAAAGGTCAACAGCAAGCTACACTTAAATGTCGAGCACCCACCTCAACCCGGGCAGACCTCGAACTCATGACCTACTGGTCAGAGAGATCTTGTGCAGCTGACACTTAGCCAGCTGCGCCACATTCCCGGTGCTAAAATACAGGAAGGATTTGGTGGGCATTGACCTCGAGATTTGGAGTTTTTGAGTTGTACATCCAGAGAGACTGTTGATTCAAACAATGATGGATCTGGACCTAACTTAGCACAAATACTCAATATGCCTAAATGTGAATAACAGTGGACTTGGGGGGGTGTTGACATTTGGGTGTCCTAGTTGCTGGGATTTATCATTCACCTACAATCAAAGAGTATTCTGAACCTCACCAATGATAGAACTGGGCCAAACCTCCCACACAGAAACCTCAAGACCAACAGAAAAGACTGTGTTTTCTGATGGTCTTTGGCAACCCCTCTGACACCCCCTCGCGACCCCCTCAGAGGTCCCAACCCCTAGGTTGAGAAACGCTGCCTTACGTTGTTCTCCCTATGGATCAAGACAAGGAGGTGTAAAGCAAAACCAGCATTAATTCATATTTTACAGCAGGAATGAGAAACTGGTTGTCGTCGTCGTTGTCGTCCCCCATCTATTGGACTACAGCTTCCATCACCATTGACCATCAGTCCTGTTATTGTTGGGCGAATGGGCTTATTAACAAAAGACCCTCCTCATAAATGTACAGCAGAGTAACTTTCAGCAGCAGCGTGACCCAGCACCAGTAGCCCAAAAGTGATAAAAAGAAGGGAAAAAAACCACATACAGACCAATGTTATCTCTTCCATAAGAATCTTTTCTTTATAGCAAAATAATATGGTTGCACTATTTAGAAAAACAGGGTTTCCATAACACAAACGAAGTGCTTTATACTTCCTTCTTTGCTTCCACGCTGGGCTTCTTTCTCATGCAGAGAAACAGCTTCGCTCTCAGAGTCTCTTCTCACACTCAAGTTACACAGGAGCTTCACACATAGCCCTCACACATGATTGCCTTCAACCTGGAGCTTCTCTCACTGAAGCTTCTCACACCAGGCCTTCCTCATACTAACACTGAGGTCTACTTCACACTGAGGGCTCTCTCAGACTGACAACTTTCTCCCACTGAGGCCTTCTCATACTGAGGCCTACCAACACAGAGGTCTACTCATACTGAGGCCTACTAATGCACTGAGGCCCTTATTCTACAGAGACCTCTCACAGACTGAGGGCTACTAAGCTACAGGCACATCTGCTTATATAGAACTACAGCTTTTGGTGAGTCATTTTATCTATTTGTATGGTCTAGGGCCGGTGTACTTGAGGGCTCGCCTTTCCCCATATGTTCCCCAGAGATCACTTAGGTCAGAAGAACAAAATCTCCTGGAGGTCCCTACCGTCCGATCTTACCATTTGTCATCTACCAGACAAAGAGCCAATGCTTTGGAATGCTTTGCCTGTTGAAGTACGGTCGATTAGAGAGCTGTCCTCGTTCCGGAGGACATGCAAAACAACCCTCTTTCGGCATGCATTCAGCCTGAGTGGTCCTATATAATACTGTTAATTTTTTTAAAAAAACCTTTTAACACTCTATTCTGTGGTTTTTTGAGATTTTATTTTGGATTATATGCTGTTTTCACTTGTGTGAACCGCCCCGAGCCTGTGGGAAGGAGCGGTATAGAAATCGAAATAATAAATAAATAAATAAATAATTCAAACCTTTCTTGACTCACATTTTTGTAATTAAAATAGTTAATTTTTAATATTTATGGCAGGGTTGATGGGAGTTGGAGGCCAGTCTCATCTAGAGAGCTACTCTCCTGCTGTGAGGCAAAGAAATTCTTCCAGAAATTGCTAGTGACAGGAAGAGCATAGTTTCATCATGGTTCCTCTACTAGTCCATTGCTATTCCGTAGAAGTGGAGTTTGTAATTCCTGCGCTTTTTGTTCACAGCCTCCATGGAAGCCCCCTGACGGATGCCGGCCTGGCTTTCCTCAACCCGGCACTCTCTGTTCACCCCTCACTCGTGGCCTTGGACTTGGGGGACTGCATGCTGGGCGACGAAGGAATCACCTTGATCTGTGGGCTTCTGCCTCCTGATGGAGCCAAGTCAGGTACTGGCCGGCATATCTCTTGGCTTGGGACTGGGGACGATCTTACACTCTTATTTGTCTTTTAACATTGTGGAAGACTATAGTGTTTTAAGAACGCTTGCCCAATAAATTCTGCTTAATATTTCTCTGTCGCTCTTTCTGTCTGGTCTTTCTCTCAGCATGGGACAAGTACTTAGAAGACATTAGATCAAGCATGGGCAAATTTCGACTTCAACTCCCACAATTCCTAACAACCTCAGGCCCTTTCCTTTTTTCCTTCAGCCATTGTGAGTTTTCTGGGCTGTATGGCCATATTCCGGAAGCATTCTCTCCTGACGCTTTTGGCAAGCATCCTCAGAGGTCAGACCTCACAACCTCTGAGAATGCCTGCCATAGATGCAGGCGAAACGTCAGGAGAGAATGCTTATGGAACATGGCCATACAGCCTGGAAAACACACAACAACCCAGTGATTCGGGCCATGGAAGCCTTCAACATTACTTGTTTCGTTATGGTTTTTTTTAACTACACTTAACCTGAAATTGATCCTTAACTAGAGATTATGATCTATAACAGACCTGGGCAAACTTCAGCCCTCCCGGTGTTTTGGACTCCAACTCCCACAATTCCTAACAGCCTGCCGGCTGTTAGGAATTGTGGGAGTTGGAGTCCAAAACACCGGGAGGGCCGAAGTTTGCCCAGGTCTGATCTATAAACATGAATTTTTCAGGTGGAACAAAAGGCACCCCCTGCATTCTTTACTGATTAACTCAGAATACACAAGCAACCTCCTGAGTGCTCTCTTCTTTCACGTCTTGCTTATGACCTAGGTTTGAAGGAGCTGACCCTAAGTGCTAACCCTGGCATCACGGCCAAAGGATGGGCGCGTCTGGCGATTGCGGTGGCTCACAGTTCCCAGGTGCGAGTGTTGAACTTGGACTACAACTCCCTAGGTGAGAGGAGCACAGATCTATGTGTGTTTCACCCTTGCTTTTGTTTTGAGTTAGAGGTTTTTGTTGGGCTGGGAACAGTTGACAGTGAAGAAAAATAATATATCCAGAGACCTGTTTGTGCTAATGGAGGTTTGGGTTTAGAGAAGTGCATTTAGAGTTCTGAGCCAGGGAGCTCCAGAGCCCAACTGGACTATACATCTGGGTGTTTAAAGTGGAATAGCAGCATTGCCGCTGTGTTTCTGAACAGGCCCTCGCTTGCTAGAGTTCCCCTCAGCAAATTTAAATAAGGAGACATGATTTCCTCATGGTTAGGGAAAGTATGTATGTTATACCAAGCAGCCCGTTGCGCCGTTTTGTCTATATTGACCGGCAAAGGCTGTTCAATATGGCTGCTTTTGTTCTCTTCTGCTTGGAAGCAGCCTTTCCTCTGTCTACCTGCTCAGGTTGGTATTTATGCAAAACCAAGCAGCACTTCAGCTGCAATCAGTTCTCCATGCTCGTGCTTTTCAAACAAAGCCCGAAGGCAGGACCCTCTTAACATTTTGGATTACAGCTCTCACAATCCCTTAATTCTGCCTGGACCAGCTGGCACTTCTGAGAGTTGACGTCCATAACATCTGGAGAACCTAATATAAAAGCAAACAGTTTCCAGCCTTGGTCTGGAAGGCGAAGAGGACGGCTTCCCATGTGATGCAACCAGGCCTGGCTTTGGGCCCAGGAGAGCATCCTATGATTCAGTCGGAGGCTTAGGAGCTCCTCGTTTTGTTTTCAGCCTGTCCTGGATGTTATCTTTTTGACCGTGTGGGCCTTCTTATCCATCCCTTTCGCTGGGCTTGGCAGTCATAACATGTCCCTGCCCCCAGCCGCTTCTTCGAAAAATGGCAAGGAGAAAGTGGCGCCCCGGCAATGGTTGCCATGGGAACCGGCTCTCTCCACATCTGCGCAGCTTGAGCAGAACTGGCAGCTGGTGAGACTGAGACGACGAGACCAAGCAGGCCCTTCCTTCACTTCCCATCCACCTCAGGACACGAAGGAGAACCCGAGCCACTCCTCAGCACACATTGTTACCTGAACCTGCCCTCTTGCTCTTTTCCCCTCCTTCCTTTCCTTTGCCAGGGCTTAGCTTGTCAAATGAGGCATCACTTTGCCCTTGGCCAACTTGCCAGGGACAGAAGAGCAGTGCCCATAAATACTGAGCTCTCACTTTTCCCTGGCATCTTGTGCTGTTTAACAGGCAGATTTGCTTTACCCAGAGAAAGGGGACATGGCACCTGTTGCATCTCTCCCTGAGACTAGGGTGTCCATTTTGGGTGCGGGGAGATGGAGAGGAAGAGGCACCGAGGTTGCCGTGCTGTTCTTTGGATCCTGTTGCCTGAGGTCTATTGACATTTCCTGGCTTTCTGCTCCCTAGGTGACCAGATAGCGGGAATGCTGGCAGTTTCTGTGGCATCCAGCCGGACCCTAGAGGTTTTGGACCTGGAAGGAACAGGACTTACTAACCAATCAGCCTTGGTAAGGAGAATATAGCTCCTGGTTGCACTTTGTGTCCTTTTCCAGGTCATAAAAGCCAGCAGAATGAAGTTGCACATCATTTACCACAAATGCACTCTTTCTCTCTTATAGAGAGAACCTAAAGAACTATGAATCCTAAGCTATATTGTGTCTGGAATATTGGTGTGCAAAGGGATCTTGTAGCACAGGTATGGGCAAACTTCGGCCCTCCAGGTGTTTTGGAGTCCAACTCCCACAATTCGTATCAGCCAGTAGGCTGTTAGGAATTGTGGGAGTTGTAGTTCAAAACACCTGGAGGGCTGAAGTTTGCCCATTCCTGTTATAGCACCTTAAAGATAAACAGAGAACACAAGCTTTTGTTGACTATGGATGCGTTAGAATCAATAGTTTAAAGCTGCTGTGGCTCAATACTGTGGAATCCTGGGATTGGTAGTTTTGTGAGACACCAGCACTTTTTGGCAGAGTAAGCAAAGGATCTTGTTAAACTATAACTCCTATGACTCCTTAGTTAAAGTAGTAGCAACATGCAGCCTGCTTCCTCAGATACAAAAGAAAGTATGGGTTGCTGTGAGTTTTCCGGACTATATGGCCATGTTCCAGAAGCATTCTCTCCTGAAGTTTCACCCACATCTGTGGCAGGCATCCTCAGAGGTTGTGAGGTCCGTTGGAAACTTGGCAAGTGAGGTTTATATATCTGTGGAATGTCCAGGGTGGGAGAAAGAGGCAACTTTGAGGCAAGTGTGAACGTTGCAATTGGCCAACTTGATTAGCATTGAAGCAGCCAGGCTTTGAAGCTGCAAGGCCATTCATGCTAATCAAGGTGGCCAGTTGCAACATGCACACTTGCTTCAAACAGGCAAGAGTTCTTGCTCCCATCATGGACATTCCAGCTATATAAACTGCACTTGCCTAGTTTCCAACAGACCTCACAACCTCTGAGAATGCCTGCCATAGATGTGGGCGAAATGTCAGGAGGGAATGCTTCTGGAACATGGCCATACAGCCCGAAAAAAATCACAACGCAGCAATTCCAGCCATGAAAGCCTTCGACAACACGAAAGGAAGTATCTTCCATCTGATGAAGTACATAGGCTACCAAAGCTTATGCTACCAAATGTATTCTCCCTGTTAGTCTCTAAGGTACTCCACATTTCTCTGGCTTTGCCAATACAATATGTACTATGCTGCTTGTATTTTATAGATTTTGGATAAGAGAGGCTCAACCTACTGTTCTAAATTCAGCTAAAGAGCTTAAATTTTCAGGCCAAAACCATTGTATGTATGTGGGGCAGATCTGATTCTTGCATTATTTCTCATTAGTTGTCCTCTTAAGTTGAGCTCTGGTACATCTGCCTTTGGCTCTTATCCTATTCAGATCCTGCTGGACATGGTGGAAAACTACCCAACTGCTCTGCGGACCTTAATCCTGGCAGAAAACAACATCAGCCCTGAACTCCAGCAGCAGATCTCTGACCTTCTTTCTGAGGGCGAGGAAGAGGAAGAGACGGAGAACCGTGAAGTCATGGCCAGAGAGAAGAACTCCTGGATCTGTCAGAGCAGTAAGGCTTCCGAGCCCCCACTGAGAGGTGGCGGTGAAAAGGGGGAATGGGAGGTTGGCAAGATTGGGAAACGATTGTGTTCAGCTCATTTTTGAAAGAAAAAAAGGCAAGAAAATCACAAAGCTTCATTGCTTCCTTTTTGTGGCTGCTGCTTGCATCCCAGTAGTTACTTACAATGAAAATCCTCCCCCTCTGTAGTATGAAGCCTAACCCTTTCTCTTCTCCAACCCAGCAGCTGGTGCCTTTGCTACTTGCTTAGTCTTGAGGAACATGTTCCCTTCTGCATCAGAGGCAACATGCCTCCACATAGGACTTTGGGAGAACACGAGCAGGAGGGTGCTTTTGCTCTGTCCTGCTGGCAGAATTATCATGGGCAATGTATTGGACACTTGTAACAAGCGTGTTGGCATAGATGACCCTCAGAAAAGATCCAGGAGAGATGATTTTCTTGAAAAATTACAAATTTATATACTAAAATAGAAAACCAGCAGCAGCCACAAAATGATGTAGTCTCTTGGGGCTTGTTGGCTTATAGCAACAGAGCAAAACCTTAACTGGAAAGGACAGTTATTTGGATTATATCAAAGACTAATGTGTTTCCTGTCTAGCCTGTTGGTTATTATTCTCACCTTTTCGTCAGGTAGGAAAGTACTACGGTCTCCTAAGTACAATGGTTGATGTAGTTACTGAAACTTGACCTGCAGAACCTAACCTAGATTCCCATTAACAGACCACATTGTTGTGAAGGGAAACTGGCAGTGTGCAAACTTCAGTTCAAAAGGCATCACATCTACATGGGAGCTCTATTACTGCACTTAAACTAATGCTTTCTCTGGTTACAACAGGAGACAGGCTGCCTCTTTATGTAGTCAGACATTAATAGCGTAGCAAACTCTAAAAGCACTGCACCCTAAATCTGAATGAATGGGAACTGTTTGGATATAGCCAGGACAGTGTGTTCCTGACATGTACTCACTCCCTGAAAACTTCAAGTCTCATGAACCTCATGCCTGGGTGGTCATCAGGACTGCCAGGAGATGCAATTCAAATACATATGGAAGTCACCAGATTGAAAAAGCCTGGGATCATTTTGGCTCCCCAGATTTTAGATCCTAGTTGTCATTGGGCAGCCTAGCAGCTAATAGTAAGGGATGATGGGAGGAATAGTTCAACTACACTCCCTAGTCTAAGAGCACTGACTATACAAGTTGGGGATAAAGTTCTGTTGCTTTCTTCTGGAATGCTTCAGATTGTAGATGCTTGCATTCTTACCTTTAATATTCTCCCTGCTAATAGTTTTAGCTATCCCTGAACTATGCCTACGCTTTATGTACAGATAACGTCTGCCTTCCAACTCATTAGCAAAATCACACTTTTCATTTCAGATTCCAGTTCCCAGATGGTTTTGGTTACATCAGGCCTTGGAGAAAGTCTATTAGCAGAAACAGAGATGTGATCAGGAAACTCCAGTAGCCTCTTGATGAAAAATATAGTTCTCTGTGTGGGAAGTGTGTGTGTTTATGGGAATGCATTTACACATATCATGTGTGAATGTCAACAGTTGCTTGTGTGTTTGCAAGTGAGTGTATGCACTAGGCCAAAGTGTGAAAGTTCATATGCCCATGTGCAATTGTTAGGCCTGCTCCACACACTGTGTCTTACTGAAGTCACCTTTTAGCTCTACACTGGGACCTGACCCAAATTAACCTGTGTTCTATGACTTTGTCAGTTGCTTGTGATTGTCCAGTTGCTGTATTTTCCAGACTCTGCCTACTCTCAACTGACCCTTTTTTCGGGGGGCTCTATTTATTCAGATGTGTATATTTATGTATAACAGATACTCTTTTTATTGCTTGTATCCATGTCCTGAATAGGATTTTATAAAGTTCACAGAAATGACATGGTTGTGGCTTTCTGAAGCACATTAATTTCTAACCACACTTAAGCAGGAAAATTTTCAAGGGATTAGACATTATACAGGGACAAACGACGAATTCATCTGTGTGCAGAGTTACAATAAAATTACAGTAATGTTTGTTTGTCCCCAACATCTTGCAAATACAAGCTATTCTCTTAGGAAACACCACTGTACCTAAGAAGAGTTGATTTTCATGTTGCCAACATTGCCATGAGAACATAGACTTACTTATTCTATCGCTCACTGTGCAAAAAAAGGAATTCGCCAAATACATTGTTTTAATGTTTTCGAATTTCACAAAGCTACCTTGGATCCTGTGCTAGGAGAAAGGGGAGAATATAAATTGAATACATTGGAATAGGACACTAGAGACAAAAGCTATCCGAAACAGCCATTGTCAGGCCTAGAAATATCTGAGGAAAAAGAAAGAATAGACTGAATGCATTAGTCTTAAAGGAAGCATGTATGCTAGTATTATGCTCACTATACAACATGTAACATCATAATAAGGAAAATCTAGTGTGGTAAGGGTAGTCAGCTGAATAAGGGTGGCCAGTACTTGTTGCAGCTGTGTATAAACATAAATGTAGCTTCCCACACAAACTAATGCACATAATTTCCGTCAAGCATCATGGTTTGGGTTTCTCATCAGCAATTAGCTTCTTGAAGTAGTATAAATACAAGGGTTTACTATTTTTGTTATTACACACAACACTTTCTGTGTAAATATGGTTTCAAGTAATAATGCAGAAGCAGCTATATTTTGTATTAAAGTTCCACAAGAAGCCAGAAGCTTTAGCCATAACAGTACCTTAGGGGAAAAATCAATTGGAGAAATCTCAGAAACAGGAATATTAAACTTTTGAGATAAATATGTCATTATAGATTATGAAAAGATATTAAAGGCAATGTAGACATATATCACAGTACTGTCTCGGGGGGATATAATGGGTAATGCAATTTCCACCTGGGATAGGTGTGGGTCTTTAACAAACATTTCCTTCAATAAGTTGTCACCCAACATATTGAGCATTGTACTTTTTCAGTACGGTTTGTGCAAGAGTTCCAGTATATCACAGGCTCACTAAATTACCTAATGCAAGGGTTTGAACCATAGTGTTTGTGAGTCTTCAAGTCATCTGTTGACTTATAGCAACTGCATTAATTTAATTGGGTTTTCTTAGGCAAGGAATACTAAGAGGTTTTGCCAGTTCCTCCTAGCCCCACAGCACCTAGTGTTCAATCCCTTATCAAAATAATAGCAGAACTACCACAAGTGCCACTAGGAGGCAGCAGTGCCCTGCAATTTCTAATAAGGAGTTTCTGGAAATCACCTTCCCATAATTTGCAGGGGCTCTCAGCAACCTTCCCTATCCTGGGTTCCTCCCAATGGACTGCATCTTCCACCTTCTTGATCACTGTAGCTCAAAAATTAAAAAAAAAACTGGCATAGAGCTAAATTAAAAGTGAAAGAGATGAAGCTGTAGACACCATGCAGCAAAGGGACTTGTAAAACCTGCCTCCATTTTTTTAAATAAAAAAAGACGATTGCCCTAAATCAGGCATCCTCTAACTTCCAGCTTCAACTCCCAGAATCCCTGACATTTGAACAAGCTCGTCAAGGCTTCTGGGAGTTGGAGGCCCAAACAGCTGGAGGGCTGCAGATTGAGGATGCCTGCCCTAAATCAATAGCTTGCTTTCTACTCCAGCATTCCTTAAATTAGAAGGCCCAAACCAAACCCTACAGTGGTTAGAGCACAACCAGTAAGTTCCAGAAGTAAACTGGCAATACATATACTGTCCTTATGATCTCTAATTCAAGAAGATTGGGCACATTTTAATTTTTGCTACAGGAAAACAGAAATGCGGAGACATACTTTTAAAATAGTTTATTTCTGACTTTAAAATATACATCATCAGTGTCAAAATCTCAGAAAAAACATTAGTTGGGGATTAACAGTCTTGAGGTGGGAAACTGTAAAAATGTGGGACAACTAAAGAAGGCAACTCATACTCCCCAAGAGAATACTGCCAGAGATGAGCAAGATGCCAAGGGCGAAGAGGCAGGTCCATACAAAAAAAATGCTCTGGGAGGAAGGCTGGTCTTGAACTAGTGCCTCAGCCCCTCAGTTCTCTTTCAAGATTCACTGCCATGTCGTTTCATGTTAAGCATCACTGCTTGGCTGCACTCAAGAAGGGTCGCCTCTCTTCCTTCCTAGCTTTTAACCCAACATGATTAAAAGATCGATTTCAATCAACACTGTGACTGTCTAATACTGCCTATAAATGAGAGACCACCGATCATCGTTGAAGTCTTTGTATCTCCAATAGTTCTTGAAAGGAGAAAGGGAGAATACTATAAGGCTCCAATAGGAAGAAAAGGGAGTTTGGAGGAAAGAAAGATTCAAAGTGGGTGAGCAGAGCAGCGAACTCTCACAGACTAAAGAAACCAGAATTTTTAGCCAGTGCCTTTCAAACTATCTGATGTGAGAAACCAGCACCCCCCCGCCCAATAAGTTCCAGGGATCACTACCGTATTTTTCCATTTTACATATTCACATAGTTTCCTGGATATTTACTATGGAAGCAGCAGCCTGGGCCATTTCTTTGGGGAGCACTGCTTCAAGGGGCATGATGTGTTATAGGATAAAGGAAAAGTGTCCATATTTAGCACCAATTTATTAGCTTCGCTGAATCAAAAATACGGAATCACATCCCAACACCAAGATCCAGTACCTAGCAGCTTAACGAAAGGAGTGGCCAGGTAACAAGCATTTAAACAAGGCCACATCTATAATCAGCTATGGCTAAACTGTCCAAGGCTATGCACAGCACACCCTGGCTAAAGTGAGAGACAGCAGAGGAACTGCACAAGCACAGTACACTACAGGCAGAGATGTGTGCAACACAGGCTATGCCATTCATTCAATTAGTGCAGAAAAAGTAAGGAGAAGTCTTGCAGGAGTGTGAGTGGGATTTTACTGGCAGCTTTGGACTGCTTTGCTGGTGTTTCCAGGGGAGAACACTCCCTGTGCTGAGGAAAAAGGCTTCAAGGGGTAAGTCTCCTGTGGAAAATCACACAGACTTCATTCAGACAAAGGCATCTGACAATATAACTGAGCCCAGCAGACATTTCGCAAAATTAATCAAGCTTTATCTCTCTGAAAAATTCTTAACACTGTGAGTCCCAAATCCATCCCCCAAGCAACATGCACATACACAAAGAACACAAACACTACAACTAAAATAAAAATACAGAAAACACTTCTGGAGAGACAAACTATAGAGGGGAAGGGGAAATATCAGGCCTCAGATAAGGCCTTGGAAAGGCACTAGTTTTAATATGGAGCCCTATCCAAACGGATGCCCACTGTCATTAGTTGGCTGTGAAGATGATGGGGGTGTTCAAACAAGGACAGGCATCTTCTTCTGTGCCAAGGACAGTCAACAAGAGGTAAGGGACCTCACTCTTTAGGCCTGATCAAGAAGAATCTTTTCTTCTGCTGGTGAGGAAACACTGGATTTGATACAGAGCAACACCAACAACAAAGAGTAAAATGAGTTGCTTCTTTTACAGAAGGTACTGCCAAGATTTTTGCTCATTTACAAAAGGACAGACCACATTTTAAAAACTCGGACGTGAAAGAATATACAAAGAATATGACATCCAAATGAAATAAAGACTAAGTGAGAGTTGACTTGACAGTTATACGGAGACAAACACATAACCCAGCCCACCATGGCAAACTGACCATTTGAGTTTTGCTGAAGCTCTGAATCCCAGCTTGGGAGGATGAAACCTAGGTTTCAGAGTCTAAAGTTCACCCCAACAAGTAGCATGACTTGATCATCACTTAGAGGGCAAGGGAACTCACAATTGTGACCTTTGCAAGTACTGTCCAACTTGTTCACACCTACGCATACCTACACGATAGCAGAAACTAAAACAAATGCAGCAAAACAAAAGCAATAAAGCTTGGACAGTTGAGGACACCCACCCATGGAAGCCTTCATACTTCATTCATGGCCTTATCATGGCAGGTTGGTAGAGGGTTCAGATGAGAAAAATAGGGAGAAAATGTTCCTGTGTCTTGGCACAAACTGAAAACGTAGGAATACAGGCTTGAGGTGTCCCAGGACATAACTTGAGATCAAAAATATGATATCGCATTAGCTAGAAGGAACAGGAGTGTGAAGGCAGAACTGAACTGAAAGGAGAATGAGTGCAAACTGAGCTGTGAAGACAAGCACAGAAGTGGTGTGCTGGTGTACATCCAAGTGTTTTGTTCAGGTGCTGCAAAAGAGCTGTCCTCATACTTTACGTGTAATAAAAATACAACAATATATAAAAAATGGCCTGGAATTCCTAGCAAGGAGTGCCATGGTGGTCATCCTTTAGATCTCAGAACTAGAAGTGGAGCCCTTGGGAACAACACTGGAGGCAATACTGCACCAGGGCAGCCTAGGCCATTCTTCCTCCTTACCCTCAATTGAGCAAGTTGCCTTGCTCCTGAGCCTGTGTGAGACTATCTTTCCGATGGAGGTGATGAACCCCCATTCTCTTGGGGCTGCGATGTGGGCGACCAGGAGGCTTGCTTTTGCCACTTTCTGTGCTCTGCTCCAAAACCACATCTTGGTTGTTTTCCTTAGTTCCCTGCAACAGCATTCCCTGTTCTTCGGCTGGACTCCCTGGTGACTCTAGGTCCACGTAGTCTTTGTGCTTCCCTGGGGAAGATATGGCTGGATCTGCCAGACCCTCGCTGCCAGCCTCCTGCAGCAGCTTGCGGCCTTCCTCCTGAGAGAAGTCTGTTCCATAGTCAGAAGAGAGGTGACTCTGGCGGGCCCGGGATTCTGTGCTGTCTGTGTCCACACTTGAGTCTCTGCTCACGGTCCAGCTACAGCTCTGCACTGACTCTTCCCCATCCGAGTAGGCAGAGGCTGCACGGCCCAGCTCCTGCATGGACCGGCTGAAACGTTTCTGCAGCTCTTGGGCAGTGTCACGGCTAAACGATGTGCGATTCACCAACACCCGCTCTGTGGTTGGGGGAGCCTTTTCTACAAACATCCGCTGCCAGTTAGCTAGCAAATCCTCCTCAGAGCTGGCTGAGCTAGCAAATGTGCTAGGAACCTGTGGAGGGCTGCTGAAGGGGCTGCTCTGTGAAGAGCCAGGGGCTCGGTTCGCCTTGGGAGATGGCTGGTAAGAACAACTGGAGGCTGAGCGTTGCCCTTCTGAAGCGGGGCTACTGGGAAGGGTGCGCTGCCTCTCGCAGCTTTCGTCCTCCCCTTGAACCAAGCTCAAGGAGATTGCTTGGCGTGTGGCGTAAGTACAGTTTGGCAGGGGGCTGTTCTTTGGGATCCTTACTTTGTCTTCTGAGAATTCAATAACCTTGCGGCCAGGATACATGGGATGGGGAGGAGGCGGAGTAGGATATGGACTCAATTTCTCAAAAGTGGGGACATCACTCTCTAAACAGGCCTGTAACTTGCAGTTCCCATTTTGCTGCCTTGTTCCTCCTGACTCTTCGTTTCCAGGCTGCGCTGGGCAAGCATCAGGCAGTGCTCCACTCATATCTACATGCACAAAGACATCCTCAGCCAAAGGGCAACTGCCACTACTGGACTTAGCTGAGTTGAGCACCAGTGACTCCGGCTTTTCCAGGACTCTAGCAATAACTGAAGTGGGCACAACATCATTTGGGGCCAAGGTGTGTGGGACCTCCTGGCCAGGTCCTGAAGTCTCCTGAGTGCTATGGAGGTGCTTGTTGACCATGTCTTGCAGTTCATAGGGAAGCTATGAAAAAAAGGAGAAACCAAGTTATACGGAGAGGAAGATTACTTGTGGAAAAGGTATCAGAAGTAGTAGGGCATGACAGATACATGGAGCAGGACTTGGAAGATGGTGCTAGTGCAATCCAAAACTACTTATCCAAGATATAATTAAACTACTATTCAAATCACCAGCCATTTTCAGAAGTATTCATTTCTGAAGAAAAAATATTTTCCCTTTAGACTCAACAGAAGCAACAAGATCTGACAAACAAGACACTTAGAAGAAATAAAAAGAAGCATATTCATTATGTTGAATATCTTTGCTAGTGCATGTTAGGTCAATACAATATTATTGATGGGTGGAAAAAATAGCTGAAGGCTGCATTGGATTGAATGATCAACCCCCACTATTGAGAACTGCAACACTCAGGCATCATGTAATAATTATGGGCCACTGCCTTGGCAGCCTGCCCTGGCATAAGAATCAATGGTTCTCCTTGCACTTTATGACTCCCACTTGCTAAAGATTCCCCCTATGCCAGTTGCATCAAGGAAGGCAGAGCAGGAGATGGCACAACATTGTCTGCATGTAGGCAGTGAACAGAAGGAATTATGTGCCTCTGGACAGCTGCAGGGCTGTGACATGAATGTGTGTGTCCCATATTGGGCCTTAATTAGTGTATCTTCCCCAGTGACCGGCATTATCAAGTAAGCCAACTAGAAAGAGGAGAGTTTCAGGTTAGGTGGCCTAACACAATTACATGCGAAGTTTGAATAAAACCTTTTGTGCCTTGCTTGATAATATGGATTGTCTTAAGTAGCTCTCAGGTAACTAGCTTATGAAGCATTTATTCCTCTGGTAGAATATACATATGGCATTCGTTAGTATGCTTTATCCTAAAACCTAACAGACTTTAGCTGTCAATGCAAACCCCTAAGTGAGCTGAACTCTTCAAAATCATAGAGTCCACCTCTTTTTGAAGATACCATTACAATCAGCAATACTGATCCAATCTGTGTCCATCAGTGTCACCAGCAGTGCATATGCTTTACAATGGTGAGAAAAATGTTTCTGGCTGAAGTCAAGTCTTGGAAAATTTTCATGAAAAACAAAAGTTAAGCCACAGAGAGATAAACATATAAACTATATTGTTTATTTGCCTTATTATTTAATTTTTTTCTCTTGCATAGAACAAATTACTCCTATCGAGACTTGAAATAGGAGAGGCAGAGATTTGAAGTGTAAGTGAGAATGACCATGGAAAGTCCATAAGCAGAACATGACCCCCTCTTTCATTAATGATCTCTAGGAAGGAACTCTAGTTCTGAAGATAGTATTTGGCTATTATGACTAGTAGCTGCTCGCATCTCTGCTGTGAATTTTTCTATTTCTCCTTTAAAACTGTCTAGATTGGTGGACATCTCTACATCTTGTGATAGTAAATCCTATAGTTTAGTTTGATTCTGGATGGAGAACTTTGTTCTGAGCCTCTCATCTTTCAACTTCATTGGATGGCCTTAGATCCAGGTATTGAAGAAAACGTGTCTATGAGAGAGAAGATAATGTTTATATACTTTTAAAAAACATGTTATAAACCTCTAACATAGTCCCCTTTAACCTTTAAAATCTTGAGAAAGTGTACTATGATGTCGTATGTAGGACTTACTGTTGCTATTTTTATTACTTGATGCATAATATTGTTTTATATGTTTTCAAGGCCATCCTGAACATAATAACAAAGGAAAGAATAAATCAATAACATTCCACAAAAAGACTAAAAATTCAAAATGTTAGGAAGCAACATGCAGCAAATAATAGCATATATTATCATGCGAGTTCTGCTTTCAGTTTAAAAACAAACACCAAGTAAACAATAAAATAATGGAAATGGCATGTTTTTGTTGCTTATTCATATGAATAAATAACAGCCCATGAAAGAATGAATATCCTATTACAGCAAAAACAATATGTCATTCTTAAAATGAAGATAAATATGTGAGGGAAAGTCATAGGGAGGACGGAGCAAGCTTGTTTTCTGCTGCCTTGGAGACTAGGATGCGGAACAATAGCTTCAAACTACAGGAAAGGAGATTCCACCTAAACATTAGGAAGAGCTTCCTAACTGTGAGAGCTGTTCACCAGTCGAACTCTCTACCCCAAAGTGTGGTGGAGGCTCCTTCTTTGGAGGCTTTTAAACAGAGGCTGGATGGCCATCTAAACTTAAACTTAGGTTTTTGGACTGGCCTATTTGAAGGACCATCTGTACCCTCAAACCTTTTCAATATATTGCAATGTGTGTCAAGGGTCTTTTTCCAGTATCTGCCATTAAGCCTTTCTATACAAGTATACAGAAATGACAAGGCCCTCTTTGTGATGATTCCAATAAAGTAGACTGCTTTTACTGACATGCATTTAGCTACTTCTGTGCAGATATTTAGGTAAACAGTAAAAAAGGAATTCACCTGAACTGAATTAGTAATTCACCAAGTAGAATAATAGAATCAAAGAGTTGGAAGAGATATCGTGGATCATCCAGTTCAATCCCCTGCCAAGAAGCAGGAAAACCGCATTCAAAGCACCCCCAAGACGTGGCCACCCAGCCTCTATTTAAAAACCTCCAAAGAAGGAGCCTCCAGCACACTCCAGGTGAGAGAGTTCCACTGTTGAACAGCTCTTCCTAATGTTCAGGTGGAATCTCCTGTAGTTTGAAGCCATTGTTCTACAAACTATTCTGTATGCTTCCTCTGTAACTGTTATGACTGACATTCACTGCAGTCTTATTTTCATGTACACTACTACTATTTCCAGTATTAATAAAATAGTGCTATCTTTTGGACCGAGCCCAGCACTTCTGAAAGTTGAGAGATCTGGTATTATTTATGAAGCGTAGAAATGACAAAATGCTACAAAGTCTTGTGGCCCACACAGCCACTTTTTTATCCAACCCTAAAACTGATTGGGTTAAAAATATCAAGTTACTTTGTCATTTGCCACAACTGTGTAAGGCAATACACAAACTCAAATGGAACAAAAAAAGAAAAATGAGAGAAAATTTGAAATTTCATAAACACTTTTTGAACTGCCATATTTGAAAACAAGGTCTCTTTATCAAATCCCTCAAGGTTTCTACTCACATCAGCAAATTTGTGGTTTCGAAAGTGAGATTTGTTGCACTTCAAGAGCTGCACTGCTAGGTTACAGTCCTGCCGATATCTCTCCTGTCCAAAAAATAAAATCACATGGTAATTAGATGGTCACATACATGTATCTTGTTGTCTGGGGCAAAAAATAAATAGCAGTCAGAGTTGACTGCTATTTAATGATACCACATAATCGGCCATATAAGCTCGTTCATTTTCGTAGACTACTAAAAGAACCAGTACTAACTGAACTCCTTTCGCTGGGTACCATCTTCTCTTCTCAACCTTGTCTATCAGTCCTTTCAAAATACTTTATTCCCAACCAATACCACTTCGTGGCGGCTGCTGTTAATTCTCCAAACAAAACTCATCAGGACCGGTCCTATATGGTTTAGATGCTTGCTGGACAATTAAGGTGGGAGCTCACATATTGAGATTTGTTTTAAATTTTGTAAAAGACTCACTTCTTTTTTCTCTCCTTTTTATGAATGTCTTCAGCAATTTCAGTACTAAAGATGCTCAAAATTAAGGGGAGTGATCATCAGATCAAAATGTTTGAAAGGTTACCAACTCACTATGATTTTAGTGACAGATACCCACTCAGTGGGAGATAAATGAGACCCATAAGGGAATACACCTGGCAAATTTTTCAAGTGGTCAGAGCATACCAGGTAATGATGATGATGATCATTATTATTATTAGGTAAAGGTAAGGTAAAGGTTTTCCCCTGACATTAAGTCCAGTCGTGTCCGACTCTGGGGTTTGATGCTCATCTCCATTTCTAAGCTGGCGTTGTCTGTAGACACCTCCAAGCTCATGTAGCTGGCATGACTGCATGAAGTGCTGTTACCTTCCCGCTGTAGCGGTACCTATTGATCTACTCACATTTGCATGTTTTCAGACTGCTAGATTGGTAGAAGCCGGGGCTAACAGCAGGAACTCACACCACTCCCCGGATTCGAACCTGTGACCTTTTGATCAGCATGTTCAGCAGCTCAGTGCTTTAACCCACTATGCCACCAGGGGATTATTATTATTATTATTATTATTATTATTATTATTATTATACCACCCTATCGCCCCGAGGGGACTCAGGGTGGTTTCTAACACATATGACAAGCATTAAATGCCAACAAAGAAACATATCAACAGTATACTTGTGTATAATCCCATATATAGATACTAGGGCTGTTTGATTTTAAAAAGTTTCAAAACTTGTTTTGGATCTAGTGATAGATAGCGTTTCGGATTATTTAGACTTCCAAAAAAATTCCGATAAATTTCAAAATTGATTTGGAAGTATTTCCGAAATTTGGAAGTCTTCGGAAGTCTTCAAAAATGGCTTCCACTTTCAAAAAATGGGCAAAAAAAAGCAGAAGGCAGAGTCAGCTGTTAGCCATCAGCCAATGAGCAATCAGCAAGAAAATTCGGAAATGACATCCGAAATTCAGAATTCCAAAATCTGGAATTCGAATTTCGGAATTCCTTTTGGAAGGGCTGCTCTTGAAAAAAAAAGTCGGAAGTATCCGAAAAACTTCTGAAATTCGGGAGTATCCGAAATTCGAAAACAGCCCTAATAGATACTATACTTGATCTTAGGTCCGAGCTTGTTTTAGGTTCTCCCAGGTTGGATTAAGTTCTTGCCTTTTGCAACTCTACTCAAGAATGGGAAGGTTCTTTTAAATAGTTATGGTGATTCACACTGGCTCATGGCTAAGTCGTCTCAACTTTTTGGATTTACTTCTTGACTAACATTTCTGGACTTGTACATGAGTATATACAGTAGATCATTTCGTGAGGCCAATAGAAAAAAATAATAAAAATATAATTCTTGTTATAATGAAACAAAAATATATCACAAAATGCAAAACAAATACCAGAAAATATCCCCCTAAAAGACAGTTCAATGATATGTTGATCATGCATTCCAAATCATTTTTGAATCCCAAGATTAGTTCTAGTTCAGATTTAGGATGAATTGTAAGGTGCAAGTCTTCCCTTGGGACTTCCATTACCTTGATTCTCAGGGAGGAGAAAGCATTCAGGTTTTCACATAGAGCCAACACCACCTGTAAGTATTTTTTTAAAGGGTGCTTCCACTCAATATATTTGCTGTGGATGCATGGTCTAAGTCAGGTGGGCAATTATTTTTTCCAAGGGGCCGCACGAGAGCAAACAAATATTATGGAGGACCGCACCTATTTATTTATTTACTATATTTACTATATATTACACATAATTACTATTAACATATTAATATATAAAGAAATATTCATATATTATTAGTATTAATATCATAATTATTATATTATAGTGTCTATATAGAGAGACATAATATATTGAAATTATAATATAATATAACATTATTATATTACATTATATTATAATATTATTATTATTATAAAATTATTATTATAATTATAAAATAATAATAAAAACCACTAAAATAAAATTCAAGAAGACAAGGTGCGAACCAAGATGAAGGCTGACATCCTGAAGATAGGAAGGATCCCAAGATGGAATGGCCCAATGGCCCCAACCCAGAGGATGGCGAAGCAGACCCAGCGTGTGTGTGCCCTGCCTCAGAGAGGTTGTCTGCCTGCCTGCCTGCCTTCTTTGCTCGCCCTCTCTGCTTGCCTGCCACTCACCCGCCGGGGGGGGGCTCCGAAGGGAGCTCGGACGAAGGTGGGGACTCTTTGAACGTGGAGGTCAGCGGCCCCTCGGGAGCTCAGTGGCTTCGCCGCTCTCGTCGCCCGAGGCCTCCATGATCCACTCGGGGCGGGAGGCAGGTCTTCCTGGCCGCCTCCCTCCTTCCTTCCCTTCCCTTCCTCCCCTCCGCCCTCCTCCTTCCACCCTCTGCCTCCACCGCGCAGGGACGCAGCACAGCGCTTTGTCCCCATGTCCCTCCGCCAGGACAAGAAAAAAAAGTGGAGAGCGGAGCAGCAGGCGATCGGAGGCTGCAGGCCTCCGCCCACTCTCACCCCCAGCCGTTCCCCAGCTGATCGCCCTGCTATGGAGTGCCTGGCATCCCTGGAGGCGATCCGGGCCTGCAGGAGGAGCACTCGGTGACCTGAGGCGGCTGTTCGCCCTGGCGACCGGAAAACGATCAAGTCTTCCAGGTCGCCAGGGTGCTCAGCCCCCGCAGGTCGGCGAGTGCTCCTGCTGCAGGCCCGGATCACCTCCAGGGATGCCAGGCACTCCGAAGCCGCCGCTCCTCCGGCCTGTCTGCCGGAGATAGACTCTGCCCCACAGAGCCCGCGATGGCATGGCGGCAGGGCACCCCTTCCTCTTGGCCCCGCCCCCGACGCCTGTCTCCCCGGGCTGGATAGAAGCAGCTGCCGGGCCGCATCCAGCCCACAGGCCATAGGTTTCCCACCCCTGGTCTAAGTACATGATTACTTACATTGAGTTCTTCCAGTTTATTGATGGTAGTTTTAGCATCAAGGAGCTTATTTGTCAGCTCCACAATCTCCCAATCAAGTGTTTTCCGATCCATTTCTGCTTTCTTAATCTGGAGTACAAGAATACACAGGTAATGAGCTCCACTACTAAAGCGCAAGCTGTTTTTGCTTCTGTCCTACTCTATTTCAAACAAAACTCACAGCCTACTCTTGAGAAAATTTACAAACCCCCCTTTCCGCCATTTTAACAGAGAAGGAGGCATGGCATCAATCACTCTGCATTGATTTGCTTAGTAGAAATAACTAGATAGGAAAGTAATCTGCCACTGGATCTTGCCATACCTATTTGGCAAGCACACCATGCAGAGAATGAACGCTGTTCCTTAGATAATCAGGGTTCGGATATGATGACAGGGGATCACGTAACAAAGAGAAATGCTCCCCAGTAGCGTTAAGATGTCCTTAAGCATGCATCAAATATATATTTCACTTAGATAGCATATCCAAACACATCTTACAGGTACAGAACTTTGTCATCCAAGAAACATTCTGGACTAGCTCTCATTTAGTAATACTCGCTTCTGCCAAGAGATGTTCCTCTTAAGCCCAGTAACTATTAACAGCTATCTACAAATGAATAAAACAAGCATGTTCTACTTGTTTTAAATGGCTCTAGGGGTTTAGCACTGAAATTTGGCAATTTGCCACATAATTTCAGTTTTTGACCATCGGTTGGGGGAATGGTCATAGACTCACTGAAGTTGCCTACCCCTTCTCGCTGCCATTTTAACCATTTGTTCTCCTCTTCAGCTACAACTTGACATCCATTTGTGAAAAAAAGATGTTTTGAAAACATGAAGCAGGGAGGATTATCTTTTTAAATACATTTACAGAACCCTATGAGTTCTTTATTAACAAACAGAATAAAACATCTGAAAGAAGAAATGTAATTCTTTAAAACTATATAAATGACATGAATGGTAGGCAACTTCAACAGGTCCAAGGGACAATGTTTTGCCTCTCGGGCCCTTCAGGGACTGCAAAAGCTACAAAAAATGTGTCATGGCTAGAAACCCACTTCTTGTTTTGAAAAGGGATGCTTATGTTAAACAAATAGGAGGGGCTGCAAACACCTTATGCTTGGATGCTTGAGGAAAAGGGAGGGGTCCAGGAAAATATCAAGGGTTGGAGACTGCCAATATGCAGGGGAGGAGGGTCACTCTGCCCAACACAGAGATACACAAATGAACCAAATAAACTCTTGATCTGCATAATTTATTTGCCATTTTTCAATAATATACAGGAGGAAAGAGCTAGTTCCATTGGAAGTTTTCCTCTAAAACTCCACTCAGTTGCAAACCTTATCTTCTTCACATATGATCCAATTTTATGAGTATCAACTCAGAAATTAGCATCAGTGTGTCCAGTGAGGCTTGTTCCCAAGTAAAAGCAAACAGGGTTTTAGTTTTTATGTGCTAAGTACATAAAATACACTTGTCCAAAGGAACCAGACTTGTAGAAAAAATATAGCCCTCCGAAGATATATGATTTTCCCACATGACAAAATTTTGGATTTTACACAAAAAGAACTGGGGACACCTTGCTCTAGATCTCATGATACTATTCTTCTAGCTTCTTCCATATCGAATCCTGCTTTGGTGTTGACATTAATGACACGGAAACCATCACTCCCAAGACTTTCCTCTGCAACAACTACTAACTAGGTTTGGCAGAACTGAACTTTAACCTAGCCTGTCACCATTCCTTTCTATAACAAGAGAGGATGGCTGTGCCAGATGAAGAATGAATGGGCTCGGCAGAATGCAGAAAGTCTGCTAAAACAATCAGGAATGAATGTTGGATTTATACTGGAATGAAAAGTCCTGAATGTGCACACCTCTTTAGGCCTTGTTAGTTTGGTCCCTGTGGCTCCTCCTATCAGCTTCAGTTAAGGAAATTTATTCATCTTAGATTTCTCCTGATCCTCTGAAATCTTCAAGAAAGAAGGGTTAGGGGAGTTGTACAGAGCATATTTTGAGGCTGGTACTAAGAGGAGTGATTTGTGAGCATAGTCTTAGACAACGGCTCAAGTAGAAATAGGGCATTGCAATATGCAATCGGTCAGCATAGTAACTATTAGAACTCCACCTATGTGCCTACAGAGAGAATTGAAGAACAAGATCCTAGGTTCCTTTTCAGCCCAAAATGACTAGTTTTCTCCGAAGTTCATTTCTTTCCTAGTCTAGGACACAATATATAAGGTGGAGCAATATCCTGGATAGATGTGTGGACCAAAACAGGCCACAATTCCAATTATTTTATTCAAACCCAAGTTTCTGGCAGATTCGGCTTCTGGGACCCCTTCGAGGACAATGCAAGCGGACTGGAATAATGCATGACCAACATGACAGGCTGACACATGTGAAGAGAAGAAAAGAAAACACAAACTAAAAGACGCAACTGCAAAAATCCAGCTTTGACTGAGAGAGGCCTGAGAGGTGAGTGCACCGAAATGTGCCAGCCGCAGCATAGGAAGAAAAAAGAGACAGAGAGAGAGGGAGGAGAGAAAAGAAACAGCCATGAGTGTTATGAATGCACACAATACACAAATGTTGGCTCCAATCTGATAGCCCGCACCCATGATGAACTTCCCTGCCCAGATCATGTGGCAAACACATACATCACACTTACAGCTCTTTTAAAAAGATGATACAAAGCAAAGCTACACACAGCCACATTGCAGGAGAGCCCAAACTCTTTCACCACAATACAAAAGGTCTGGACGGCACCCCAATTGCTCTTCTTAGGTTGCTGTATCCTAAATTAGACTGACTACATTCTGAACTCACTATAAAACAATTATATACCCTAGACATCCCAACTGTTAGCATAAAGTCTGGCCCAAAACAGGTTCAGCAGGTCAGTTACCAGGGCATGCAGCTTCTCCTCCAAATCCTGATTGGTTCTCTGTGAGGCTGTGTAACTGTTCTGCAACCTAGAGACAAAAACAAGCGTCCAGATTAGAGGAGACACAAGAGACTCTGCAGCCACATTAGAAAAGGGACTATTCTACACAGCTCAAGTGTACTGTTTTGCCATGAAACTGTTAGACCACTGAGCTGCTGAATTTGTGGACCGAAAGGTCAGAGGTTTGATTCTGGGGAGTGGGGTGAGCTCCCACTGTTAGTCCCAGCTTCTGCCAACCTAGCAGTTCGAAAACTTACAAATGTGAGTAGATCAATAGGTACCGCTCTGGCAGAAAGGTAAAGGCGCTCTATGCAGTCATTCCGGCCACATGACCTTGGAAGTGTCTACGGACAACGACGGCACTTTAGCTTAGAAATGGAGATGAACACCACCCTCCAGAGTTGGACACGACTAGACTTAATGTCAAGGGGAAACCTTTACCTTATCTTGACAATAGCATTTGTTACCACTCCCCCACCCCAAGATGAGAATTAATGACTTGCTTTTCTAACTCCAGAAATAAGGAAGTGAAAGTGGTGCTTTTCTAGACAGACTAAATATGCTAGGAGGTTCCAATATTTGTTGCTAGAGCTCATAGGTTTTTAAAATATTCAAATTACATTTCTTTTTTCCTGCACAATTTTTTTGGCTGCAACATTTTATTCCCATCCTTGAGCGAGTTTCTTTTTATTTCATGAAGTAGTATGCACCCTGCTATAACCCATTCTTTGATAAAATAAACTTTTAAAACTATGTCATGATTTCCAAGATTCTGGTCTTCCAAGTGTTTTGAACACCAGCTCCCAAAATCCCAAGGCAATTGAGGTTTCTGGGAGTTAATTCTACAACAACTGGAGGACTAGTTTGGGAATCGCTGGACTATGTTATGTAGTACCCAATGATAATGTCATCAGTTCTGCTTAAAATGAAGCCCATCAGTCATAGCATAACAAATGGTAATGGTAATATTTGGCCTCTGCAAGATATTTAGGCCCATTTAGACACACAAATGTTTCTGAGACATGGGATGATGAATTAAAATTGTATGATTGGAAACCTGAGGGCATCTATCTGTTATAGAAAGGTATCAGTTCACAATTAATGTTGCAAGATAAATACTTGAGATTCTCCAGAACAAGAAAATATGTTTTTGTCCAGCTGCCTTATTTCACTTTACACATCCTTCACACTCCACCAGCATGTTTGATGCTTTTAAACTCACATACCTACGGAATTTATCCTTGAATTTCTCTAGCTCCTCACGATTCTGACTCAACTCCATCTCCAGATAGTCTTGTCCAGACTCTAACTCCCTCTCCATTGCCTCCATTTTGTTGGTGACATAGGCCAAACGGCGACGCAGTTCCTCATTTTCATGTTGCAGCAACCTAAAGGAATTACAACAGTAACTGTAAGAGTTGCAGTCATCAATATACATACACAAAGGTCTATGCTTCACTTTCAGACTCTGAATGACCATAGAAATATATATCCAGAAAATAGTTCACATTCAATATCCGCTCAGCTCAACTGCAAAACATTAAAAGTAAAAAAGCATTTTGGAAAAAGTGGCTGGTTATTCAAAAATTTCAAAATTGCTTCACATGTCCCTCCCTGCCCAGCAAATACTACAAGGCATGTAAAAGTTGTGTTTTGTATGATTTACACTCTTGTAAATGCATCTCCATTCAATGAAACTGAATCCCAAGCTGAGATTTTCAACGTAAGATTCTTGTTTGAAAGCTAACTTTCACGATAGAATCACTTTTATAAACTGGCAGGCAAATGATTTGCAAGCCAATTGGTAAGTAAAATCATGCTGGATATTCTCAGTTGCAGAAGTGCTCAGAAAGCTTAATTCTGGTCTACAGTTCCTTGAATCCCTCAGTGAGTACATACATCAAGCACAGGTAAACTTCAGCCCTTCAGGTGATTAACATCTCTTCAAGACAAAGCCACCTCACTTAGCCTCTAGACTCGAGCCCATATGTTCTCTTAAAAAAAATGAAAATAGGGAATGGCTGGCTATTGGAGATTTCACTCTGGATATTTATTTATTTATTATTTATTTATGGCATTTTACTCCGCTCTTCTCAACCCCCGAGGGGGAACTCAGAGCGGCTTCCAAAAGGCATAATAATTTGATGCCTACATCACAATTGCAGTATAAAACACAATATAAAACCCTCCAGCATTCGACACTAAAATACATTAAAATACAATTATATTCACACATCCTATGCATTCACCTGGATAACTCTCGGTTATGGAAAAATAAAAAGATCCTTGTTGATATGGGGTAGAGAAGGGGATGAAAAGGCCAGCAGAGAGACCTAAGTTGTTTAGGAAGGGAATGCATATTTCTGCATAAAAGCGTAAGTAAGGGGTCCTCAAACTAAGGCCCGAGGGCCGGATACGGCCCTCCAAGATCATTTCCCTCGCCCTTGCTCAGGGTCAACTTAAGTCTGAAACGACTTGAAAGCACACAACAACAAAAATCTTATCTCATCAGCCAAAAGCAGGCCCACACTTCCCATTGCAATACTAATAAGTTTATATTTGACAAATTGTTCTTCATTTTAATAATTGTGTTGTTTTAAGTGTTTTTGCACTACAAACAAGATATGTGTAGTGTTGCATAGGAATTCATTCATGTTTTCTTCAAATTATAATCTGGACCTCGAACAGTTTGAGGGACTGTGACCTGGCCCTCTGTTTAAAAAGTTTGAGGACCCCTGGTGTTAGTATTCAGAGAGGAGGACAAATTTGAGCAAAAGGGTTCCCAAAATGTAAGATTTGTTTTGTGCTTATCATGTAGATTTGTTATTTATTTATTTATTTATTTATTGCTATCCCGCTTTTCTTCTGAATCAGGACTCAAAGCGACTAACAACTTATAAAAAGCAAAGACATCACATGTAATGAAAATAAACAGTTCCATCACAAGCATACTCCTATGTAATAACATTATAAAACCCACATCAAACATAGTAAATATCTAAACAAAAACACAGTTAAAACCTTCAATAGGATTAAAACCCCATCTAGTATTATGGTAGTTCCTTTAGGTCGTAGGTCCATTGCCTTTAGGTCAAAGGTCCAATTCAGTTCAAATATTTCACATGATAGGTCTAGTAATCATTCTCCTTCAGGGAAGGCCTGTTTCCATTGGCAAATTTTTACTGGTCCCTGACACATTTTTCTAACACATTCATCATATTAATTTTGGAAAAATGGCTTTATTTTCTGTGAATGGTTGTTTTGATGGCCCTATCCACTACAAAAGCTATTTCTGCATGGTAACCATTTATGATGGTATTCCAAACACCCTCTCAATGTTCTCAAAAATAGAATTCAGGCCAAGCCAGCTTCTCCCAGTTTCTTTAAATTCGGGGGTAAAATGATCTGCTAGTCATAAGAAAAGAGAAGTTGAGAGTTTGTGAAAGGCATGAAATAGGATGCATTCTCACAATCAAAGGCACTATACAAAAGAAGACTACATACATATAAAGAGAAGAGGTTTCTCAGTCTCATGCTGTCAGATTATGTTTGTGACTTGCAAACCCCCGTGAGTTCTGCCATGAGTACATATAAATATCTGCTTTGGACCCAAAACGGAAATTCAACAACTGATCATGCTGCTTTGAGAGCAAAGAAAGAGCCTTATTCTCAGCAGCAAGCCACCCATCCATATCAACATCTCCTCTCAGTTTACATTAAACACAGCAGATAGGTGCAGCTATGTAGCTCAGGTTTCCTCTACTGGAAGTCAAAACTTACTTAATAATTTATTGCTGTCTAGAAAATCAAGCAAGAGTGAACAGAAGAGAATTCACTGACATCAGTCCTTGTCCACCATGCATTCAGTACAAGCAAAGTAAAATTGACCCAGTTTCCAAGCCAGTGAGTAGAAAGAAATAAGGCCAATTCAAAGCTGTTTCAGACGCATGACATGGCAGGTTTATGTTGCTCTATCCATGCATTTGCATGGATACATACATTATTTTAAATTTCTATCAACTTTTCTTGGCACATTCTTTATTGACTGAAAAACAAAAAAATACGACTTAGCTTTTATATTTTAAGAAGAACATAGACAAATTGGAGATAATTCAGAGAGGGATAATGAGGATGGTAAAATATATAGAACAAAACATAGGAGGAAAGGTTGAAGGCACTCAAGCTTGCTCACTTGGTGAAGGGAAGACTGACTGATGACATGATCGCAGTCTTTAAATACCTCATGAACTACCACAAGGTGGATGAAGGCTTGTTGTCAGAAAGCAGAACTAGGTCTAATGACTTTAGGTTATAGGAGGGTAGGTTTTTATTGAAGGAACTTCTTAACAGTAAGTTGCAATGAAACCAAATGCATAAAGAGGTGGTGTAGTATCCTTCTCTGATGTCTTCAAAAAGCTTCCTGCTGGAAACCCTGCATTGAGCAGGGTTTAAACCTGATGGCCTATAGGGCCCCTTTTCTAATTCTATTTCCATCTGTCTAGACAAAATATCTTTAAAAAACATACTGAGGACTTAACGTTGCTAAAATGACTGCAAGCTATTGTTGAGATATGGGCAAATCCAGGCCCGAATGCAGCCCTTTGGACTCTTTTCTCAGGCCCTCTTCTCTCTCGTCATCCTATCCTTCCTTCTACTTTCCTTCCTCTTTACTTCCCTCTTTCTCCCTTCCTCCTTCCTTCCCTTCCACCCTTTCACTCTTCCTTCCCTCTTTTCTCCCTCCCCCCTCTCTTTCTTCTTCCTTCCTTCCCTTTTGACTTTCCTTCCTTCTCTTTTTTCTCCCTCCCTCCATTTCCTTCCACACTTCCTTCCTTCTCTTCCTTTCTTCCTTCTTAGGAGAAGAGAAGGTAAAGTGGGAACATGAGAACCATGTTTCAAGATTTCAAAGGGTGTCCCCTTTGAGGAAGAGGGGGAAAACTGACTTTCTGCTGCTCTAGAGACCAGGAAACAAGGGAGCAAATGGCAGGAAAAGCGATTCAATTGAAAAGATTAGGAAGAACTTCCTGAGAATAAGAGCTGTTAGAGAGTGGCATAGGCTGCTTGGGGGTGTGGTGGAGTCTCATTCTCTGGAGGCTTTTCAGCAGAGGCTGTCTACTGGGAGTGCTTTGATTGTGCCTTCTTTCATGGCAGGGGATTGGACTTGATGGCCCTTATAGGTCTCTTCCAGCTCTAGGATTCAGGATTATTTATCAGGAGTACGCAATACAGGGTCTAATGAATACACTTTTTCTCTCCCGTCCACCATCTCATCCAGAGAAAGGCCAACCCTTTTGGGAGTCAGGCGTTTCCTGTCTGTCCTTCAGCTTCTGCCTCTGAAAGAGAAAAGGAAGGGGAGGAAAAGGCAGGGACGGGACTTGGGGAGAACCCACTCCAGGCCACCATGCGGCCCCCAAGTTAGAAAGTTTGCCCATTCCTGCTATAGTGTAACAGGACTCTGCTTCATCACTGCAGGTGTCTATGCCTGAACACAATATGGCTTCTCTGCCATTTCTGCTAAGATACATATGAAGAAACTCAGCTGAAGTTATTTCTTTAGGGTTTTTTCCCCTTGTCAACCATAGATCCTATTGGATGAGCAAACCCTATTACAACAGTAGAGAATATGTGCAAATGCAACAATCTGAAAAACAAAATATCTGCAAAACAAAATGAGACAAAAAGAGACTAAAATACTTACTTCATCCTTTCTGCATCTGTCAAGGGTTCCTATACAAAAAAGAGGTACAAACTTATTTCCAGAGTGGCAAAGTTAAATATTTAAGTACCAGAGAGAAAAAACCGCAACATTCTCTTACTTCCTTTAAAAAGAGCTTTAATTCCACAACAACTCCTACTTCTCAGAGACTGTCTACATTAGAAGGAAAGGACAAGTTTGAAAAGTATGGTTAAGAGAGAAGAGCAATTTCGATTAAAGTCTGCTCTGACTCCATTACAAAATGAATTTAGCTACCTGCATTACAGTAGTTGTTCTGTAAAAAACACGAATAAGGAGGTTGATAGAAAACCTGCTGATCATTTTAGTTCTCTTTTGTAGCCCACAAATATTCATTCAATATTTAGCATAACATTACAGTATATTGTTTGAACAAGTCAGCAAATGCAAGCCCCTCTTTGCTCTGCTAAACTTTCTGTAATATCATTTAATGAGTGACCTGAAACATTTCTTACCCTTCCCTATTGTTCAAGAAAGTAGTTCTAATCAAAATATAAGTATTTACTGGCATTTTTGCAGAGAGGTCCAAACAACATACATGATCGCCTTCATTAGATTTTACCCTCAAAATAATGGTCCAAGATTACTTTATGAGCTTTGTGGCATAGCAGAAATTTGTTCCAGACCATCTGTCCTAGTCAGATACAACAGTACTTTGTTTTCATATCTTTATACAATGCTACTTGTTTTGTTTTAATCACATCTTTTTCCTGGAATGGAAGATGCTACCTTACAGTTCTGGCTTCAGATCTGGGCAATAAAGACTTGGTTGCCAACTGCTGCGGTGCCTTACTATTGCACAAGCTTATTTATTAGCCTGTTCTGCTTAGCAGCTAGCTCTCACTTCCACCACTGTCTGCTCACTCTTTCCTTCTGGGTCAGAGGGAAAGGAGAGGTGAGTAACTTGTCAATGAGAGGGCAACCTGTCAGCAAGAGGGCCAGCAATCCAGGGGAGGGAGTTCTACCAATGGTCCCAGATATGCTAATGGCTGACAGTGACACTGCTGTACACCAAGCACAAAACTAAGAGGGCTTGCAGCTCCCCATTCCTTCTAATGCCTACTAATACAAATAAAAATGCTGGAGAAAAATATGACATCATTCATTTTTTTAGTGCCTTTGACTTTGTAATCCCTTTCGTTGAGGAGTGAAAGAATAGTAATTTCCAGCTTTTCTTCATAGTTTAGCAGAGAATGCCTATTGCCTCTTCTAGGCTGATTATCTAAATGGGTAAACAGCAATAAATAGGTGTAGCATGCTGGTACTCTAGTCTTGCACACATAAAGAAGCATCGAAGACAAGAGGTCTCACAAGGAATAAAGGCTGTTATTATGGAGGCTAGAGTAAGAAAATGCAAGAGAGCACCAATTTTTCTCTCTGAATACACCTTTCCCAACTGGTCCACAGTGGTAGGTGTGTCTGGGGGGGGGGGGGGTGAACATCTTGAAACAAACAGACCCAGGGCAGGCTACATGGTAGAAGGCAACACAAGCTAATAGTTGTGTTGCATGGAAATAGGTGTGAAGCATGGAAAATTGATAATATGGTCTTAATTTTCTATATAATGAATAATCTCTTTATACAAACAACATGTGAGGCTTAGTCTGAAAAGCTATAAAACAATACTTCTCAGATATGATTGAAACAAGGAAATGAAATCCCTTCAACAATTCACTAATGAGAAATTAGGGAATCTGTCTCCTCAGTGCTCCCAGCTAAAATACATACAACAGGAGTTTAAGGACAAGTACTTGAGCCTCAGATCTTCATCACCAAATACTTACCTTGTTTTGTGCTAAGCTGAAGGAAGGGGGGGTTCGAGATGAGCCACTGCCCTCCTCCTGGTTCCAATGAGAGTTAGAGGAGAAGGACCCTTTCTCCAAGCAGCTTGACTCTAATGCTGGTTTCTGGATGGGTTTGAGACCCAGAGGCGGCACCCGCATATGCCGCAATAAGTGCTTGCTCTGGTCTCGCCCTTTGCCCCTCCCTCCCTCTTGACCTGGTGTTTTCCATGAAGACTGGTGCTGCTGCTGCTCAGAAGCTACCCTTGCCAAGCCCAGCTCGGCCAGTTGCTGCAGCTGATACTGGCACAAATCCACCACCCGCTTCTCCATGGAGAGGAATTTCTCCTTGTTGTCCTTCCTCGCCAGGACAGGCTTCCTCCTTAGTCTTGAAGCCCTCTCCATCTCCTCAGGCAATTTCCTATGACAGGATCCCATTTCAAGATCCTCACGCTTTCGTTCCAATTTTCTCCTATGTTGGCGAAGACTCTTCTCAGCAGCCCACTTACTGCTTCCAAACTGGCTTTCCTTCTGGCCTTCTGGTGTGGAACATCTGGGAGAAGTGGGGGAGTCCTGGCTACCTTCTCCATTCCTTCCCTCACCCAAGGAATGCAAGTGGACAGGGCTCAGCACTCGGTGAGTGATCTCATCCAGGAATTTGGAGAACTGGAGCTTCTCCTCTGTGATCTTCTCTTTGCGTCTGAGGGATTCAGAAGAGCTCAAGCTGCTGTGTTCCAATGAATGCTTGTCACGTCTGTTGAAACACAACTGAGGATCACTATACTTGCGAGAGCGGCAGCTACGAGCTAGGGTCTCCACTGAATGGGACTTACGCAGGCTTTCTGGCTGCACTGCCAGCATCTCTGACTGCTTCAAGATGCCTTTGAGAGGCAGGTGGCTTGTTACAACACGGTACTTCCTTGGTGCTAAGACTTCTGCAGGTTCCTTGAACATAAGTGATCGCTCCAGACTTCTGCTTTTGAAGGAGCAGGTTGGCCGCTGGCCTTCATCTCCAGAAACTACTACTGTCTCTACGCTGCGACTCATGAATTTACTGAGCCGGCCACGGTTAGGATGACGACAGTGTTTCACATTCCGCCTCCCCATTTTCCCGCTGTGTAATAACACAGGTGATAGAGTCCGATTCTTCAAGTTCAATTCTGCTCTGCACCCTGAGATCTCCTTGTCACTGCTGGACTCCAGAGACCAGGAAGAAAAATTTACGTTGCAAACCTCATACCCATCCACCTGCTGCTTGAGCTGGCCTGCCTTGGTGTAACTAAACCCTTTTTGCTGACGCCGTGGGACCAGGCCCTTAGCTGCCCTGGCTTCAGTTACCTGACTCTGCTCCGCCAAAATCACACCATCTTGGTCATCACGTAGGATGGGCAGCTCATGGTGGATCTCACGGTGTTGTGGAGGAGCCTTACGGTAGGGTTTCTTGGAAGGTACCGCACTCATCATCGTCCCTCTCACTTTACCTTCACAGCAGGTTACCTGAAACATGCGAAATTGCAGAGAACAGAAAGTCACAGTTGTCCCATTCAGCCCAGAAATGTTTCCACAAGGTGATCAGGTACCCTGTTTCTCAGAGCTGGCATTCACATAGAGAGCAGAGGCAGGATACAGGCCTGAGCTCTGAAATAATAGCTGCAGAAAAAAGGAAGAGGAGGAGAAAAAGCACAGCTGTGACATCCTAACCGGCAAGAGCAGAGAACTGGCTCATTCTCTTTCTCTGTGTTGTGCGTGCATGCGTGCGCGCGCACACACGCACACACACTCTAACATTCAGCATGTGTCCAGATTATATATAGTAAATGAGAACAGACCTTAGAGCAGCATATTGATTGGGCTCTTTAGGAAAGGCTGTTTCCGATATGGAAACTGAAAACCTTATAGGCAGTAGTGACAAGCCAGGCAGGAGCCATTGATCTCATGCTGTCACTGCCAAGAGGGACAACATGGGAGGCAGTCACAGATATTAAGCACACAGGAGCAGTTATGAGCTTGTACTAGTTAAAGCAAAATTACTCCCAAGTGTGACAGGAACAAAGACAGAAGAGGGAAGCACTTTTGCTGCCATTCTATTTCTCTGAGGACCAAGGGCAAAGCTGAAGACATTCCTAGAACTGAAGACACTGCCAAAAGATGCTGAGGTATGTTGTTTGTTTATATATGTGTGTTTGTGTAAACAGATAGAAAGCCCTCCTCTTGCAATAACTACCAGGGCAGAAAAATAAGTTACTGACGTTAGCAACATTACATTTTTAAAAGAAGTCATCAGTCAGAACTTCACCTACCTGCATCTATTTCTAGGACTACATACGACAGAAGCAGCATGTAGTTGACATTAAGTATAGGATAGGAAGCTCACAGAATTGATGTGATGTGCATGAAGACACAAGCAGGCTTCCACCTTCTACTGGGTAAGCAGAATGGCAAACATGAGTAGTGCTCAAGCTGTTGTCAGCTAAGATTACAAAACTCTCAGTAATAACAAAACAAGAAATGTTCACACCCTTCCAGAAATTAGACAGATTTGGTACAAACCTAGAAGCCTCTCATGTAAAGTATCCAAAACAACAAAAATCAAGCTTTCTATCAGTCTACCAAGTCATGGGTAGGAAAAGAGCAGTCCATGGGCCCATATGCCCTACAGAGACCCTCTTGCCAACCCCATCCTACCTTTTCCTCAAAAAAAAGTGGGGAGAACAATTTTATCATGCTTTGGATTCTCTCACGCTTCTAAACACAATCTTCTTCTGTGGCTTGAACATACAAACAAACAGAAAGCTGAGTCCTAGTCAGCGTTCTCTTTCATTTTTTTTTTAAAAAGGATACTTATTATTTCTAAAACTGCCTTGGAGCCCATAAAAATATAGGCAAGTTTCCTTCCACAACCTCTAATGGGTTTTGAATCCCATAAAAAAACCACAGTAAGAATGGAATAGGGAATGAAGTTGCAGCAAATGGCTATAGTGGCTGGATGAGTGTATACACAACTCTCTAGGATCCTAAAAAGGGACAATAAATATCCAAATAGTTTCAGAACTCTTTTTTAGGTTCTAAAGGTCCCAGAAAAGTTCATAAGCTATGTGACCGACAAACAACATTTTAACTTCTGCCAGTATCCCCTAGAATGCAAGTGAAGCTACTTTGTGTTAGACTTCAAACAATTCTTGACTGAAGGTCCTATGCATTACAGTAGTATCAATGTTGATCCCACTTAATAAGACCAGGGATTAATACACATACCAAATGAAAATAGCAGAATCAATGCTGATGAAGAGTGAGAAAGAGTTTTCATAACAAAGGTCAGTCAAGAATGAACAGACTGAAAATGAGAGGTTAGTCTAAAGGGATAAGAAACAGCTGAAGGTATAGTTAAGGCCAGAACATAATAAACCAGAAAACACTTTGTAGAAAAAATCTGTACCATCATTTTATGCAAGCAGATTCTTGTCTCCTTCCTCCTATATGGGCAATGCATTTTCTTGAGTTGACATGCAGCCTTTGTAATAGTTATAGCTGACCAAAACCGGTAAACGAGAATAAAGGAAACAATGTATTGTAGATTCTCTCAAACATTTCACATTGTGAAAAGCAGGGGGCTCTAATAAAATAGTCAAACCGACTGGCACTGTGTGCTGCTATAACTGGTCTCTGCAGTATCCCTTTGCATGGCTCAAGACACATCTAAACTTCTGAAGCTCAAAACCAGGCACCCACAGCCTCAAACATTTTGCTCCCACAGTATCATCCAAGAACTAAAGTTGAGCTCACCAAGAGCCACTGTGAGACATCTAGCAGCCTCATGTACAGGTCCTTCTCAATAAATTAGCATATAGTGCTAAAGTTCATTATTTTCCATAATGTAATGATAAAAATTAAACTTTCATATATTTTCGATTCATTGCACCAACTGAAATATTTCAGGTCTTTTTTGTTTTAATACTGATGATTTTGGCATACATATCTCAAAAAATTAGCATATTCCATCCGACCAAATATGCTAATTTCTGAGACAGTATTTTTGGGTTTTCAGGAGCTGTATGCCAAAATCATCAGTACAAAACAAAATAAGACCTGAAATATTTCAGTTGGTGTGCAATATATGAAAGTTTAATTTGTATCATTACATTATGGAAAACAATGAACTTTAGCACCATATGCTAATTTTTTGAGAAGGACCTGTATACAATTCTAGAAGAATATATATTATTTGCTATTTCATCCCAAATAATCTTTATAAAAGACAGGGGGAGGTATACACCAGCAAGTATGGGAAAAGCAAACAAGAAAAGACTACAAAATTAACATTTGAAACTTTTTTAAAAACAATGAAACTCTAAGGAAACTTTTTAAAAAGTAGTATGTTTGCATATTTTCCTGTAAGTCAGTAAGAACAGCTATTCAGAGATTGTACAAAAGGAGCTAATTTTTTTTTAAAAAATCTGAATCTGTAAAAAAAATCCAACTCAAGGGATAAAGTATAGTCCCCAGTGCAAAGGATCAGATAACAGGTATTGCCAAAACCTATGTCTAAGAGCCTCTCTCAGATAATACAGAATCGAGATGGCAGGGAGCTTCATCAGTTGCTTCCTTCATATAACAGATGGGTCTGATCTCACTGTAGGGTCAAGGTGTGGAGAGGTGCAGTATTCATTCTCCACCAGACCTTCAGGAAATCTATAGCAGAGGTGCTAAAGTACTTACCAGCCTGGATTAAAATTTGAACCCTTGAGAAGACAGTATTCAGTCCAATGATCTAAAAAAGTTAAGAAAACATAGATAACTTAGCATGGAGACCATTGCCGTCTACTGCAGCTGAAAAAATAGACACTCATTCATAAAACTGTGGGCTCCAGGTGATATACCGTACAGCAATTTCTCCACTACTTGCTAATAATATTTTGTTTACCAAATGGGGCTCTTCCATTTTCAAATTTTAATCAGAATACAAAGCTCCAGCAAATTCCTAACTGGGTTGTTGTAGGTTTTTTCGGGCTGTATGGCCATGTTCTAGAAGCATTCTCTCCTGACCTTTCACCTGCATCTATGGCAGGCATCCTCAGAGGTTGTGAAACCTCCCAACCTCTGAGGATGCCTGCCATAGATGCAGGCAAAACATCAAGAGACAATGCTTCTAGAACATGGCCATACAGCCCGAAAACCTACAACAGCCCAATGATTCCAGTCATGAAAGCCTATTGGCTACTGGCATTGCTGGCTTGAGATGCAAGTTGTGCCTATCATATCTGGATGGCATTCGGTTGAAGAACATTGCTGAAAAACTATTTTAAAAAACTAACTTCATGCCATATATGTACAAAGTGAGGAAAACATACTACACAAATAGTGCAGAGCTGATCCTAGTAAAAGCAAGAACTATTTTCAAATAAATACTTATGGACATATTCGATTCCCTGATCCACTGAAGGCCTCTGATCCAGTAAAACATCTTTCTTAGTGAATGGAGGTGCAAACAATCTTCACATCTCTATTTTTTATGCCCTCGCCCCACACAAATCCCTATACTTTTTGAAAATCTCCTCTGGTATTATTATTATTATTGGGTTGTTGTGTGTTTTCTGGGATGTATGGCCATGTTCCAGAAGCATTCTCTCCTGATGTTTCATCTGCATCTATGGCAGGCATCCTCAGAGGTTGTGAGACCTCACAACCTCTGAGGATGCCTACTATAGATGCAGACGAAACGTCAGGGGACAATGCTTCTAAAACATGGCCATACATCATGAAAAACCTACAACAACCCAGTGATTCCAACCACGAAAGCCTTTGACAATACAAATTCCTAATTCTTTGCTTTACTTTTGAAATAATATTATGTAAACTAAATTTCAGATTGTTCAGATTACACTGGAAAGTGAAACTTCAAGAGCTTGCATACTGCAAATGCAACAAAAAACTTCAGACATTTTGAGAGTCACAACTATAATAATTAAGCTACTGAATATTATCCATGTATAAATTTAAATGTATAGATTCCGCAATTTGCTATTCTATCACTAAAGAGTTTTGTGAATGACAGTTTGACAATATTTTATTTTTAAAGTAACAAATATGGGGTCTCAGAAATTAAGACTCTCTCTCTCCTCTGACAGGTATTGTCTTGCCCTGTGCAGTCTTGCCATGCTGTATAGCTCAAGTAAAGCCTCTTGTTAATGAACAGACTCCACTTCCATCCCAGATTCATGGAATACATTCATTCTGCAACACCATACTGGAAAATGACTGAAACCTGAAGTTCAAAGATCTTCTGAGGAAAGTATGATAAATACCTGTAACTACTTGAGTGTGCAGTCACATATATTGGGCTATGTTTGTGCATAGCAGCTGACCAGCATCTTCTTGACAGCTCGGATTTTGCTATCTGGGGGGAGGGGGTGGTTAGGGTGGTTTGTAAGAATGCCCAAAGGACCACTTGAAGAACATTAGATATGGATGAGAAATCTCTTTATGTTCATTGTGGTCTATGTGCATCACACACATGGGAAAAGGGTATGACATTTACCAGAAAGAGGAAGATGCTATTGCAGGCATTAATGGAGCAGTGGAGACAATTGCTGTATGTGTGAGAAGTGCAAAGGGGGCTTTTATATGCTGTATGTGAGAGATAGCATGGTGGCCAGTAGTTTCAGGGCAATTCCCTACAGTGTAATGCCCTAGGGCAGTGTTTCTCCACCTGGGGGTTGGGACCCCTGGGGGGTGGGTCACAAGGGGGGTTCAGACGGATCACCAAAGACCATTAGAAAACACATATTTCTGATGATATTGGGAATCCCTTTGATAGGGAAGACTGAAGATCTTTCTGCCTGAACTCCTCTTCCTTTTTGGAAAGGGATGACGAATCCTCCCACCAAAAGCCCTCCACCTGCTCTCTGCATGTAGGTGAACTAACACTCCAAAACTCAAGCTCGATGCTCACCAAACCCTTCCAGTATTTTCTGTAGGTCATGGGGGTTCCGTCTGGAATCTTGCCCAATTCTATCATTGGAGGGATTCAGAATGCTCTTTGATTGTAGGTGAACTATAAATCCGAGCAACTACAACTCCCAAATGTCAAAGTCTATTTTCCCCAAATTCCACCAGTGTTCACATTTGGGCATATTGAGTATTTGTGCCAAGTTTTGACCAGATCCATCATTGTTTGAGTCCGCAGTGCTCTCTGGATGTAGGTGAACTACAACTTCAAAACTCAAGGTCAATGCCTACCAAACCCTTCCAGTATTATCTGTTGGTCATGGCAGTTCTGTGTGACAAGTTTGGTTCAATTTCATCATTGGTGGAGTTCAGAATGCTCTTTGATTGTGGGTGAACTATAAATCCCAGCAACTACAACACCCAAATGACAAAAGTAATCCACCCAACCCCACCAGTATTCAAATTTGAGCATATCAGGTATTTGTGCCAAATTTGGTCCAGTGAATGAAAATACATCTTGCATATCAGGTGTTTACATTACGATTCATAACAGTAGGAAAATTACAGTTATGAAGTCGCAACAAAAATAATTTTATGGTTGGGGGTCACCACAACAGGAGGAACTGTATTAAGGGGTCACGACATTAGGAAAGTTGAGAAACACTGCCCTAGAGGATCCTTCCTCATAAGAACTGTGAGTGTGGTCATCATAATATTGAGTGACCCTGAATGAAGATCTGGAATCTGATGTCAGTCACACCAATAATCTAGTGATACTGAGAGATGGCAATTGCTTTGATAAGCATCCCACTTCAGGGTTTCTGGGTGATGACTGGCAAGCAACCTGTCTCATTCTGCCTGGATCAAGCACCTGAAATGGGCTTGGTAGTAATGTTAGAATTCAGGTCCATTCCTGGCATGCTAGTTCCAGTTATTCTCAGTCAAGACACACAGAGATGAAGGCAGATTAGACAATGGTCACGGATGGGTTTATCTGGGTGGAATGGCCCTTAGGTGATGGGATTTCCTGGTCTCCCTGAAAGGAACCATGGGGAACTATGCTGAAGTGATGAGCTTTTAAATCACCTTGTCTCTGAAAGATCAGCTACCAGCTGACATTCCGATCTGTTGTGTTCAGCCTAGGTGTTCTGCCTGGCAACTGGTTGATGAGAAAGGTCTTGTACCCTAATGGTGACCCGTCCCCATTGTGATGTTCGTGAAAAGGAGAAATCCCGGGGGGGGGGGGGGGTTGATGGCAAGCAGGAGGCACCGGGAATTCATCCATCCATTTTTGGGATCTCTGCTTCTGGGTGTGAGTTTTAGAATAACGTTAGTGGTGTTCATGAAGTGGACATCGTTGAGGTGTTTCAGGTTGTGAAGGGAGGGAGTAATGAGGGATTAATGGATTGTGTGTGTACTGAATAGGGTCCTTGCAAAGTTCAGCCAGCTTACCAGCTGTTAGGATTTTTGGAAGTTGAAGGCCAAAACATCTGGGAACCCACAAGTTGAGAATCTCTGCTATACAGGCAACCATAAGGGACAACTTATGGAATAGTTGTTAGCATTATGAGCAGGGAGGCACAGCAATGGGCCACAAAAGGAATTCTGGTTCACACTTACTTAAATGTGCAATCTGGTAAGATGCTTTGCTTAAGGCTTTCTTTGCCCTCCAACTATGTGCCCCTACCAATAACATTCATCATTGGAAATGGAATATTTGTGTGTGTGTATAAAAGTACACCCTAAGGGAAAGTCACAAAGTAAGATAAAGCAAACAGGAAGTCAACAGGGCTTGTACTGGGCTAGGGAGCTGCTGAAACAGGCCTTTGAGATGCTCTGGTATTGGCCTTGCCCCAACAAGCTCCTTGGCCACTTTCCTTACTACAGTATTTTATTCGGGTCTCAACTAGTACAGAACAAACAACCACACAATAACATAGCTATTCTACTCCTAGACTGCAGTGCAGTAGTCAGATATACACTTTTCCAAGATAAGTCCCGAAACTGATTCAGCAGAGCTTGTGCCAATACTACTGAAAAGCCTTACAGGCACATTTTACAATCCCATGCAAACACAGGACATTGCGATGATTTTAACCAGCTGCAGAGTCTTGCCATTTCCCAAATTCCTAGCTCTTGTAGAAAGACAAGCAAGAATAAAAAACAATCATTGGGATCAAAATACTTCTTGCATTTCACTTTTTATTGCACAGAGGAGCAACACAATTTAGGGTGGTTTGTCCATAGAAAATGAAGGAATTTAACTAAACTAACATCAAGAGAATTTTACCCCCTAGAATGGAGGAAAGCCAAGGAATACAAAGCTGATTCAGTCTAGTGAAGTGGCTACGAAAAAGCTAAAAACAAAGGTAGTGGAAATAACATTGCAATGACAGCCTGATATAGTAAAGACACATACAATTTCCTGCTTTCCTCTTCTTTCATAAAAACATATCTCACAGTATCATTGTAAGAATGCTGGAAATAACAAGAATATCCCCTAGTGAGGTTACTATAAAATAAGGAACTTACAGACCCAAAGTGATGTTATGTCCCAACATGTCTGTCCTCTTGATTCTGAAGTTTCTTGATGGCATCTAACAGATGTGGCCAGTGATGATTGAAACCTGAGAAAGAAAACTGTGTGAATTACTACCCAACTTGACATGTGGAACCACATTAAAAACCTACTGCCACATGGGGAAAAAACCTAAAGTGAATATAGACTAAATAAATAGGTTTTCTATAATGAAGTAGGCTACATCTAAGCATCAAGCTATAGTTCACAGAATCATAGAATCTTAAGAGATGGATGAGACCACAAGTTGGATGAGACCACAGTCCAACCTCATTCTGCAATGCAGGAACACACAATTAAAGCAGTCATGACAGATGGCCATCCAGAGAAAGAGACTCCATTATACTCCTTAGCAGCATACTGTCACTGTTAAACAGCTTTTTCTGTCAGGACGTTCTTCCCAATAGTTAGGTGGAATCTTTTTTCCCTGAAGCTTGAATCCATTGTTGTGTGTTCTAGGCTCTAGAGCAGGAGAAAACAGGCTTGCCCCCTTCCTACTATGACATATTTTCAAATATTAATACATGGCTATAATATTCCCCCTCTCATTCTTTGCTTCTCCAAGCTAAACATACTCAATAGAATAGAAGAATATTATTTTGAAATAATTCCTCTAAAATCAAACCATTTTTAAAAAACTTGGAAGATTTGATAGCCCATATTTTGAGAGAGGTTCATTGTGTTGTCAAAGGCTTTCATGGCCAGAATCACTGGGCTACTGTGAGTTTTCCAGGCTGTATGGCCATGTTCCAGAAACACATTTTGAGAGATGTGTTTATTTCTTGATAAATATTTGCATTGGGATCAAATGTGTCCATGCATTATAGGTAGGTACATTATTCTAGTCTCAGCTGATTATGGACAGGTCTTGGAAATCATAAGCTTCAAATAATAGTGACCTAGTACTAGTTATGTTTCAATTAACAAAGTATAACTATAGTATATTAGCATTTAAGCAATAACTTCACTGTGGTATAACTGCAACTTTTAAAACTTTTATAGTTATGAGGGATGACCTCATTAAGGCATAAGAAGAGAACTATCACATGGGGTTTAAGTGTTGGTTCTCACTGTGGCTTCTGCTAGTGCTTCATACTCTGTATGGGTGTGTCAATGATGGCTAGATAGATGGGAGTATGTTTCATACCTTGTAGTATTCAAACTTTTTAATAAAATAAGTAGTCTATTTTTAGAATCTAAATAGTAGAGTTGCTTTAAAAAATAACAACGAAGGCAAAGGTAACTTGGGGATGGGCTACAACTGTAATAGCAATTACTTACTAACTAATTTAAAACTTTTCAAGCTCCAGGTATAACAACTACGACAGACCAATTTAATTTTCAAAGAAATAAAGAGGACAGGCTCTCCAGAGAGGGCACCATGTAGTTTATTAAGAACACACACTCTTCGCTGTAACAGAGTGCACAGAACCAGGGTTAGTTCAGTTTGGTTTAGTAAGTTATCTTAATAAAGGACAACCATAGAAAATAGCACATTGCCCCTTTAAATACAAAGTAAACTTGGTAGGATTCAAAATGAAAATTGTGGAAGCTCTAGGTAAAAACTTAACTTTTTAAAGATCTCATCTATTACAGTTAAGCAAAGTATTTTGTGGACAAGTAAGCTCTCTCTCCACTCCTTAGATTACTGTCTGTATTGGCCCTACCCCAAGATGCCCTAAGTTATCATTATGTTATCATGTGCAACCATCTCAACATGCTGAAGCTCCTCTGCTATCCTGATTCATTAGCCATCAGTGCAGAGCCACAGTTTTATTTATTTATTATTTGCTACATTTTTATACCGCCTATTCGGCCCGAGGGCAACTCATGGCTGTTTACAAAGCGGCACAATTCAATGCCCAACAATCTGGGGAGTTGTCCTTCTCCTCTTAGGGCGCTTGTGCCTGCTTTGTGCTGGTCTGTGACCGTAATAAAGTTTTTGATTGATTGATGCCCAACAATATAAACACAGATAAAACAATTAAACATAGTTAAAATGTCAATCTATTATATAAATGGGTTCACGTCATGTGATGTATACCTCAAACAAAGAAACCTTACAACGCAGAAACACAATACTTTCCAACAGAAATAGGCCTCAAGCAAGGTACGTTTGTAGCAAAGAAACTTTCCCCCCCAAAACCTAAAAGGCCCCCAAAACAACGAGTAAAAATAAAACTACATTTACCAGCATCCTCCGGGGCAGCCAAAGACTCACCCAGCCTCTACATTCTGAACAACATGATTGGCTGCCAATAAGGGCGGATTTGCATAACTGCTGCACTGGCCAGCCAACATGAAAATTCCGATCCATAATAAACTGCCAAAACAGAATAAGGCCTAAGCCAATCCCCAACACAAAAACACCCAAATCACTTCCAACCGAAAAATCACAGACCACGCCCAAAATTGACAGGAAGGCTTCATTAACTTGATTTCCCTAACTAGCCCTCACTTACTGTGAAGCTGTTTACGCTCTAAATTGACAGTAAGACTTCATTAACTTGATTTCCCTAACTAGCCCTCACTTACTGGGAAGCTGTTTACGCTCTGAATTGACAGTAAGGCTTCATTAACTTGATTCTCCCGACTAGGCCTCAGCTCATTGGACATTGTGTATGGCCTGAATTGACAGTAAGGCTTCATTAACTTGCTGTTCCTGACTAGGCCTCAGCTCATGGGACATTGTGTATGGCCTGAATTTACAGTAACCTACCTTGGCACACAGAGCCCCCCACCATGCATGATGGGACTTGAAGTACCACCATGGAAAATGGGATTTGTAGTACTTCAAAACCCATCATTCCCCACAGACCACTGTGGCCCAGAACCAAGACCAATCAAGACCCAACTTGGCACACCATGCCCCCCATGACCCACACTCCATCCAACTGCAGTTTAGAGGAGGGCACACCGTGGATGATTGGACTTCCTCGCATCTCCTAAAAAGGGCACAGCAACGCGTGCCGGGTACAGCTAGTTACATATAAAGACATAATAAAACCATAAATCCTCCGCATTTCATTACCAATGTCCAGCCATTCCAAGATCAGAGTTGTTACACTTCAGGAAATGCCTGTTCTAATAACCAGGTCTTAACATTTTTACAAAATGTTAACAGGGTGGGGGCCGGTCTAATATCCCCGGGGAGGGCATTCCACTGCCGAGGGGCCACCGTTGAGAAGGTCCTGTCTCTCGTCCCCGCCAGCTGCATCTTACTCATGTAATGTTAGAAAAAAGGTTCCCAAAAAGCAGTTAACAGAATTTTAGACCCAAACATAAATAAAATTTAATTCCGAATTTTCCTTAGTCTAAAGTCGCCCACAGTGATGTGTGAAGGAAGAATATTCAGTCAGAGGAAGAATAATATTTAGAGTCTGAGGGTAAGGCTTTTTGTTTTCTTTGGGAATCCTAGAGATTTAATGCATTCTGAAAAGCTATAGAGATTAATCCAAATAACAATCACAGTATCTTCACTTTACTAACTTCTTCCTTCAGTTTAAGCATCATTAGGCAATGGAAAATTTCAAATAAATACTAGGTGTTGTATTCAGGGGACCAAATTTCCAAAATCACCTTTGAGTATTCTCTGCCTAAGAAAACCCTATAAAAATTTCATGGGTTGCCATTAGTTCACAGGTGATTTGAAGGCTCTGATACAAAACAAAAAAACCCCAGAAGAACCCATCCAGAAAGATTCTTACTATTCCAAATAAAATAGTCCAAGAAAACATTTTCAGATCTACACATGTTTCTCTACCGCTGAAAACAGGTCTATTTTTCAGCTCAAGTGTACTATCACTGTCCATCCTTAAATCATGTTTTATTTTACTGCACTGAAAATTACTGACTTAAGTTTGCTTTGCACCTCCCATTTTAAGCCTATTGTAAACTTTATCAACTACAGACTATCACTGTTCCAAAGTGCTCTGTTGCCCCTGAAATACAAATAGATTCATCATGTTGCTACACGGCTGTGGAAAAAAGCAGGTTGCAACAGGAAATTAGAGGTTTAGGTAATCATGTTTTAAAGACACAGGGGCAATCTTCTGATGATCGTTGATGTTCTTAAAAACACTTATCCCATTCGGCAAGAGCCAGTTCAGAGATGAGCTCAGTTTTTTCAAATTTATAGCACTCACTTCAGGATATGAGAACAGCAGGTTGGCACCTATCAGATTGATGAAAACCAAAGGCAGTTACTTTTATGATGCTAAAACAAGCGGATGAACTAAAACATTTCAGCAAGTACTATATTTACGCAAGTCGGTACTGTTCCATTATCTGGGGGAGGCCAAAAGGGGGTGCTAGACAAAAAAAGTATAGTCCATTTTAGCGGGGGAGGTTGAAGGCATGAAACAATTTCCCCCTATGTTCCTGCTACTTCCCTCACCCATGTTTCCCTCGTGGAAACAACCCTTGTTTATGATATGAGAAATGCGGAGGAGGAATAACCAGCAAAAACGGGGGAAATTGTTTTCTTCTTTCAACCCCCCCCCCCCCAATATAATAGACTATCCTTGAGGAACCCGGATCCCCTGAACCCAGCCAGAAAAGGCGGTGGCACAAAAAAGCTGCTCCCAGTGGTGGTGTTAGCAGCCTCCGTAGCACCCAGAGGAGGCAGAGCACCCGACTGTGACCCAGTCAATCCTGTTGTTTAGATACAGATCTTGCCCCCCGAGGGCCCTCGGGGTCCCTCACCCACCCCTCCTAGGCTCAGTCCCATGGGGTTCATAACTAGCCTTATTCATGAGGCCTACAAAACCTCCCTCTTGGTTTAGAAGCCTTGGGAATGAGGGTAGCTGAGAATTGTGTATGGCAGGCGAACTCAGCCTGATTGAGAGACATGGCTTCCCAAATGGCCTCATTCATGCTGCCTGCCTCCAATGTGCTATGCTTGCATTGTTGAGTGCATTACATTTGAGAACAAGTTTATTTTTGTAGTGTGCATCCTCAAATTTGAGGTGCACATTACATTTGATGACATGGGTTGAATCCTTGTACTGGCTGAACTGCCGAGCTGAAGGTTGGCAGTGCAAAGCTGCAAGACAGGATGAGCTCCCATCTGTCAGCTTCAGCTTCCCATGCAGGAACATGAGAGATTGTCCCCAGGGCAACGTCCCTGCCGATGGCCAATTCTCTCACTCAAGAAGCAACTTGCAGTTTCTCAGGCACTTCTGACATGAAACCTCCATTGCCCTGCCCCTTTACGAATCCCCTCAGGGGAGGAGCCTCAGCCAAGATACTTGGAGGAGTCAGCCTTTTTGGTGACTGGAAGGTGAAGAGAGAGGAAGGCCATAAAATTTACAAAATATCACATCCAGTCAGAGATGTATTCATGTCCAGTCAGTTAAATATTGAGACCATCTTAGAGACAGTTGAACATCACACAAGAAAGACAAAAACGTAATGTACAAAGAAGGAATTTATAGTGTGGGAAGAAAAGGGATCTGTAATCTATGCAAGCAAGCACACAAGTAATAGTAATAATTCAGAAAATTTTATTCTCAGACCCAGATGAAATAAAATGTAATTCAGTTCTGATGTTTTCCTTTGTAGCACTTTTAACTATCAAAAGCAGAAAAATAATACTTACATTTGCCTGGAATCTGCAAATAAGACTTCAAAAATCTAAGTAACTTCCATAAGTAACTTCCATACCAAACACAGTGCATGCAGTTCTTTCTTTCACGACCTTTTAAAAATTGAGAGGTGGTCATTCTCTGGGAATAGAAGAGGCCCTCAACTCTTTTGCTGAGCAAACAAACGGCAAGAAAAATCCCCCTACTTGTCTTTTTGGGGAGCAGACTTATGGTCCTGATTACAGCTTCCATGTTTCCTTTTCAGTATTTAAAGGAGACAGTCATACACAACTGCCCATATTAGATACAGTTGTTTGGTCCTGCAACCTGTATGTACTTGCTATGGAGCAAATTCGTCATACTCACATTTCTCCAGTAGAGGGAGCTTTAGCCCCAGCCAGAGAAAAACACAGTAATTGTGTAGGGATTATCTATTTTTTTCCTAAAGAAAAAAATAATACAGACCAAGCCCCTAGCCTTTTATTATTAATGTTTAAAAGAAGGCAGTGCCACACAGACTGTCTGCATGATCAATTACCAGGGCAAGTTAGAGGCAGGAGGATAAAGAACACACAGGTATCATATTCTATTTATTGGCCAGACGGGTCAGAACAAGTTGCAGGATCTATTACAAAAGAAAAACATGGCTATTCAACCTTGCAATTCTTGTGTGGAATCTTTACAACTACATAAAGTAACCTCAGGACAACCAGTCCACTCCTTTAGGCATTACTCTAGGACATCCCACACACAGCTTTGGAAAAGTACATGGCACAATGTTATAAATCATCTGTATTCTCCAAAAAACCTAACCATTAAAACTGAGACGATCATACCATACTATAAGCACTAATTGGTCCTAACAGTGTTTTACAGAACATATTAATTTTATTGTACTGTGCTCCTGCCTAATTAGTTAACGCATTCAAAGAGTCCTGTCTCACGGAAAGAGTGTGTACAAAAATCCAATGTGCAAGTGTGTGTGTGTGTGTGTGTGTACACCAAAAAATGTACAAACGTCAGAATAGACACACATACATATGTGCAAGTATGTAGGCAGCAGGAAAAGAAGAGTAGGTTCTAAACCAGTGGTTCTCTTTTTGTATATATTCTTTATTGAGTTTTATGCTATGACAGAAGAAAGTAACTCCGTCCACAATAAGGGTGGTGTTGAGGGTCGTTGGGGGAAGGGTTGGGAGGGAAGTTGGGGGGGGGGTTGGGGTGTGGGGTTGGGGTGTGGGGGCAGTTGGGATTGCACACAAAAGGGAAGGGGGGAGGGGAGTACATGTAAAAACCGACTTCCCAAAACCCTCTTAGGTTCATTTGTAACTTGTTGCTATAGGTTCCCCTATAGATTATCCCGTTCTCTCTGCCCTATAATAGGGCAAAAGATGGGTGCAGGGAGGGCGACGGAGGCTATATAGGGCGCGAGTTCAGATATTTGTAGTGGTTGTTACACTTGCTGTATGTTAATTAAAAAAGGAATTCCTTTGTTCTTCATGTATTCCCTGAAGCCAGACCAGTCAGTTTTTTCTTTCCTCTCGTTCATCTTCTGGGATAGTAAGTCCAGTTGTATCATGTCCATGGATTTCCACATCCAGTCGTCTAGACTCGGGATATCCTTCTGCTTCCATTGTCTTCCCAACAGCAGGCGGGCACCTGTATTCAACAGAAAAAGCATCCTATCCTGATTTTTATTTGTGTGTGGTGCAGTGAAACCCAGTAGGTATATTTGGGGGTCCAGTTTGTATTTTGCTTTAATAATTTTTTGTGTTTCCTTATGTATTTCTTGCCAGAATTTTTGAATTTTTTTGCATTCCCACCATTGATGTATGAATGTTCCTGGTTCCTTATTGCATTTCCAACACTTGTTGGAAATGCTTTTATTGAACCTGGACAGTTTATCTGGGCAAAGGTGCCATCTATATTGTAATTTCAACCAGTTTTCTTTTACATCTGTTGCCCCTATATATTTTAATTTTTTTCCCCACACTTCCTCCCACTGACTCAATTGGATGGTGTGTTTCAGATCTTTGGCCCATTTTATATGGCATTCCTTCACCACCTCCTCTTCTGTTGCCCAGTTCAGGAGGTGTTTGTATGTTAAACTAATATTTTTGTCCTTCCTTTCTATTATTCGGTCCCAATGATCCTTCTTCTCTATAAAACCTAGTACTCTGTCCTTTTGGAATACTTGATGTATCTGGTGGTAGTTGAGCCATGTCAGGTTTGTGTTTGTTTGTCTTAGATCCTCTAATTTTTTCATGCCCCAGTTGTTTTCCTCAGTCTTTCTTAGTATTTGTTTGTATGTGAGCCACGGTCCCTTTGTCAATTCTTTCCTGTGGAAGGCCTCCATTGGGGAAATCCACAAAGGAGTTTTCCCAAAAAACCTATGCTTATACTTCTCCCATGTTTTTAGTAGGGAAGCTCTAATTATGTGATGGCTAAAAAAATTTTCCACAGCTTTCTTGTTGTACCATAAGTACCCGTGCCAGCCGTATCGTAAATCGTGGCCTTCCAATTGTAATAAATTCTGATTCTTTAGTATAACTCATTCTTTTATTGCGACCAAGTTGGCGACTTCATAGTACAGTTTGAGGTCGGGCAATCCCATACCTCCTCTTTTTGTATCGTCCGTTAGTAGTGTCCTTTTTATTCTCGCTTTTTTGTTTTTCCACAGAAATTTACTAATTGCCACGTTCCACTTTTTGAAGAGGAACTCCGTTCTAATGATTGGTAATGTTTGGAATAAGTACAGCAATTTGGGCAGGATGTTCATTTTTACCGTAGCTATCCTGCCTAGCAGGGATATATTTTGATGGTTCCACCTCTCTAAGTCCTTCCGAATTTTTGCCCATTGTTCCTCATAGTTATTTTTGAGTAGTGCTGTGTTATTAGAGGTCAACAATACCCCTAGGTATTTCACCTTATTAGTGGTTTCAATGCCTGTATTTTTTGCTATAGTCTGTTTTTCAGTGCTTTTCAAGTTTTTGGTTAACAATTTTGTTTTTTGTTTATTTATTTTAAAGCCTGCTAGGTCTCCGAAAGTCTCTAGCTTTTTTAACCATTTCTTAATGTTCTCGGTTGGGTTTTCAATAAAGCATACTACGTCGTCGGCATATACCCGGAGTTTATATTGTTGTTGCGGTGGGATTCTCGTGCCCCTAAGCTGCTGATCCTTGTTTATGTCCTGAACTAGTACCTCCATAATCATTATAAATAATAATGGCGAGAGTGGACAGCCTTGCCTCACTCCTCTACTGATGTTAATGTATTTTGTGTGTTCTTTTCCGTTTATTATTAATTTGGCCCTTTGTCTGGTATATAGTGCTTCTATTATGTTCTGGAAATAGTGGCCCATATCTATCTCTCTGATTAATAATTTTAAGAATTCCCAGCTAACCTTATCGAAGGCTTTCTCCACGTCGATAAAGAGTAAACCTATATTTTTTTCAGTGTGCCTTTCATAATATTCTAATATATCGATGACAATTCTGGTGTTGTCTTTGATATGCCGCTGGGGTAAAAAGCCAGATTGTTCAGGGGAGATCCAATTTATTAAAAAAATTTTTGATTCTTTCCGCAATTATGGTTGTGAATATTTTATAATCGGTGTTTAAAAGTGAAATTGGTCTATAGTTTTTGGTTAGTGTGTTTGATGTATTTTCTTTATGTATCAACGTAATGTTAGCTTCCTCCCATGACTTGGGAATTTTCCCTTTCTCTCTTATGTCGTTGAGAATTGTTTTCAAAAGGGGCCCTAGCTCTTCCTTGTATGTTTTATAAAAAATAGCTGTGAAACCGTCAGGCCCAGGGGATTTATGATTTTTGAGCTTACTTATGCCAATGTCAATCTCTGCCATCGTTATCGGTCCATTAAGTATATTTCTCTGCTCCTCCGAGACTTTTGCCAATTTCAAATTGCTGATATACTCTGTAATTGAGTCCTTAGATGTTTTGTCTCTTGTGTATAGCTCTTTATAAAATCTTATAAAAACCTCAGCTATCTTTCCTTCTTCAGTTATTGTGCTTCCTTCATTTTCTATCTTGGTTATGTATGTTTTAGCTTTCTTTTCCTTCAACTTAGAGGCTAACCATTTTCCTATTTTGTTTGCGTTTTGAAAGTATTTTGCTTTTGTGTACTTCATCTGTCTTTCTAAATTTTCTGTTTCTAGTAGCTGTAGTTGTTTTTTAAGGGCTTTAAGATTTTTTATGGCCCTTGTCTCTCTGGGTTTGTTTTTAAGAATATTTTCTGTTGTTTGGATGTTTTCTATTAATTCACTGGTTTTTTTTTTGGCGCAGTTTGTTTTTTTGGCTGTTAAGCTGTATGTAATATCCCCTCATAACTGCCTTCATGGCTTCCCATTGTGTGTTCTTGCTTGTTTCTTCTCCTGTATTAACCTCCAGGTATTCTTTTAAGTGCTTTCTGATACCTTCGATGTCCTCCGTCTTTTGCACTAAGCTATCCTGCAGTCTCCACCTGTATTGTCGTTTCTTACCCTTGATATGCATTTCTATGGGGCAGTGATCGGAGTGTAAGCTCGGCGATATTTCTATCTTTTTCACTCTTGTCGACGTGGTGCCCTGAGCCCAGATCATGTCGATGCTGGACCAGGTACCATGTCTTCCAGAGAGAAAGGTATAGTCCCTTTCTTTTCCCTTGTGGTGTCTCCATACGTCAATTAAGTTTGCTTTTTCCAGGAATCGTAGAAATTCTTTAGGGAGTTGTCCTCCTTTCTTAACTTTGCTTCCTGAGTTGCCCACCCCGCCCGACCTATCTATCCCTGGATCAACTACCCCATTGAAGTCCCCTGCCACAATAAGTTCGTCGTAATCTTGTTTTTCTATTTGTGCCTTAAGCTCTCTCAGGAATTTGGTCTTGGGGCCGTTGGGGCAGTAAATGTTACAAATCAGGAGTTTTGAATTATTTATTTCCACAAATGTCCCTACGAATCTGCCCTGCATGTCTTTAAAGGCCAAGCTGGATGGGATATTTGGTTTGATATAGGTGGCTACTCCTTTTTTCTTTTCTTCATTAGAAGCATAGTATAATTTTCCTAATTTTGGTGCTTCTAAATGTTTAACGTGTCGACTCGCGACGTGGGTTTCCTGCAGTAGCGTGATCTCGCAGTTTTTCTTTCTAAGATGTTCGAAAATGAGTCTTCTTTTGGCGGGGGAGTTCAGGCCATTTATGTTGTTTGAATATATTTTAAGGTCCATCTTTCGGGATGTTATCCTCGATCTCAGTGTCCTCTTCGAGCGTCTCTTCTTGTGGGGTCGCTAATTGGTAGTTCTCAGGCGAGAACTTCCGAAGCCTTTTGAGGTTCCTCTTCATGGCGACTCCTGGAGAGTCAATTTCCTCAAAATCTATCATCTCTGCCTCTTCCTCCTCCTCCTCTATTTCTCCGTCCTCATTGTCTTGTTGTCTTTGCTTTCCCTCTTCCCGCTTTCTTGGTTCTCCTTTCTGATTCTTGGTACTACGTTGCGGGTGATCTTGCCTACTGTCTTTTATATGTTGGTGAAAGAAAGCCCTTGCTTTTTCCACAGTGCTTAACCAATATCTGGTTTCTCTCCACGTGACAGTTATGCCTTCCCCTTTTTCCCATCTATATTTGACTTTACGCTTTTGTAACTCCTCTGTTAGGAATCTATAGTTCCTTCTCTTCGCTAGAGTTTGTTGGGAAACTTCCTTGAGGATAATGATCTTCTTATCTTTGTAATATAAAGCTGTTTTGGCTTGCTTTTGAAGTATCTCATCTCTGAAACACTTTTTTGCGAAAGTCACGATGGTGTCCCGGGGGGTTTTGTTCTTTTTTGCAAAGCTGGTCGACACCCTGTATGTTCTGTCCACTTTGTTTTCTATTGTCTCTGCGTCCATCTCTAGCAGCTCTGCCAATACGTCCATAATTATGGCTTTCAAGTTTTCATTCTCCGTCTCCGCGAGGTTCCGGATTCTAAGCTGATGTTCTAACGCCTTATTTTCCAACATCTCCATCTGCAGTTGGATCTTCTGGCTCGCTGCCTCTAGTTGATCTGTCTTAACTTCAAGTTTCGCCTGTGTCTTGATCACCCTTTGGTTGTCTTGTTTGACTCTCTCGAGGTCTTCCCTCATTGCTTTTAAGTCCTCTCTGATGTTGTTGTTCATTGTTTTAATTTCATTTTGTAATTCCATGTGCTGCCTGTCTTGTTTTCTTGAGATGTTTTTAATTTCTTCCATCATCTCCCTAAAGCCTACTTCCTCTGGAAGGGAGTTCCTTCTGTTTTGCACCTTCAGTGTTTGAGTTCTGGCAGGGTTCCCTCTCATGGTACTCATAATGCTTATGGTTGTGTGGTTTCCCGGGTTCCTTGTCTCTCCCCGACCTATGTCACCGTCTCGCTATTATCTTTTAATTTTATAGGCCCTGAGACCGTTCTGGTCCTAGGCAGACTTTTAACGTTGTTGTTGGCAACACCTGCGGGGCTTAGGCAGTTACTGAGCCGGCCTCTACCTGGTCAGAGCCGTTCGCTTCCTTTTTCCCTTCCCACTTCCCGCTTCCAGCCCGGGTCCTGCGTTATTTGTTACTTGTTATTGTATCCGTTTAAAGGTCTAGATCTTACCTTCGTTGGCAGCTTTGCGTTGCTTTATTCTGCCTTCGTATCACTTTTGCCCTCTGAATCTTGGGTTTCTCCCTGTCTTTTCCTGGTCTGCGCCTTGGTGTCTTTCTTCTTTTCTATTTACTTCCTGTTTGGTTCTTTTGCTCCCTCTCGCGAGACTACCGCCTTGAGACTTGGGCTCTTCCTCCTGGCTTCTCACTGTTCTCCCTCCTCACGTGGTCTCGCGTTGCTACCTTCTTGCCGGCTTGCCGCTCCGAAGGGCGGGGGGAAGGCTCCTCTTCCAAGGCCACCTTCCTCCTCTCCTCTCCACCTCTCCCACTCTCCCGTGTCTGTGCTCGGCGTTTCCAAGGTCAGTTTAGAGATGGCTTCTGCTTGCCCTTCCTGGGCTCTTGGATTCGGGTGGGGGGAGGGAGCTTCCCTAGGGGGGGTGCCCTTCCGAAACCGGGGGTTCCCGCTCTCCGAAACCCCTTTCCTCTCTTTTCCTTGCTTCCCCTGCCGCTTATGGTAAAGGGGTGTCGTTTGTTCTTTATTTATGGTTGCAGGGGTGTTTCGTTACCTTATCCTGTGTTCTCAGTTTCCCTGAAGGTCGGCCGCTCAGAGAATAAAGGTGCTTTCTCTTTTTTTTTTTCCTTCTCTCGGTTGTTGCGGAGGCGACTCTTGCTGCTCTTGCTGCTGTTCTCTACCGCTCTCGCAGCCCGTCTTCCTCTCCCTTCTTTTAATCAATTTGTCAGTTTGGTGAGAGCTGTTTTTTGGAACCTTCGGGGGTTATTGCCTTTCCCTGGTTCTTTTTTCCTTGATTTCAGATTTTTAGTCCTTTGAGCTGGCGGCTGGTGGCGGTAATCTGAGACCTGTCGGTCTCAATACCAATGGCGACTCGCCTGCCCTTGCGTGCCGTTGCCGGGTGTACCTGGCAGGCCTCCTTGAGGGGGGCCCTCCGCTGACACCGTCGGCCGTGCATGTCGTCGGGAAGCACCCCTAGAAGCCTCGATCCGCTTCTGTCTGGGGAAGGATCCACTCCTTGGCTTCGTCGCTTGGGTTGCCCCTCGGAGCCCGAGTGGACACGTCCGCCACCTTGTAGCCGCCAACCGGAAGTCGCCTAAACCAGTGGTTCTCAACCTGTGTGTCCCCAGATGTTTTGGCCTTCAACTCCCAGAAATCCTAACAGCTGGTGAACTGGCTGGGATTTCTGGAAGTTGTAGTCCAAAACTCCTGGGGACCCACAGATTGAGAACCACTGTTCTAAACGGACAGACTCAATCATAGAAGCCCTGGCCCTGCAAGATCGAAGCAGGGTGACTTGGAAGTCTCTCATACATTGGGCTACCATAAATCAAAATCAATCTGAAGGTAGTTGGTAACAACAGATACATTTAGGTATGCTGAAAGTATCTAGAAAGAAAAGGAAAAGCAAAGAAGCTTGTAGGTGGGAAAAAAAGCAAGATGGGAAAAGCTTCTGATCTCAAGAATGCTTAAGGCTGTCACAAAGAAAAACAGCTACCCCTTCCTCAATAACAGAGAAGACTTATCTCAAATAAGCGCGGCATTTTAATTGTTCAGCTTATTCTTAGTTTAAGAATTTGCATTTCGTACTAATTGCAAATGTAAAACACGAAAACGTTAAAAAAATCAAGTAGGAATAAAAAAAGCAATCCGAGGCAAAGTAGTTTACAGCCTCATGGACTGTACAAGAATGGATATGTGCCATCTCCACCCCTTAGAAAGCAGACAGACACTAATAAAGACTAGGCACTCCACACCTTTGCTTCAAAGTAATTAGAAGTATTTCCTCCTGACGTGAAAATCAGGCTTCTTGTTTGGATGCATTCTGATTTCAGAATTAGTCCTCAGAGGATAGAATTTGATAATTCCAGCAACAAACCAGTTGGCAGGCAACCAGCCAATAGTGTAAAGAGTGCAGAAGAGTGAACCAACCTCAGCTGACCTTTCTGCAGACAAATTAAGCGCAAGCTAGCTCATTTGAAAGGAAGAGGTAACAATTATTAAGTAGTAGGTATTTAAATGATATTGTTGGTGTAATACATCCCTAGAATGACTCTGTCTCTGATGGGTTCATCTGTTACCATGAATTTGACTCCACTGGTGGTTTTACCACAACATCGGTTCCTCTGCTTCTGAAAGTGAGGAGAAGTCTGAACTTTAAACGGTGTCTGCAAACAGAGCCTAGGTCCCTCCTACTTGCGTGCCTGCAGGCCTCCAGGTGTGGCTAGGAATGGCACAAGCTAAGCACTAAACACACCTTTGATGTGGAGCTGAAAATACGTAGCTGGAGGGTATGAACAGCACGCCGCCTGCCGCCATGCTGACTTTATACACAGGAATGCAGGCTGAAACCACAGGCCAACAAAGGCAAACACACTACATTCCACACAAGGCAGAGAACAAAAACAAGCAGACAAACCCACGTGTCCCCCATCTTCATACATGCTATATACAGGCCTCCACTACTGCCTCAGCCACAAAAGCAGATGGAGAATATTAGAACCATCAACATGTCCACTGCAGCAAGAGAAAGATATACTGTGTTTCTGTGAGTTTTCTGGGCTTCAATATAATTATATAACTATAATCTATAACTGTAATATATACTTGTCATATAGCAATATAATTATACTTCCACCTGCACTTTTATACACTATGCTACGAATGATCTCATATAGGAAACAGTAGGAAAAGTGAATAATACAAACCAGAAACCTTATGGCAACATCAAAGATAAATGGGTATTGTTTTTTTTCGCCCAGAACTATGAATAGTTGGCAGCATGCAGGACTAATATGATTGGTCTGCACTAATAATATACAATTAAAAAACTGAAACAAGAGAAACTTTATGTCAAGAAGAACTCCTGCCAACAAGCCCAGGAGGAATTATATAGCTAGCAAGCCTTCCCTCTTAAATATCCCACATATATTCAAACAATCTTGCTGGTTTGAAAATAAAATGAAAACCACTTTTTTCCTACTCCAAAAGTAATAGATTCACAGCCAAGATAACTATACAATGGCCCTACCTAGAGAATTCATTATCTGTCTATTTAAAGCAGCAACTTCAAATCAGAATGCCAATACCTATGATTGAGAGCTTGGGCTATCACAAAATAAACAGTTTAAGCCTTGCTTGATGATATATTATTTGCCTCAACGTGAAAAATCAAGTGGAGAAAAGAGAGAGAGAGTGCACCTGAAAATGGTACAAGGTTTCCTACCACAGTTTGAATTAACACTCAAGGAGAAATCATATACTATGCATTTGAAAAATGAGCAGGAAAACAACCCCATTCTGCCTGTTCCAAAACTGACAGCGCAAGGCTGACACTGACTGCCAGGTGGTCACATCTGCAACCTTAAGTGAGAAATATGCAACATTAATTCCATTTCCCAGAATTATATTCAACGTGTTTTCCTCATCACCAAGCACATGCCCATGCCCATGACAAAAAGCTCATTGGCTTCACAAAAAAGGGAGGAAGTTTTTCTACCAGCCAGTCACCCCCTCTCCAGCTGCTCCCAGATTCCTTGAGAGTCTACCACAGCACTGTCTGTGGAGACTGCAATTCTCCCAGCATTCAGATAATCAAGAACGCAGCAGGCAGGCAGGCAAAGGAGGTGCCTCTGCAGTTTACCAGTTTCCGCCCCCACATATTCTTTGTATATTATGCAGCATCTCAGGGCATAGCCCTCATCCTACCACTGGTGGGCGGGCAGAGCAGGGGAAAGGGGCCCTTTATAATTGTAGTGTTGCAATCAGCCAGCCTGGCCAGGCAGCCTGTTCTTGCCTGCATGTATTAAATACCTTATAACTGATTACACCCCCATGGGGCATGATTAGCAGTCTGCAGAGAACAAAGTCTACTTTCATGAGAATAAGAAGAGACACGTACTGCTAACTTAGAATATACAGCTGGCCAAAGGAAATAAGACAATAAGGCCTAAGTTCCATTTAAAAGTCTTTCCACCCCACCTACAAAACTGCTCCCAATCCCCCTAAAATGGTTCCGTACAAGAACTAGGCAGCAACAAACTGAGAACTATTATGTTGGAAAATAATGTGGCTTCCTTTACAAAAGACAAGTCCTTATAATAGTATATACACAGAGATGCTACTTGCTTTATGCCAAGCCACAGTCTTTTTTTTAACAGACCAAAAGCCAGGCTATAGAAGTGAATACACAGGGGGGGGGGGGGGGATCATGTACTTTCCAACAGCAGCAGAAAACACCCAGCAGGAGGAGAGAGAGAATTAGAAATCAGAAGTCATGCTTTCCATAACAAAGTATAAATAAGTAGAAGAAGAAGCTTGGTTGACTCGTTATCATATTGTGTGGATGTTGAGAGCTATTCTTCTAGCCAACCAAATTTAAGAAAAAAATGGTAGAAAATAAAACAAGAAAACAATAACTTTCCACATTCCTAGACCAGAATCAACTGCTCTATTTTACTGAAAGTGGAGACAATCAAGCAGTGCATACCAGCAAATCAAGGTGCCTGGCTTATTCTGTTAGGCAAAAAATATACAATTTCTTTAGGCTTCTGACATTGAAAACATGACAAAACCTTTCAGAAGAGAACTAACTGCTAATATAACAATTGTGTCATCAACATCTGGAGGCTAGCAATATCACTGAAACCAGGCAATTGGATACATTTCTGCCAACGATGAACAAGTTTTCTGATGGTGTCATGGAAGAAGTTGACACTCTGTTTCCGCAACCAGTGTCTTACAGTTCACTCAACTTCTTCATCAGAAGCATAATGATGTCCCCACAGATCGTCTTTCATTATCGGGAACAGATGGAAGTCAGACGGTGCTAAATCTGGACTGTATGGAGGATGCCGTATGATGGTGAGATCCAGTCTCTGAAGTTCCACTGTGGTGGCATGTGAAGTGTGTGTTGTAGCATTGTCATGCTGCAGGAAAACATTTCCCTTTTCCTTTCAGACCCTTGTTAGCCGTTGTTTAAAAGTTTGCAGTGTTGTGATGTAACGCTCTGAATTTATTGTTGTTCCACGTTCAAGGAAATCAACATGGATAACACCATCTGCATCTCAGAACACTGTTGCCATAATTTTTCCAGCTGAGGGCTGTGTCTTGAATTTCTTTTTCTGAGGCAAGTCGTTGTGTTGATTTTCCATAGACTGACGCTTCGTCTCCAGGTCGTAATGGTGTACATACGTTTCATCTCCTGTCACAATTGAATGGAGAAAGGCGTCACCTTCATTCTTGTTAACGCAAGAGGAGTTCCTGGCAAATTTCAAGTCTGTGCGCTTTCATTTCAGGTGTCAGCATCCTGGGTACCCATCATGCACAGATCTTCTGATAGCCAATAAAAGCAATAGTGTGACCCACACGGTCTTGTGAAATGACAATTATGCTTGAAATTTCTCTCTGAGTGATACGACGATCATCCTGAATCAATCAGTCAACCTTTTGCTTATGAATCCCGGTGGTTGCTGTGACAGGACGTCCAACTCTTTGTTTGTCACGCAAGTCAGATGTTCCCACCTCAACATCTTTAAACTAACTCGCCCACCGACGCACAGTACTCACATCAACACAATCACCATAAACAGCTTGCATTCTCTGATGAATCTCCTTTGGGGTGACACCTTCTGCTGTCAAGAATTCAATGACTGCATGTTGCTTAAGTCGCATTGACCAACCTTCTGTGCAGGGTTCCATACTTTGCACGTTAACAACACAACCATTCAATGCTAAGGCTTCCTGCCAAAATGGAACTCTAGAGGAGAGTCTACTGAACAAGCCAGTACCTGCCACATACCAGTACTGCCATCTGTTGAGGAGTTACGAAGGTGGAAGCCTTACTTTTCATTCAACCCTCGTAGCTCTAAATTCAATAGAAGAGAAAGTATATCAGCTAATCTAAGAGACAAAGAATTATACAGATCAAGAAGGTCAAATTTACAGTGATAGTTAGTTAAACCAGGTTCCAACCAGCACTGAAGAAAGTGGTTTTTTTTTTCTGTGCATGGGTAATCCTAGAACCAGTTTGAGACCCGGATGCTCATTACACAAACCATAGATCACTGGCACGCATTACTGACTTTCTTTCACATGCTTTTGTGAGTATTCATTGTGTTGCTGCCGAAATTTGAAGCTAGATTCAAACTATATTAAATGGCCAGTGTAGATGACACTGAAGAGAAAGTAATAGATCTAATAATCACAACCAGATCCCAATATTTGGAAATTACTGAAGGACCAATTTGAGCATAAAGAAATCCCAAGTAAACTTTCCTCTTGCTTATCTTGTTTACTTCCTGACAGGTAACATATATCTGAATATGCATGAGCTATGGTACAGAAACAACCTGATAACATATTCCTTACATTTAGTAATTAATCTCTCAACAATGCTGGGCAGCCATTGATCAGGCATACCAACTCAGTTCATGAGCAAGATGCATGTCAGCACATAGCTTCTCTAACAGCCTAGAACACAATTACTCACTCCTTTACACTACACAGATTCCCCACCCTCATTCCCTGAACTAATAGCCTTTTGGTGTAGAGAAACACTTCTGCTATTTCACTCTCTCGATTACCAGCAATGAAAACCAGGGCAGTAGGCCCTAATTTAGCTCAGCAGAGGCTCTCTACAAACTGCTAATCCCAGTGTGCAGCTGTTTCTCAAATGCACTGGCATGAGCAAACCGTAAACGATTTATGGCGCGTGGCAGAAAGTCTGCTAGCCACTTGCATGGGCGGAGTTTTGATATAAGATCACGTTTAGACTAATGTTTATATTGGAAGCTGTCAATCTAGTAGTAAATACTACATAGCAATATGCTGTCCACACTCAGCAATGATCCTGGATACACAAAAATCTGTTAGTGCAATGCCATATGTGTAAGCAACAGGAAGCTGAAGAAAAAAATATACCTTTTAAAATAAGCTGCAAAAGCATTATTTTAAAATTTTTATAGGAACGCAAGTTGTTCCTATAAAGATTTTAAAATGTCAGCATCATTTTTTTTAAAGTCCACCTGGCCTGGGAATTACTAGCTAACCTTATAAAGTGCAGTATTCAAATCTATTCCAGCTTTTATGATAACACTAGCTGTACCCGGCGCGCGTTGCTGTGCCCTATTTAGGAGATGCGAGAAAGTCTGAGTATGTAAGGGTTGGAATTGATGTTAGTTATGGTCTTGGTGGGGTCATGGCTGTGTCGTTGTGGGTTGTTCTGGTGGGTGGGATGTTGAAGTGCTGTGGAGTTGTCGGTGTGTGGTGTTGCTGGCGTTCTGCATAGCTTGTGGATATACAATGTTTTTTGTCTTTCCGTCTGCTGTGTTGATGTAGAGGTTGATGCTTATGTGGGTGGGGTACTTTGGAAGTGAGTGGAGGTACTTGAAATCCCATCATCCATGGTGTGCCCTCCTCTAAACTGCAGTTGGATGGAGTGTGGGTCATGGGGGCACTGTGTGCCAAGTTGGGTCTTTATCTGTCTTGGTTCTGGGCCACAGTGGTCTGTTGGGAATGAAGGGTTTGAAAGTACTACAAATCCCACAATCCATGGAGGTACATCAAATCCCATCATCCATGGTCCACCCTCCTCCAAACTGCAGTAGAATGTAGCGTGGGTTATAGGGGCTCTGTGTGCCAAGGTAGGTTACTGTAAGTTCAGGCCATATACAATGTCCCATGAGCTGAGGGCTAGTCAGGAAAATCAAGTTAATGAAGCCTTAAAAGGCCATCACAATTAATGAAGGCCTAGTCCAAGTTTACCTTACTGTCAATTTTGGACATGGTTTGTGATTTGTAGGGGTTTAAATTTTCTGTGGGAAGTGAATTGGGTGTTTGTGTTGGTGACTGCCTCAGGCCTTTGCCTTATCCTCCTTTGACAGTTTATTATGGGTCGGAATGTTCATGTTGGCTGGAAAATACTCCCTCACTGGCAGCCAATCATGTTGTCAGAACGTAGAGGCCGGGAGATTCGTTGGCGGCCGCGGAGGATGCTGGGAAATGTAGGTTTTTTTGTCTTGTTGTTTTGGGGGCCTTCTAGGTTTTGGGGGGGAAAGTTTCTTTGCTAAAAACCTACCTTGCCTGAGGCCTATTTATGTTGCCAAGTTTGGTGTCTCTGCCTTGTAAGGTTTCTCTGCCTAGGACGGTCGTTCCATGACGGGACCTCCTTTATATAATAGATAGCCCCCCTCCCCCCAAAAGAACCCTTGGTGCCTTGGTTTTTAAGCCTGTTCCTGGGATCATTTGGAGCACTGATTCAGAAAATTGCATTGGATAGACTGCATCAGCTCTAGTTTCTTAGATATGGTAATCATGGTGTTTTAATGGGCAAGCAGATAGCAAATAGTAGATGGCATATTTTCTGTATCTCAAAACTAGAGCCAACAGGTGCTATTTCTGGAAAAATGGGGAAATTATTTAAATCCTTCAACCCCCTTTCCCCTGTAAAATGGACTATCCTTCTCTCTACAGCACCCCCTTGTGGCCTCCGGCCAGATAATGCAACAGTAACATTATGGGTATAGTCACAAAACTATCCAGAAGCCTGGTTTTAAAATGTTTTCTCCTATCACTTTGAATAAAAGTACATAATATCCATCCATCTATAAATTTAGTAGCATATCTATTATTTGTATTTTTAATTCACAGAATCTCAAATGTTTTCTTAAATGTATCTCATTGTCAATTAGAAACCTACATTTAAATAAATGCACCACCAAAGTATTTTAGAAAAGAGGCACTAAAAAGAATAGTTCAAGGATTAGCAGTTCTGAACACGACACAACAACTTATATGTTTACTTGGTAGTGCGTTGTTAAATTAGGTGTGACGACTATGAAGTGAGCAACTAATTTTCACACTCACAACCCCAACTTTGTAGCATAGTTCTTGTTCTTCAGCTATATTGGGAAGGAAATATTATAATTTACACTTTTTATTGTGTGTGTATCTGTCGGATGACATAAATGACTATATTGGGTTACAGTATTTCCTATACCAAGGGGAAGAGAATTGCACAAACTCAAGGTCCAGGCTCAGTTTTTCTTAAGAGTACAAACATACAAGGGTAGTTATAGCAGTCGATGAGGTTCTTAAAGCAAATAGAGAATTTCAAACACTCTGCACTAAGTCCCAAGCACTTTTATATGGAAACTTAAAAGCAAACTCAGACAAACAGAAAATGAAGGGCATGAAAACAAAGACTGGCTTGAGGTCACTTTCAAACTCAGCTATTCTAATAAGAACACATAAGGAATATTAATACTGAATATGTTTGTGGCTTAAACAAATGTAAGACGCAACATTCCTCGTGTAAATTTTTGTTAAACTGTTGTGCAGGAATAAAAAACATTACTTCCCTGAGCATATATTAGAAGGAAATGCAGTTTGTATACTTTTTAAAAAAAAGATCACTAGGAACATTTTATAGAATTATGCATATAGTTGCTTTCCTTTGTCTGGAAGCCTTTTCAAAACTAAACAGAAAGAAAGAAAGAGAGATGGACAAGAGTAACATACATTTAATTAATTCTCAAAAAAAGCACTCTCAAATTATCAAGTATCACAGCCGGCTTCCTCCCATTTCCTTGAAAGAGATTTGATTTCAAGTTGATAGTTTTTCTTCATTGCAGCAGAAGACTTGGAAGAAAACGCAGATCAGGGAAATTGATTATGAAATAACAAAGGAAAAAAGAACATGATAGCTTCAATATGCAAAGGTAAAAGAAAGGACACAGGGAAGGACTGGTTTGTTGCACAGAGCTGTGCTAACTTGAGCATTTGAAACAAATAGTTAAGATATCAGTTTGGTGGCAGGCAATAACCCTGTTACGATGATAAATGAAAACACCTTAGGAAAACTATAGAACCTGAACATTGCAAACCAGATTTGTTCAGTGTGACTCCTGAAGCAGATGGAAGTGAGTCCTTCTTTCTTGCTAAAATATGACACAGTATCCTGACGTACAAAGTGTTGTCCTTGCTAGAAACACAACAAATCTGTAGAGCCTTGAATAATTATTAAACACTGAATGAAGCTAGCTCCCCAGTTAGTAAAATAAAAATTTCAATCCGTGGTTGATGTGAAATAGTTATATCACAAAGTAAGATCTGGTTCTCTGCTTAACCTGATATTGCCTTATTTTAGCAGTTCTGAACTCGTTAAACTGATATGTCTTCTTTTATATATTTGGACTGGTTTATATTATTGTTAACTGCCATTATATTTTTATTGAAGAGCAACTCTATGATTGAGACACCTTTCAAGTCACCCTATAGTCCTGCTCAGGTCTTGCAAATTCAGGGCAGTAGCTTCCTTGAATTTATCCATCTGCAAAGTGACCTTTCTCTTTTCCTACTGCCTTATACCTTACCAAGCATAATTGTGTCTTTTAGTATCAGTCATGCCTTCTCATGATATGTCCAAATTATAACAGTCTCTGGTTCATCATCTTGGGAGTTTGGGTTTGATTTGCTGCATTATCCAGTTATTTGTCTTTTTTAGCATTCCACAGCATAACTCTTCTCCAGCATTAAATTTCAAATCATAAAATAATAGAGTTGGAAGAGACGTCGTGGGCTATCCAGTCCAAACCCCTACGAAGAAGTAGGAAAATCGCATTCAAAGCAGGAGGTAAATTAGATTATTTACTTCCTATTAGCTTTCATCACTGTCTAGCTTTCACAATAATGCATGGGATTGGGGAACATAATAGCACAAACAAACATAACTTTAGTATTCAATTAAACATCTTTATACTTGAGGACCCCAACTAGCTCCTTGCCCTTCCAGGTCCTGGTCTTTTGACTGCAGTTTCCATTCTGATTAATAACTGAGCAAAGGTATCGAAAATATTGTATTATTTCAATTTCTTCATTTCACATTGACATTCAGAAAACCAATGTGACCTATCAGCAGGCACCAACCAATCCCTATGCAATGCCAGAAATAAAACTTAATGGTGCAACATTAGAAAATGTTGACCATTTCTGCTACCTTGGCAGCTACCTCTCCACAAAAATCAACATTGACACCAAGATATAACACCGTCTGAACTCCGCGAGTGCAGCACTTTTTCAAATGACTGTCTACAAACGCCATTCTCAACTTCTAGAATGATTCCATCAGCACTGAATCTGTAAACTCCTGCAAATCACTTGGGAAGACAGGCAGAGAAATGTCAGCATTCTCGAAAAAGCAATGATCACCAGCATTGAAGCAATGATCCTTCGCAATCAACTTCACTGGACTGGCCACATTGTCCAAATGCCCAATCACCATCTCCCAAAGCAGTTACTGCACTCTCAAATCAAGAACAGAAAATGGAAGGTTGGTGGACAGCAAAAGAGATTTAGAGATAGACTTAAAGCTAACCTTAAAAACTGTTGCATAGACACCGAGAGCTGGGAAGCTCTAGCACTTGAGCATTCTAACTGGAGGTCAGCTGTTACCAACAGTGCTGTGGAATTCAAAGAGGCATAAATGGAGGGCAAAAGTGAGAAATGTGTCAAGAGGAAGGTGTATCAAGCCAACCCTTGTTGAGACTGCCTTCCATCTGGAAATGGATGTCCTCACTGCAAAAGAATATGCAGATCAAGAATAAGTCTCTACAGTCACCTATGGACCCATCACAAAGACCCTACACTTGGAAAGCAATCATATTCGGCTACGAGTGATAGCCAATGATTATGACTTCCTTTACCACTGGTTGCTGCCAACTGCTGCAAATGCACACAACTTCCTGAAATAGATGGCCTGGCTTTCTTGCCCCTGCCCCTAGTCAGGGTTCTCTTCCCCCCACCCCACTTCTAGTGGCACCATCTGACTTACAATGTGAGAAGGCAAGTGAGCACAACAGATACCAATCCAAAGCAATGACAAGCAATGTGGGCCAAAGGACAGAGGCTCCCTTAAAGAAATGTCTGGGGAAAAGCTGTCAGCCAAGGCTATCTTAATCTGCTTAACTGCAATACTGGTGTAGCCAAAATGACTAATGGAATTTAGAAGACACTAGCTGTACCCGGCACGCGTTACTGTGCCCTCTTTAGGAGATGCGAGAAAGTCTGAGTATGTAAGGGTTGGAAATGTTACTTACGGTCTTGGTGGGGTCATGGCTGTGTCGCTGTGGGTTGTTCTGGTGGGTGGGATGTTAAAGTCCTGTGGAGTTGTCGGTGTGTGGTGTTGCTGGCGTTTTGCGGAGCTTGTGGATATACAATGTTTTTTGTCTTTCCTTCTGCTGTGTTGATGTAGAGGTTCTGTGGTTTCCCAACTCTGGAGCACGCTACGTAGAGTTGTCCGTGGGAGAAGCATTCTGTGTCAAGGTCTATGCCACAGATTTGTAGTGTTTGTCCTTGTGCCTTGTTTATGGTGATGGCAGAAGCTAGTGTGATTGGGAATTGGAGATGACTGATGTGGAACGGCATATCTGAGTTTGTTGTTGTGAGTGTGCAGTGGTAGTGTGGTGTGGATGTACGGTGTTTATGTGGGGTGTGTTATTTGGCTGTACTGTGCAGGTTTCTGTTTAGTAGTGGTATGTATGTGTTGTGTGTGAGTTGTGTAGTGGGTCTGTAGAGGTAGGCATCGCGAGTTGTGTGGCTGTCAAGTTGTGGGTGTGGTGTTTGTAAATTGGAGGATTGGTGGTGTGTGTTTGGGATGGTGGTTGGAGAAGAGTGTGTGGTGTTGAGTGTGTAGTTTGTTGTTGTGAGTGTGCAGTGGTAGTGTGGTGTGGATGTACGGTGTGTATGTGGGGTGTGTTAGTTGGTTGTACTGTGCAGGTTTCTGTTTAGCAGTGGTATGTATGCGTTGTGTGTGTTGTGTGTGAGTTGTGTAGTGGGTCTGTAGAGGTAGGCATTGCAAGTTGTGTGGCTGTCATGTTGTGGGGTGGTGTTTGTAAAATGGAGGATTGGTGGTGTGTGTTTGGGATGGTGGTTGGAGAAGATTGTGTGGTGTTGAGTGTGTAGTTTGTTGTTGTGAGTGTGTAGTGGTAGTGTGTTGTGGATATACGGTGTGTATGTGGGGTGTGTTAGTTGGTTGTACTGTGCTGATTTCTTTTTAGCAGTGGTATGTATGCGTTGTGTGTGTTGTGTGTGTGTTGTGTTGTGGGTCTCTAGAGGTAAGTATCGCAAGTTGTGTGGCTGTCATGTTGTGGGTGTGGTGTTTGTTAAGTGAGTGTCTTTTGTTGTGGGTGTCTTTTGTCCTGTGAGTGGTATGCATCTGCTCTGTACACATAGTTGTGTATCTTCTACATATTGGCGTTGTGTGGTATTTTGTGCTGGCTTGGTCTTTTGGATTGTGTTTCTCGAGTGTGGTTGTGAGAGTTGTAGTGTCTGGAGGAGTGTGTGGTGTTTTGTGTTGATTTTGTTGTTGTGATTGTGTGGCTGGTCGTACCGTGGTCAGTGGTTTGGGGTGATTACCAGTGGTTAGTTTTCGTGGTTTGGCCAGTGTGGGCGAGGCTGAAGGAGCCTGTCCTTTTGGCACTGCGTGTCCTCGGCAGTCCGACTTGTGTGTGGGATGCTGTCCTGAGGTGATTTGTTTTGGCGGCAGTTATTTTGGAGAAATTGTCGCGCGCAGGGGGCGTGGGGCGGGGCCAGGCCGGGGGAAGGGGGTGGAGTGGTTTTGGGGATGGCAGGGGGTGGGGCCTGGCCGGGGGAAGGTGGTGGAGTGGTTGTGGGGATGGCAGGAGGTGGGGCCAGGCCGGGGGTGGTGTGATTGTGGGGATGGCAGGGGGCGTGGCCTCCGCTGGGAAGCGGCGCCGGCATTTTGTGGGGGCCAATGTCGGCCAATGGGATTCGCTGGCGGCCGCGGAGGACGCTGGGAAATGTAGGGTTTTTTATCATTGTTTTGGGGGCCTTCTAGGTTTTTGGGGGAAAAGTTTCTTTGCTAATAACCTTCCTTACCTGCGGCCTATTTTTGTTGCCAAGTTTGGTGTCTCTGCCTTGGAAGGTTTCTCTGCCTATGGCAGTCTTTCAACGACGGGTCCTCCTTTATATATATAGATGTTCTTCTCACATGAAAAGACTCAATGAAGCTTGATGGGAGAAGGGGAAACAACCTCAGAATATATATTTTTGAAGCCAAATTCCTCAGCTCTCCTGTGACAGTCTGAACACCTGAAGGTGGGGTCTATTTACCCACCAAACTGCTTTTAGCTCTCATGTAATCTTTGTATTTGATTGATCTGTCTTAAATTGTTCATGGCCTTAATAAAAAAAACAATGCTTGCAATGGTTACATAGCCAACAGGTGACAATACACACAGCTCACAAGATCATTTTTGAAGCTGGACAGCTGTTGCTGCAATCTCTCTGTCAAAGCTTGGCATTTCCTGACTTGAACAGAGGAGCAGCTGAAACTTCTCCAAACTAGACGGCTGTAGTGGGGAAAGGAGAAGCTTGAGAATAAAGATAAAAAGTTTATCTGTGCACTAGTCTTCTCCCTTACTGTGACATTTTGTAATGAGACCCTAGTGTTAATCAACACTTAGTCTGCTTCTCCTCCCATGACTTACCCATCTCTCTTTATTAGCTTCTTTTTCAAATCACTTAGCAATCCTTTTCATTAGTACAAGCTTCACAGAAGTAAATGCAGAATGATTAACAGATATGATGTATAATAGGAGGGCAAAGTTATACACAGGATGAAGATCAAGTTAGAGCAGTCTTAATAATCTTTTCCTTAGAAGGCAACTTTCTAGATTGTTCTGACTAAAGTTCACCAGAAAGCTGCAACGTGGAAGGCCAAATTCCACTTCATTCTGTTCTCTTAATGAAAGAATGTGCTTCATGCTCCGAACAGCAGGAAATCTATATATAAAATCTTGACAGGAGTCACTAGTTGACTGCAAAAGTAGCAACAAATGCTAGGTCACAGATTCTTACTAAGCTATACAAAATGTGTAATACCCAGAGCTATAACTGAACGACATAAAATGTATTTGTTTTGTAACTGAACTGATATTATGATTATCTCATTCATTTTCAGAACCTACATTTCAATAAACCAAAACCAAATAAATGTGCATGTACATCTATATCTATATCAATATCTATCTATCTATCTATATAGGTCAAAGTACCAATATAAGTATTTATGTATGTTTGTTCCACAAAGGCTCCTACATGGCTTTATGGATCTGGATCAAAGATGGCAGACAAATTCTTTATTATCCAACTTAAAATACTGTAACTGAGGGGTTTCAACTAAAAATACCACACTGTTTTGGGGTGAGGGCCCCCAAAATAAAAAAGTATGTATTAGTCAAAACTTCCACTGAGGCTGTGAGTGTATGACTCAAGAGTGTGATTTGCTCAAGGCAGCAATTTAGGAATTTATTTAAAGGGGAATTATTTGAAGCTTCTCTAAGACCGAGAGTGTGACTCAAGGCCAATCATGTAATTAACTCAATACAACCATTTATTAATGCCTAGCTTATGTATCCAGCATCGTCCAGGTATGCACTTTCTAATGTTATTTATTAGAAATACTCATTTATGACATTATAATTTTACGAATGGTCCCATTAGAAAATATATACCTAGGCAATGCCAAATACCTGAACTAGTAGTATATAGAAAAGCTAGATAAGGCACAGGATCTGAAAAATGTGATGGCCATATACATATTATCTTACCATTATTCCCCCTTTTTATAATAAAATGTTTCAGAAAAGCCTGTTTCAGTATAGTTACAAGTATTTATAGATTCAAAGAATCGCTACAATTGTACTATATTTGATCAGACTAACTTGTCTGTTGCAACAATCAGTAGCACTGATATTTTTACTCTATGCCATGGGTTCTCAAATTGTGCCCCATGGAGCCCTTGGAGCTCAATGAGTGATAGTCAGTGGCCCCACAGTGCCATGTTGCTTCTCGCCTCCTCCTCTTTTCTCCTTCTCCTGAGAAATGCAGGGAAATTAAAGTCTGGAGCTGCAGAACAGTAGCAGTGTCCTCCCAGGGCACAGACACTTTCTCCCCCAGATCCTTCCCCTCCTTTGCTTTTTTTGCTTCCAAAACCCTATTTTCCTCCCACCACTCGAGGAGTACTTTGAATTGTGCTTTTCCTGCATGGCAGAAGGGAGTTGAACTGGATGGCACCTGGGGTTGCTCTTACTACTACTACTATTACTACTACTACTAAAACTATAGAGGCTGGATTGCTGTTTGCCAGGGGTGCCTTGTGCTTTTCCTGCATGGCATAAGAGGGTTGGAGTGGATGGGCCCTGGGGTCTTCCACTAAAATACTGTTAAGTTTATGTTGGTTAAAATTGTTTTTCATTTTAAATATTGTATTGCTCTTTCTTTTTTCTTTTCTTTTTTGCCATACAAATGAAATACGTGCAGCGTGCATAGGAATTTGTTCATGTGTTTTTCAATTAGTTCATGCAAACATTCATCATTCTGCCACTGGCCCGACCCATCTGTCAAATCTTAAAACACAATGTGGCCCCTGTTTACAAATGTTTGCCCATGCCTTATACATACACATAATATATAATATGTAATTATAATATATAAACATGTCTTGGGGCTCCACGAGAAACTTTTGCTTCAAAAAAGGGCTCCGTGGCTGAAAAAGTTTGACAACAGCATTACCCTCATGCTGCTATCATTTAAAACACACATAAGAGGCTGTACTTTTGCAAGAACAACCACAAACAGTAAAAAGGAACAGCAATGATCCAAAAAAAAATTTGTGCTCTGCTGCAACAGTAACTGTTCCCCACACACTGAGTGTCATTTTCAATTGCAAGGATTACCACTTCCTAAAGCAATACTCTGAAATCCACAAATGCCATTCTGAGAATGACAAGTGCTTGCAATAACTTATTTTACCTTTGAAATTGAGATGGGATAAGGGCTTCTACAAGGCCACATAGGCAGGTTCCAAATTTAAAACCAGAAGTGTCTCTTCTTTCAATGTACAGATGAGTCTTTAACAAAGAGGCAGGCTGTATAGTGGTAGCCCTCAGAACAGAAGACTAGGTAGCGTCTATATAACTTATCAAAGCCTATTTCTGTACATACTTTAGAAGACATACTGCAAATGCAAGTTCAACATGACAGACACTTAAAAGAGAATGTGGAGTATAATTCAATGAGGAACAAAATTGGAACAAGAATAAACAGTAAACTTATACAGAAATAGATTTTATGTAGATTTGAGGATATCTTTCTACGTAATTTCACTGTTTATACTTTACATTCATAGATCAGCCAATTTCAGATTTCTGCCTGCCTGCAAAGAAACAAGAAATTTCCCCAGATGCATCTATAATATCGATGACACTGCAAACACAGTGTCATCACACAAGGACAGGATTCATCACACAAGAGATCATCACACAAGGACAGGATTCAGAAGCTATAACAATCCAATGAATATTTCCAAAATAAAACTGAAGATCTTGAAAAGTATGGGAACCATCTCAATATTGGCTTAGAGCCGCCTAGAGCATGCAGAAAAGGGAATTATGTTGATGTTCATATTTTTCTGGATTAATGAAACCTGTCCTGACTTGGACCTCAGAAATACAAATACTGAGTGAGGACAAAGATCCTTCTCTGTGAAATCTAAAGCCAGAAAAATCTCTTTACTCAAATGGGTTTTAAGGGAGTTTTACAAGTTACAGAATTTTTACATCAAACCCTGACCAAGTAGACACTGTGCCAGATGGCCACTTAGAGCGTCCATAGAATTCTTAATATCATACTGTCAAAGACCTATATGCTTATGACATTTTGATCTTCCTTAAAAATCTTGAAACATACTTCCCAATTTAGAATACTTTAGCATATATTCAAGCCTCAAAATTAATTTCCAGAAGTGCTTGAATGTGCCACTACCACAACAAAAATACTAGAGTTCATCACTAATTTGCAGCTTCAACTGTTGGAGACCAGTAGGCTATTCTGTTACACATGAGACAGTCTGGTGAGATGTTGTGTGCCACTCTACTCTGTACTCTGAAGTGGAGTCCATTGCTCTTGCCTGTATACAAGGAATTAGCAAATTTATTTTTATTGACACATGTACTCATTTTCCTTTCCTTCTGATCATGTCTGCCTCTACTATTTTCTCCTTATAAGTGCCTAAACAATCCAGATTTATTTTGTTATATCTGTGGCAGGACACTAGAAAATATTGACATCGATGCTGAAATACAACACTGTCAGAGCTCAGCGAATGCAGCATTTTTTCAAATGAAGCAGAGTGTGTTCAAGGATCAGGACATTCGTAGGGATACCATGATGCTTGTTTATAAAACTATTATCCTTCCAACCCTGTAGTACATATGTAAAACATGGACTGTCTACAAATGTCACTTTTGATTTCTGGAAAGCTTCCCTCAGAGTTACCTCTAAAAAATCCTGCAAATCTCTTGGGAAGACAGGAGGACAAACATCAGCATTCTGGAAGAAGCAAAGACCACCAGCATTGAAGCGATGATCCTCCGCCATCAACTTCTCTGGACTGGCCATTTTGTCCAAATGCCCAATTGCCATCTCCCAAAGCAATTACTTTACTCTCAGCTCAAGAACGGGAAATGGAATGTTAGTGAGCAGCAAGAGAGAATTAAAGATGGGCTAACCTTAAAAACTGTGGAACAGACACCAAGAGCTGGCTAGATCTCCGTCGGGAGTGAGGATGATGGGAGAGGATTGCCAGAGGAGTCCCAGAGCCCAACCAGCAGGGTTGGGGAGAAGTATTACTAGGCCGAGAAGTTTGCCTGGCCGAGAATGACTTCTCATGAGTGTGGAAGCCGGATGAACACAGAGCCATTGCGGGTGGAATTTGACGGCGAGGCATCCAAAGTGGCGTTCCTTATCGCAGCAGTCCAAGACCATAGGGAAGATTATGGACATTTGTACCCCAGTGAAGGCAGCCAAGTTAGAGCTATTGGGGCTGTGTTTAAAGGTCGAGCTGCCGAGTGGTATGTACAGTGCCACGATCGAAGAGATCCCTGCCTGGGGTCAGTGAGGAGGTTCTTGCTGGCTATCAAGAACAGATTTCGAGATCCTTTGGAAAGGATCAAAGCGAAGGAGGCGTTAAGGTGCTTGACCCAAGGTGCCAGATCGGTAACTGAATATGCCGAAGAATTTATGGGTCTCGCCGGGAAAGTAGCGGGAGTGGTCGCAAGCTACCTGCTGGAGCTGTTTAAAGATGGGTTGCGCAAGGAGATCCTGGAGTGGTGTCTTCACCGCGATGACCCGGGGGACATCGACAGGTGGATTCAACTAGCTGGCAATGTGGAAGGGATCTTGGCCCAGGTGCAGAGGCGGCGTACCCAACCGATGAGGTCGCGAGGCATGGGTCGTGTATGGAGTGAAAGCAGACCTAAAGGTGCCGAAGCTAAGCGGGTCGGCGACAGTCGTCCCAGTGGCAGCAAGAAAACCCCATTGAGCCGAGTCCGCTGCTATGCTTGTAACCAGTCCGGACATTATGCTTATCAATGCCCCCAGAAGCCAGCAGTGAGAGTGGCTGCTGCTAAGGCTGCAGTGATGGACAATGTTGAAAGTTCTAAAGTTGGGGTGAGAAATAATATTCAATGTGTGTTGGGATTGGTTAAGGGGGATCTTGTTGTAAAAAAGGAAGCTTTAGTAGATTGTGGATGTTCAGAAAATATCATGTCTCCACAGTTAGTAGAAGAGTTGGGGGGGGGAGAAGGGTGTCAGCCAAGAAGTAAGAGGAATACCCCAAGAATATTGGGACTATGCTGACGTGTTTAACCCTAAATTAGCCCAAAAGCTTCCACCTGTTAGAAACGTGCAATGCAGCATAGAAGTGAAAGAGGGGGCGGTTTACCCAAGCCAATAATCTATGCGATGACCGTCAAAGAAAAGGTCGCATGAAGAGAACACAGAGATGATTATTTGAAGAAAGGGTTTAGCAGACGATCGGAATCCCCTTTGGCGCACCAGTGTTGTTTAGGGAAAAGAAAGATGGGAGACTGAGATTGTGCATTGATTATAGGGGTTTTAAATGCCATTAGTACGACAAACTGCTACCCCTTACCGTTGATTAAGGATCTATTGGGCCTGTTGGGAGGTTGTAAGTTTTTACAAAACTGGATTTGATTGACGCATTCCATATGATTCGGGTGAAAGAAAGTGACCAATGGAAGACAGCGTTCGTGCCCTCTCGGATTATACGAATGGCTCGTAATGCCATTCGGTTTAGCAGGGTCTCCAGGCCTGTTTATGCAGTTAATCAACGAGGTGTTACACCCCCTTTTGTATAAGGGGGTGTTCGTTTATTTAGACGACATTGTGGTAGCGACCAGTACGCGAAGAGCATGTAAAGTTAGTGCGCGAGGTGTTGGAGCAGTTGAGGCAAGCGAGTTTATTTGCCAAGTTGAGTAAATGTGAGTTTAGTAAAAATCAGATTGATTTTTTAGGGTACAGAATTGGCGAGAGTGGGGTGGCTATGGATCCGGCTAAGGTGGAGGACGTGTTGAGCTGGGAGGCTCCGCGCACACGCCGGCAGTTGCAGGCTTTTCTAGGGCTAGCCAATTTTTACCGGACTTTTATTCCGGGGTTTGCTGTGATAACCCTCCCGCTTACTGAGCTGTTGAGAACGAAAGGTAAAGGGGAGTCCAGAAAGATCAAGTCACCAGGTGCGGTGTTAGACTGGACTCAGGATTGTCAGAAAGCGTTTGTTAGATTGAAGAGGGCTTTCACTGAGGGCCCTTTATTGCTACATCCGATGTGAATCAACCTTTTGTAGTTCAATGTGACGCCTCCGCTTGGGCTTATGGGGGTGCACTGTTGCAGGAGGATGGTCAGGGGAAATTGCGACCTTGTGCTTATTTTTCAAAAAAAGTTTGGGGAGCATGAACGTAAATGGCCTGTGTGGGAGAAGGAGGCATTTGCAGTGAAGACCGCGTTGGTGACCTGGCGTCAGTTTTTTGGAAGGAGCAGCGTTCCCATTTGTGGTTATGACGGATCATCAGAATTTGGGTTATTTACGTAACCCTCAGAAGTTGTCCCCAAAGCTAGTAAGGTGGTCGCAATTTTCAATAGATTCAATTTCAAGTTGCAGCATATCAAGGGGAAGGAAAATATAGTGGCAGATGCTTTATCTAGATATCCAAGTGTGGGAACAGGTGGGCTGCACAAAGAAGGAGAGGTTTTTTCCAAAGAGCAGTGGGGTTGTGCAGTGCAGACCAGGTCTCAGAAGGGATTGGAAGTTAAAAAAGAAGAGGAAGTAGTGGATGAGTGGAGTGTAGAACTACAAGAAGGATATGCAGGGGACTTGTGGTTGGTGGAACATGAGAAAGAGTGTGTGAAATTGAAAGGGTTGTGGATGGTAGGAGGTAAGGTGTATGTGCCTCAGAAGTTGAGGAGAAAGGTGTTGGAGATGCATCATGATTATAAGACTGCTGGACATTGGGGGGTCACCAAGACCATGTTGGCTATTAAGAAGAGGTACTGGTGGCCAGGTATGAAGGTGGAAATCCGGCACCATGTAGCAAGTTGTGAAGTGTGTGCTAGGAATAAGGTTCCCGCTGCCCGGCCGCAGGGGTTGATACAAGTGGTTGCTGATCCAATAAGGCCGTGGACACATGTTAGTACCGATTTTGTTGGGGAGTTGCCGTCAAGCAGGGGATATCGGTATATTTGGACTGTTATAGACATGTTTTCTAAACAGGCTCATTTTTATTCCGTTGAGAGGTTGCCATCGGCAGAGCGATTAGCTGGGTTGTATGTACAGCATGTTTATAGGTTGCATGGTTGCCCAGAACAGGTGTTGAGTGATAGAGGTGTCCAGTTTACGGCTCGGTTTTGGGGCAGGTTTTGGAGGAGCTGGGGCTCAAAGGAAACTAACGTCTGGTTATCATCCCTGCTGTAATGGGACTGCGGAGAGAGTGCAGAAATCTTTGGGGACCTATTTAAGGATTTTCAGTAATCAGGAACAAAATAATTGGTCCGATCTCCTTCCTTATGCTGAGGTAGCTTACAACAGTTCCATCCATTCTTCTACCGGGAAATCGCCCTTTGAGATTGTTTATGGGCAAGAGGTGGCTGGTGGAGATAGAAGGGGGAGAGAGCAAGGGGGAGTGGAGAGTGCGAGCTGAAGGAATGTGGAAAGAAGTTACAGAGGCGTTGAGAAAGGCACAGCGCTCCTATAAGCTGTTTGGAGATCACAGCGGCAAGAAGGAGGAGTATGCAGAGGGATTTGGTGTGGCTGTCCACAGAGAATTAACAGCGAGGGTACCAGGCAAAGAAATTACGTCCAAAATTCATAGGGCCTTTTAAGGTTGACAGAGTTGTGAATAAGGTATCATATACCCTCCTGTTGCCCAAGAGTTTAGGAAAGTGCACCCCACTTTTCATGGCAGTTTTCTAAAGAAATATGTGAGCCCATGTCCTCCACGGGATTGAATGAGGTTTGGGTTCCCTCAGGGGGAGGAGGACGAGGTGGAGGAGACCATTATGTCAGGTATGGGGAACCTGAGCTTTGAGGGAGATCATGTTCCCAACCTGTCATGAGGCTGCAGCGACCTTTGGCCCAGTTCCTGGAGTGACCTTGGCCATGTGTGCTTTGAATTGCTGAATCAGCCTGGGAGTGGAGTAACTCCCAGGTGCCAGAGAGGAAGTGAGGTAACTCCTCCTGACATGGACATTGGACATTGGACATTTGGACTCGTGACGTCACTCATGTGACCCTGGGGTCATGCCTCTATGGACTACTGGGATTGCTGATTCATCGGAGCATGATGACACCCTGCTTGGACATTGCATTGTGTAGGGGAGGGGCTACCGGGGTATATAAGGTGTGTTTGGGTGGCGGGCCGGCGCTTTAGCTTCACAGGTGGTGTACCGTCAATAAAATCGTGTTGGACCAGAACGACGTCTGAGTGTGATCCCTACCGAATATTGAGGAGTCATTACAACACCAAGAGCTGGAAAGCCCTGGCCCTCGCGAGTTCTAACTAAAGGTCAGCTGTTACCAGCCATGCTGTGAACTTTGAAGAGGCATGAATGGAGGACGAACAGGAGAAATATGCCAAGAGGAAGGTGCGTCAAGTAAACCCTTGCCGGGACCACCTTCCATCTGGAAATCCATGTTCTCATTGTGATGCAGATTCAGAATAGGTCTCTACAGTCATTAAGGACCAACCGCCAAGACTCTACCCTTGGAAGACAATCAAACTCAGCCACGAGTGAGCGCTTCAAAAAACTGAGAACATAATTGTGGAGTTTGTTTCCAAAAGGTACCGAATACATTTTGCTGGCTAATAGAATACTACATGTACAGATCAAAACTATCAAAATGTATCAAAAGAACTTTGTACAGGGCTTGGAAAACTGCATTTTATAGCAAAAGACTGAATATCTTCAGCACATTTTTTTCAATTCCTGTAAAAATTGTTCAGATGGATTTGATACCTTTTGGAAATAAGCTCCACAATTAAAAAGGTTATTTAGACGGCACTGTCGCTATACAAGATACATTTTCTCCTATTATGGAAGATGCAACATAAAATCAAGTATAGTTTTTCTTGCTTGCAACAAAGCAAAATAGTGATCTCTGAAGAAGAAAAACCAAGAAATGTGTGTAAGAGTCAAGAACAAAGATTACTGTAAATATTCTGGCCACAATCTATATATATAAAAATCTTCAATCCGTGTTTATAAGCTTATAGACAGCAAAACTACACAACGAACACACACAAAACCAGGCCACACTGACACATAACCCAACAAGGTATGTTTGCCAACCCACCCCCCCCCCCCAACTTAAAGACAACAGCCAAAAAACTGTAAAAACTTTTGGGACTACAAGTCCCAGAAACCACTGGGGCAGGCCAAGAAAAACCGTGCATGGCAAAGGTGGTTGGAACAGCTCCCTTTCCCCCCCCCTCCCAACAGATCGGGCGCATGCTGTGCTTCTCGCCGCCTCCCCATCCCCTCGCAAACAACACATTGAGCGCTCTGGAAGGAAAGGACACAAAGCAAAAGGAAAGAGGTGAAGAAGGCAGGAAGGAGAACGGACACGAAGGAAGGAGAGATGACAGGAGGGAGGTACAAAGAGGGAAAGTGGGGAGGGAAGGAAGGAAGAATAGAAAGTAGGAAGGAAAGACAAGAAGGAGAAGGGACACGAAGGAAGGAGAGAAGAAAGGAGGAAGGGACAAAGGGAAAGAATGAACGATGGAAAGTGAGGAGGAAGGAGAGAGAGAGAGAGAAGGAGATGGGGTCAAAGCTTTCCGAGACAAACCAGGAAAGGGATCTTGGGGTTTTGGTGGACAGCTCAATGAAGATGTCAACCCAGTGCGCAGCAGCAGTAAAAAAAGCAAATTCTATGCTTGGCATGATCAGGAAGGGAATCGAAAATAGGTCGTCAAATGTTGTATTGCCTCTCTACAAATCTATGGTGAGGCCACATCTGGAGTACTGTGTACAATTCTGGTCACCGCACCTCAAGAAGGATATAACGGAACTGGAAAAGGTACAGAAAAGGGCAACAAGAATGATCCAAGGGATGGAGCAGCTCCCTTACGAAATCAGGTTGCAACGCCTTGGTCTTTTCAGCCTTGAAAGACGGCGTTTAAGAGGTGACTTGATCGAAGTGTATAAAATCATGCATGGGATGGAAAAGGTGAATAGAAAAAAAAAATTCTCTGTCACACAACACTAGGACTAGGGGGCACTCCCTAAAGCTCCAAGGTAGGAAAGTTAGGACTAATAAAGGGAAATATTTCTTCACCCAGAGGGTCATTGGGTTATGGAACTCACTTCCAGAGGAGGTTGTGACAGCGGTCAGCCTGGACAGCTTCAAGGCAGGATTAGACAGATTCATGGATACCAAGGGAATCAGTAGCTACTGAAATGGACATCCAAGTGCCACCTCTGTGTTGATGGAGGCAGGCAGGATTTCCCCGGGTACTGGTTGTGGGGGGTCGGGAGCAGGTGAGGGTTCTGCCCTCCTTTCTGCTAGAGATCCCTGTGTACAACTAGTGGGCCACTGTGTGACACAGAATGCTGGACTAGATGGGCTGAGGCCCGATTCAGCATGGCTCTTCTTATGTTCTTATGTTCTTATGTTAAGGAAGGAAGGAAGGAAAGAAAGAGGAAAGACTGGAAAGAGGTAAAGAAGTCAGGAAGGAGAACCTACACAATATACATATACACTTATACACACAAACATAGGCACACACATATACACACACATATACATAAAGACATGCACACATACACACATATATACATGCACAGAAATATACACATGCACACATACACACACACATCTGTACTTACACACATATACATATACAAACACACATATACATAAGAACACACACATACACAATATACATATACACATATACACACAAACATAAGCACACATATACACACACATATACATAAAGACATGCACACATACACACATATATACATGCACAGAAATATACACATGCACACACACAAACATCTGTACTTACACACATATACACGCTTATACATATACAAACACACATATACATAAACACACACACATACACAATATACATATACACATATACACACAAACATAAGCACACACATATGTACACATAGACAGAAATATATATACATACATACACACACAAAACACATATATACTGACTGGGCCACAGGAAAGAGGAATACAAGGAAGAGGGAAGAACAGGAAATAAAAAGTGAAAGGAAGGAAGGAAACAGGGAGGGAAGAAAGGTAGGATGGATAGATAGAAGGAAGGAAGGAAGGTAAGAAGGAAAGGAATGCTAATTACTTCCTTCTTTGCCTCTTTCCTACTTAATTTCCCATACCACCACACAACGCCACGGCAGCGCATGGCCGGGTTCAGCTAGTTAGTTATAAAATTTCCTTGGTTATCTTCAGCCAAATTAGAATGTCAAAAATGTTCTTTCTAGGAAACTACCATTTCAGCACATCAACTTGTGAAGCTTATGTAAAACATGTGCTTCAGTATCAGGGAAGCACAAATGATTTTGCTTAGAGATGGAAGTGTGGGAAGGGTGTCCATTTATGAGACATACAAATTATATTACTACAGTGAGCCACATGTATTCAGCATTTACTAGACGGATCTGCCTGCTACTCTCATAATATATCAGGGCAATCTGAGAGCTTGACAGTCAGAAGCTTTTAACAGTCTCTCAAATGAAAGGTGCCGAAAACATTTGAGGTGACACTTGCTGAAGGCCAAACCATAGAACGGAGCCAGTCCTGCTAATGTACGTCTTTCCAGCGTACCAGTAAACACAATTGAAAAAGAAACCTCAAAAAGAGGCAATTCTTGAAGCTACAAGCTAAATATAAGAAATTACACTAAGGGCGCAAGACAGTAAGAGCACCATCATAATAACGATTGAGCAACCCTTGACAACCCAAAAAAAACCCTTCAAAACTCCAAAGCACTTCTGGTCTCAAGCATTTTGGATAAGGAATACTCAACCTGTATTATCTTTTATAAATTGTAATAATTTCTGCACCATTAAACTGTAGTGCATCTTCAATGTAACCTCATTTAAAGCAGAAGAAGAGGACAGTTCCTTGGATGTTAACTACAGTATGGAAATTTGTGAGAAGGGACTTGCTTTTGTTCTCCAAGAAACATTATTCCAAGTTCCTTTTAATTCTGTACTCTCCTCAACAATCTCATTCTTCTCTGCTAGCAGTATCTAGCACTCGTTGATGCCACACTCAATAGCCTACAATTACATAGTTGAGGACTGATGAGATCTTGGGAAGATCTTTGCATTCATGGGCTACTACTATTAATTTAAACTTGTCATCAGTCCTGAGTGTCATGGGTATAACTGCATGGTGACATGCAATACAATCCCAATCCACGGAAACAGCAAATCATAGATAAACAGTGAATCTATTGAAATGAATGACTTTTGTTGGAGGTATCCTCTCTAGGAATTTGTGGACACTATTGAAATGAATGACTTCCACTAAAGATATGTTCTCTAGGAATTTGCTACGTCCTCCAGTGGTCCTCCAGGATTTTCTCTACTATAACTTTCAGTGGAAGATACTATAAAATTACCTTACAAAATCCCTAGAGAGGACACATGAGCAGGTGAAACCATAGGTACAGATCCCTCAAGTACAACAGTTATACTATTTATCAGTTTTGGACCTTTGAGATGAAAAGGAAAATATGATATTATTTCATATGAGTGATCATTTCCATTCTCCCTGGCCCTACTTCGTTACTGAAAGACTATCTATTTTGTTCAAATGCAGCATAGCAAAATTGTAGTATTGGGCTGATGAAAAAACTTTTCTCTAGTTTATGTGTACAAAAATGTACTGTATAACACATCAAACATTATATTAAAGAAGCTCATTTTGAAGCAAAGCACAAATTTATTTCAATTAAACTGTGTGTACCAGGACAACATTAATTCATCTGAGAAACCAGATCCACAAACACTAGGCTGGTAAAAGACGCATCCTTAATTTATGCCTGTTTGTAGGGCAAGACGTATCATTAACAACTGCTTCAGTCTTATTTCTGTCTCTTGAACAGAGTGGTTCTGTTTAATAGACACGTGGTACTGAAAAACACAGCTTTGAAGAATCTTTTTTCACTTATTTTAATAAAAGATCTACCTTTAATCATTTCTCAAGTCATAAAAATACAGATGGTCACACTGAATCATGACACAATATGTCTGATATATCCATCAGAAGGGACAATTGGACAGTACCTTGGTTAAGGTAAACTAACATTAACAAAAGATTGTACAAAGTTTCAAGTTGCTCAGAACTCTTCTTCTGGCCACATAATATGAAGAGACAGGGATGAGGAAAACAGAAAAATCTAAAAGTTAGGATAGCTGCCTTGGAGACAAGATGACATCTCAAATCTACTCCATCTTCCCTGTTAGATTCCGTTGATTTCACCATCCCTGCTTTTTATATCATATAGCCCAAGCATTCAAAGATTTCAAAGGCTTTCTCAAATCATGGTAATTTAATATTCTCCTCATTTTCTTGTGCCTAATAGGTAATGTGGAAATGTAAATGAAATCAAAAAGAAAAAAAACCCTTTTCATTTCCTTTACATTGCCACATTACCTATTACAGCTTTCTATTCACAATGCATCACTTCTGTTCCATTTACAATCATATATTTCTTTAACTCTGCATACATTCACCTGGAATAACCATCATCCTGAAGCTATATTCATAATTATCATTATAGCCTACTAATCCCTACAATATCTTGAGTATGTGCTGAAAGTTTAGCAGAATCCATTTTTTCACCACTCTTTCAACAGCTTTATCATCACAGTCTGATTAATAGGTATTCAAATGTAGTTCATTCAGCTACCGATTTTCATTCTCCTGATTCTGCCCCAGTAATTCTTCCAATGTTGTGAACTCTTCTCTTTTTTATCATTTATCATCCAGATTCATACTAGTAACAGTACCCCACGACTTTTCTTTGTCTCTGGAAACAATTTACATTCTTATTTTTCTCTTTTCTCAAAAAGTGGATATGGTACTAACACAAATCCTAAAAACACTGATTCAAGAACAAGTTCATGGTGACCTCTTCCTAAATTCTACTGCTGCCTCAGTGTCAGACCCCTATGCAGTTCATCAGGCTGTGCTAATATTAAACATTTACCACCAGACTAGAGAAAAGATACCTCAATGGTGCTCGTCTAGTCTTCACAATTCAGACAATATTTCAACAAAAGGCTTGGTTCAGCCTTGCTTGCTGGCACATGCTTTTGCCTACAGATGATCTCACATCAGCACACACTGGTTTTATTTATTTATTTTTATTTATTTATTATTCTTTCTATGGTTGAGGCTTCACAGGAACCAAAGGTACAACTACACACAAGCAATGCGATAAAACAAGCAAGCTTCAGCAATAAACACTTATTTCCATCAAGAAGGTATGAATACAACAGCAGACAAGCAGTGTTCTCTTATTTAATTCCTATCCAGTTCTATTTTAAATCTATCCAAGTCTTATTTGACTGTACTTTACTTTGACTCCTGCTTCCAAAATGAGAAAATTATAACACTGCAACTGGTGTCCTAACCAAGTAAAGTTAGGCAAAATAGTAATTATAGTGATTCTTTCAACCATTTATATTCTGTATTTTTACATACACTAGAACTCAAAACATCTTACAAAATTTCAATCAAATACAGATTACAGGAAAATATAGCAAAAACTTATTTTTAAAATGCCACTCCTGTACAAACATTAAAATTATTTAATTCAATAAAATGCATAATTTAATAATAAGCTAAAAAGTCATTGCGGTCCCTTTAAAGAAGATGAAAAATGAACAACTAGGAACAGAAAGGGGGGAGCTTTACAGGTAGGTAGTTATGAAGTCTAGAAAAAGACAATAAAAGGCCTGCTTTTATTCTCATCAAGAAAAGTCAAAGGTTTAGACTCAGTTTTACAAAAGGCCCCTTTCTAATATTCAAGACCAACTCCAGGTTTCTTTAGCCAAGTAGCAACAAAATAAAATTGGGTCACCAGCCTATCGGCATCACCTAGCCATCTAATAACTGCATCCCCTCCTTTTCCCTGATGCTGTTAATATTAACCTTATTTTCCAGCATGATTTTGTTCTATCCTTTGATGCACACTTATCTTGAAATTGTTCTACTTGGATCAATTGGGGAAACCTAAATGTGGAATCCTAAATCTGCTGTCTAAATTATGGTGTCCTTTCTGCATGTCTAGACAAGGCCTAAGATCTCAAACCATGATGAGAACCATCTATAACTCTATCCTAAAACAATTGGCAAAATCCATGTAGCTGTCTTAAAACAAGCTGCAAAATCTACTGCAATAAAAATTATTCAGAAGATATTTCTGCTGAAAAGAGGAAATCTGAAAGCCATTCAACTACTGAAAGTGTAATTCTGGATTAGCAGCAAAAATCTTATCTACTATGACTTTACAAATGCAGAAACTTAATTTAGACATTTATTACAATCTATTCCATTGAGAAATTTACTGCATTAATATATAGCAACTTTTTAGTGTTGCTTACTTCCTTAAAATGTTTCTATAACTTGCTAAATTATGTATGTTGAGCAATGTATTTTTTTTGCATCAGTATAAATGTATGATGTGGAAAATTATATAAGATGATATTCTCTTTTCAAAAGATTATTGAGAAAACACATTGCCGTCCTATTCGGAGTTTATAACTTTTGCTAGGGATGGCAGAACCCTTACTTACTTACTGCACTACAGTGATTTTCCTATCAACAATTAATGGGAGTGCAAAAAACTCTGAGGCTAGTAATAATAAATAGAGTTGACAGGCAAATTTAAGGTCCATACGCACATAATCTTCACTTTCCCTATCAACCAAATGGCAATTTATTAATCAAATATTGCTCAATACAAATTATCATATGATTGAAATGTCTTATCAGTATGAGTAGATGGCACATCTCCCTCTCTTCAAATTCTATCTCTGAACCCACCTTTTCCACTTTTCTTCTACAGTGCATTGTTATTAAGTGCTTTCAAATCAACTTCAACTTATGGTGACCCTATGGATGAGACACCTCTGAAATAGCTTGTCACCAACAGCACAGTACAGGTCTTTAAAACATGGGGCTGTGGTCTGCTTAGTTGAGTCTTTCAGGGATACAGGTTGAGAATCCCCCATTCAGAAATCAAAAACTTAAATATTCCAAAACTCAAAATGGTCCATGGGGTGGCTGAGACTTTGCTTCCTGATTGATTAATCTACACAGACTTTTTCATGCACAACCTTATAAAGTATATATTAAAAACATATGTATTCACGTTTACAGTTGCATCTCACTTCTAAGATATCTCATTATCTATATGCAAATATTGCAAGGAGTCAGTGAGGCACAGTAGTTTGAGTGTTAGTCTATGACAGGGGTGCTCATTAGGTAGTTCGGGAGCTACTAGTAGATCTTCGGCCCTCTTCCAGGTGATCTTCGGGCCTCACCAGCCGGATGGGGCGCTCCTGCCATGCGCGCGCACATCCTGTGTGCATGCGTGCTCCTGCTGCTGGCTTCCGCTCTCGCGGTGCTTCTTTCGCCTGCGGGGCATTGCAGGAAGAAGGAAGCACGAGGTGGGGCCTCTGGAGAGAGCGCCCCGCCTCTCTCTCATCCAGAAGCAGCTGTGCAGCCTCCATTGCCGGTGAGACAGGCAGGGCGGAGCACTCCCTCTGGATGCCCCGCCTCATGCTTTCTCCTTCCTGCAATGCCCCGCAGGCGGAAGAAGCGCTGCACGGGCGGAAAACAGCAGCAAGAGCACGCACGGTGGCAAGAGCACGCGGCAGCGGGAGCGCACGGCGGCAGGGGCAGGTATATCTTTTGGACTTGGTTGCTTTAAGAGTAGCTCGCATGCTGAAAAAGTGTGAGCACCCCTGGTCTATGACTATGGAAGTCAGGGCTTAAATCTGTCACACAGTCACAAAATCCCACCTTAATCAAGTCACACACTCTCAAAATTCATGTGAAGACATAGGTTCTATCTTATAAATATATTGTTACACACACACACACATATATATATGCAAAATCAGGTCCCAAATCCAAAAACAATCCAAAACTCTCGTCTTAAGCAGTTTGGATAAGGGATACTCAACCTATACCCTGAGGAAAAAATGTTGGGGACTGTGTAAACCAGGCCTGCACAACATGAGTCCTAGGGGCCAGATTGTCATTGAGCTTTTGTATTTCGTGTGTTTGCACCTTTGACTGCTTTGGGAGCTGCTCCATGTCTCCTTCTTCTTCTTATTATTATTATTATTGATGCGGCCCTCCCAAGAATTTGGCGCAGCCCACAGAGACTCCGATTCTAAGCCTTAGAGAGGAAGGTCACATGCAGTCCTACAGCAGAGAAGCAATCTGAACTCAGAAGTCACAATTCCTCCCCTCGAAGTGTTTTACCTCTACACATTTTCTTTCACTATGCACCAAAGTTACCAAACTTGTCTATGCTGCTCTTACTTTTTGTTTGCCCCTGAGTTGCTTCTTTGCTGTTCATTTCCCTTGTTTATGAGGGAGAATCATAGTTAGAAGAGACCTCATGGGCCATCCAGTTTAAAAGATTTGTCTCTAACATGAAATGTTTATGTACATGTTGTAGGTTATTAATTTGTTATTTATGGTTTATGTAGGGGCAATTTGTTTATTTTGTTTATGAGTTTTAATTGAATTTGTTTGAATGTGCATGTTTTGTAATGTCTGTTGCTTTTAATAACTGTATGCTGCATTGAGTCCCACCCATGAGAGAAAAGCAGAATATAAATAAATACATACATACATACATAATTTGGAAAGCTCTTCACTAAAGCGACTCCCTAATTGCCACAAAAGCTCCATTCCTAATACCAGGAGTCTACTTGTGGAGAGAAAAGGGGGTACACATAATAATAATAATAATAATAATAATAATAGAATGGTCAACCAGGCCTCTCACTCGAACATGGGTATCAAACTGATCCTCAACAAGGGCCACATCAATCTTATGATTCCCCTCAAAGGGCTGTTGAATCCATGGGTGGAGAATCCATGGATACAAAGCATGCATGGGCAAACTTCGGCCCTCCAGGTGTTTTGTACTTCAACACCCATCATTCCCAACAGCTGGAAGTTGAAGTCCAAAACACCTGGAGGACTGAAGTTGGCCATGCCTGATACAGAGGATCAATTACAATTATTTTACATTGTAATCGGTGCTTTGTAATTTTGGGTCCCCAGGTGTAATTGCTTTTAAGTATCCACCATGCAGGTCAGGGATAAAGGGAACTGCAAGCCAACAGCACTTGTGGCTCTGAGGTTGGGGAAAGGTAGTCATTTTGAAGTCAGGTATCATATCCTTGTATCTCAATCCAAACTCTACCAACCCGACTAAAGAGAACGAACTGCAGCCTTCCAGGTGTAACTATATCCCAACTCCCATCGGCTCTAGCCATGTTTAATGACACAAGGAGATTGGTCTATAGCTTTTTGGATCATTATGGTCGTTGCCTGTTTTCAAAATAGCTATGACTCTTGCTAGTTTGTTGGCAAGGTTGGGTTTCCCATTCTTCAGAAGTTGATGAGCTATCTGATCTGCCTTTAAGTGGCAGGCAAAAACCCGGAACCTCAATCCATGGCTGATACTGAATGAGAAACTCCCCCCGGGTACAAAGAAGACTGGGTGACTTGGAAGGCACTGAACAGATTGCGCTTTGGCGCCATGAGATGAAGAGCCAACCTTAAGCAATGGGGCCACAGAGTGGAGTCCACAACATGCAAGTGTGGAGAAGAGCAAATCACAGGCCACCTATTACAATGCATTCTGAGCCCTGCCACATGCACAATGGAGGACCTTCTCAGAGACACCAGAGGCGCTCCAATTGTTCAGCTACTGGTCAAAGGTTATTTAGTGTAATACCAAGTTTTTAACTTTGTGTTTTAAATACATTTTAACTGTAACCTCAATTCGCTTCTGACATGATAAATAAAAAATTATGTCTAATGAGGACTGCGGGAATAGATTCACAGAGTTGGAAGAGACCACATGGGCCATCAGTCCAACCCATTCTGCCAAGAAGCAGGAAAATAACATTCAAAGCACCCCTGACAGATGGCAATTAAGCCTCTGTTTTAAAACCTCCAAAGAAAAAGCCTCCACCATATTCCGGGGTAGAGAATTCGACTACTGAACAGTCAGGAAGTTCTTCCTAATGTTCAGGTGGAATCTCCTTTCCTGTAGTTGAAGCCATTGTTCCTTGTCCTAGTCTCAAGGGCAGCAGAAAATAAGCTTGCTCTCTCCTCCCTATGACTTCCCCTCACATATTTATACATGGCCATCACGTCTCCTCTGCAGGCTAAACACGCCCAGCTCTTTCAGTCACTCCTCTTAGGCCTTGTTCTCCAGACCCTTGATCATTTTAGTTGCCCTCCTCTGGATACATTCCAGCTTGTCAACATCTCCATTCAATTATGGTGCCCAGAATTGTACATAGTGATTCCAGGTGTAGTCTGACCAAGGCAGAAGAGAGAATGGGCATGACTTCCCTGGATGTAGACACTATAATCCTATTTATGGAGGCCAAAATCCCATGGGCTGCTGCATGATATTGTTGGCTCATGTTTTACTTGTTGTCCAGGATCTTTTTCACACTTATTGCTGTCGAGCCAGGCATTCCTCATTCTGTATCTTTGTATTTCATGCTTTTCTGCCTATGTGGAATATCACGCATTTGTCCCTGTTCAACTTCATTTTGATAGTTTTGGCCCATCTATCTGTTCAGATCGTTTTGAATTCTTGCAGTCCTGCATCTGGAGGGCCACGTCAAACAATATGGTGGGCCGGATTTGGACTTTGATTCCGACTCGTGTGTCCTAGAGCAGGCATGGGCAAACTTGGGCCCTCCAGGTGTTTTGGACTCCAACTCCCACCATTCCTAACTGCCTCAGGCTCTTTCCTTTTCCCCCTCAGTCGCTTAGCCGAGTGGGAAAAGAAAGGGCCTGGGGGGGGGGGAGGAAGGACTGAGGAGGAAAAGGCTGAGGGGAAAATGGAAGGGGCCTAAGGGTAAAAAGGAAGGACTGAGGAGGAAAAGGCTGAGGGGGAAAAGGAAGGGCTGAGGGGGGAAAGGATGAGGGGAAAAAGAAAGGACTGAGGAGGAAAAGGCTGAGGGAGAAAAGGAAGGGGCCTGAGGGGAAAAAGGAAGGACTGAGGGGGAAAAGGAAGGACCGAGGAGGAAAAGGCTGAGGGGAAAATGGAAGGGGCCTGAGGGGGGAAAGGAAGGGCTGAGGGGGAAAGGAAGGACCGAGGAGGAAAAGGCTGAGGGGGAAATGGAAGGGGCCTGAGGGGGAAAAGGAAGGGCTGAGGGGGAAAAGGATGAGGGGGAAAAGGAAGGGCTGAGGGGGAAAAGGAAGGGCTGAGGAGGAAAAGGCTGGGGGGAGGAGGAAAGTGCCTGAGGGGGAAAAGTAAGGGCTATGGGGGGAAGGCTGAGGGGGAAAAGGAAGGGCTGAGGGGGAAAAGCTGGGGGGGGGCTGAGGGGGAAGGGCTGAGGGGGGGGAAAAGGGCTGAGGGAAGGGGCTGAGGGGGAAAATGCTGAGGGGGAAAAGGAAGGGCTGAGGGGAAAAGGCTGAGGGGGAAAAAGAAGGGTTGAGGAGGAAAAGGCTGAGGGGGAAAAGGCTGGGGGAAGGAGGGGCCTGAGGCTGTTAGGAATGGTGGAGGGCTGACGTTTGCCCATGCCTGTCCTAGAGCCGCCTACTGGACCCCATTCTCTCCCCAATCCCCACAGAAGCCTCCATTCACATCCCTCTCCAAGAGGAGGGGAGAGGAGGGCTGAAAAGCAGTGAGAGGCCGGCCCATGCAGCCCCGGCTGAGCCCGCCCCTTGGCCAAGCTTAGCCTTGCCTTGGCGAAGGATTTCGTGGTTTACATAGATTTCCCCTTCGGTTGGACGGCCAGGCCCGTGCCCGAGCCATGTGGCACCTGTATCTGGAGGACCCCGTACCTTTTCTCTCGGCTTCAACGGCAGCAAACCCTTCGCCTCGTCTCCGGAGCCGGCGGAGCCTGGTGCGAGATCCCGCCCCTTTCCGCTCCTCCCTTGGCCGCTCCCGGGCGGGGGGAAGCAGCCTTATTTCGCCGCCGCTACCTCCACAAGGAGCGAGGGGATCACCACAGCTGAGGAGGAGGATGAGAAGGAGGAGGAGGAGGCCTCGCGAGGCGGGAAAAGGCCGCCCTTCAAAGCAGGGGAGCTTCCTTGTTGTGAATCGCAGGATCAGGAGGAGGAGGGCGGCTTTAAAGCGGGGCCTTTTGCCTTTCCCTCAGCCGAGGCCAACGCCCAGGCATTGGGGGGGGGAGAGAAAAGAAAACCGCGCTCCGCAAACTTTAACCGCCCCCTCAAGCCTCCTCGGCTGAGAGCCGCGCGTTCGCCTCAGGCCGCCATCTTGCCGACGCCGCGGGGCACGCCGGGTAATCCGGCGGAATCCCCACGTCGCGGCGTCTTTGCGTCATCACCCGCCGAAAGGAAAGCGGGGAGAGGGATGCAGGCGTCGGGAGGGTTGCCATGACAACGAGAGGACGTTGCTAGGCAACGCAGGGGGAATTACAAGAGGGAGGGAGGGAGGAGGGGACCCAGCTTGACTGTGGGTGGGAGAGGAGGCAGGGAAGGCTTGGCAAGAAGGATTGAACATGGCAAACGAGGCAGCAGCAGCAGCAGCATCTCCAGTGACAACATTCAGCTTGTAGTTTGCCCCTGTTCACATTGAAGGTGTGCCTTAGATAGAAGAAGGGCTTGAGAGCAGAAGAGTTTGGGGGATTTGTGAGGGCCTTCAAGCCTTTTCACGGTTATGGAGGCCCTTAAGGGGACGTGGGGTGTATCTACACCAGGCATGGGCAAACTTGGGCCCTCCAAATGTTTTGGACTCCAGCTCCCATCATTCCTAACAGCCTCAGGCCCCTTCCTTTTCCCCCTCAGCCCTTCCATTTCCCCCTCAACCCTTCCTCCCCCTCAGGCCCCTTCCTTTTCCTTCCCAGCCTTTTCCTCCTCAGGCCCCTTCCTTTTCCCCCTCAGCCTTTTCCTCCTCAGGCCCCTTCCTTTTCCCCCACAGCCCTGCCAGTTCCCCCTCAACCCTTCCTCCCCCCCTCAGGCCCCTTCCTTTTCCTTCCCAGCCTTTCCTTTTCCTCCTCAGGCCCCTTCCTTTTCCCCCTCAGCATTTTCCTCCTCAGCACTTCCTTTTCCCCCTCAGGCCCCTTCCTTTTCCCCCTCAGCCTTTTCCTCCTCAGCCCTTCCTTTTCCCCCTCAGCCCTTCCTTTTCCCCCTCAGGCCCTTTCCTTTTTCCCCTCATCCCTTCCCCCCTCAGCCCCTTCCTTTTTTCCCCTCAGCCTTTTCCTCCTCAGTCCTTCCTTTTCCCCCCCCTCATCCTTTTCCCCTCAGGCCCCTTCCTTTTTCCTTTTCCCCTCATCCTTTTCCCCCTCAGGCCCCTTCCTTTTCCCCCTCATCCCTTCCCCCTCAGCCCTTCCTTTTCCCCTCAGCCTTTTCCTCCTCAGTCCTTCCTTTTCCCCCTCATCCTTTTCCCCCTCAGGCCCCTTCCTTTCCCCCCTCAGCATTTTCCCCCTCAGCCCTTCCTTTTCCCCCTCAAGCCCCTTCCTTTTTCCCCTCAGCCTTTTCCTCCTCAGTCCTTCCTTTTTCCCCTCATCCTTTTCCCCCTCAGGCCCTTCCTTTCCCCCCTGAGTTGCTAAGCAGCTGAGGGGGAAAAGGAAGGGCCCTGAGGCTGTTAGGAATGGTTGGAGTCCAAAACACCTGCAGGGCCCAGGTTTGCCCATGCCTGATCTACACTGTGGACTTTATGTGGTTTGGCATCATTTTAACTTCCCTGGCTCAAAGCTATAGAAATTTTGGAGCTGTAGTTCATGTGGCACCAGCTCTCTTTAGTAGAGAAGGTTAAAGACCTCGTAAAACTACAATTTCCATGATTCCAGAACATGGAGCCATGGCAGTAAATGTAGTGTCGGGCCACATTTATTCCACAGTGTAGATCAGTGGTTCCCAATCTTTTTTTGACCCGGGACCACTTTGACCAGGGATCATTTGACTCGGGACCACTTTGACCAGGGACCACTCTCCAACATTAGCACCAAAAAGGTTAGGAATCGGTTTTGGGTTAACTTTAGATTCGATTTGGGGTGCTGGTTCAGAAAATTGCATTAGATAGACGACATCAGTTCTAGTTTCTGATACAGAACATATGCCATGGTCAGCGACAGGGAAAGAATGGCAGGTGGCATGAAAAGAGTGGAAATAACATTAAAAGCGGAAAGAGACTTGCGGCCCACTGGTTAAGAAGTGAGAAGCTGATAACACCCAGCTTCTCCTAAAACTAGAACAACTTCACCCAGTGTCTTGGAGCGGTGACAAGATGGCTACGTGCCCATAAATTGAAAGCCCCGAAGCTTCTTGGTTTTAAGGGAAGACATACAGTATATGTCCGCTACCTTCACGGCATCTGTCCCATCATGGAAGTTTCCATCTCGGGACACGTGGCCAACGCCTGCGGGTTTAACCCGGATTTGTGGGGAGGCTAATTTAACTGATGTATGAGGCCATAAAAATCTCCAGAAAGTATGCAAAGAATGAGGAATCAACAGCTCCCCTGGTGGCCAGAAGCTGGAATGTTAAATAGCCTCTGTGTGTCTGCCTATATATGTTGTGTGTCTATGGCATTGAATGTTTGCCATGTATACGTACATTGTAATCTGCCCTGAGTCCCCTGTGGGGTGAGAAGGGTGGAATATAAATGCTGTAAATAAATAAATAAATAAAATAAACAAAGCGGAATGAGGCTCGCGGCCCACTTGTTAAGAACTACTGGTGTAGATGCACCGGGTATCATAGGTTTTTGAAGACTTGCCCAGGTTTGGCTTTTCCTGCTCTGGCCTCCAGAGTCCAGTGCTCAAACCACTAGGCATTGCTGACTCCTTCGAATATTTGCACCTATATAATGAGATACCTTGCAAGTGAGATCCAAGTCTAAACACGAAATCCATGTATGTTTTATATGCACATAGCCCGAAGGTAACTTTGTACACCTTGTTTTTAATAATGTTGTGCACAAAACAAGTCTGGTGTACACTTGAACTATCAGAAAGCAAAGGTGTTCCTATGTCAGCCACCCCTGTGGACCATTTGGATTTCCACATAATGAACACTCAACTTGAATCACTTATGCAGACTCCTCTTTACACAGACTTGTTACTAATAGATAAACTAATGTTTATTCTCTCATATTTATTCAGTAGTAACTCCTACGAGAAAATTTTGAATGTCAGAACCTTGGGGATATGTGCTTTGCATAAATAGACTTTGTTATGAAACATTTATGAGATATATACATATACATATATAGAACATGGGACTTAATTCCCAACTGATATGTTAAACTTTCAATCTAATGTGTGTTTTGCTATTGCTGTCCTCACAAAAATTGTGTGAAATACAGCAGTCATAGGAAGCACATTTTGCTATCTCAAGCCAGGGGAGTGGAACTTCTTGCCCATTCGATATGTTAGACTTGAGGCCTGGTCTCTTTTGTAAAGACCGAAAGCAGGGTATAAATAAACATAATAATTATTATAATATTAATAATAATAACCCTCAAATTATACAGTCAAGGACATTGAGTTGTTGAAGCTGCAATCCAGGAAGACAAAAACAGCTATCCAGAGAGTCAAAGGTTCCCCACCACTATTGAATAGCCTACAACACTAGTTTTCTTTATTTGATCCTCCAAATTCTTTGGACTTTAGAATTCTTGACCATTGGCCAAGTTGCCTGCCTCCTCTAAGGATGTATCTACATTGTATCATTAATGTAGTTCCTGATGGTTATTCTCAACTAGAATATACTGTGTGATGGAACTGTAGTAAGTTCCAGCTTCTTTTGTTAGGCTTCCTCACCCAAAGTTTGAGAATAGTCCTAGTTTGGATCAATACGTTTGCCCGCCCTTTTGCCCTTTTAGGATTATTACCACCAGGGAATCTTGGAAGCAAGATGCCTCTAGCTGATCCCATCGAGATCCAAGCTTGGAAAAGCCGTTTCAATAATAATAATATCTTTATACTTATATCCTGAAGGGACTCCGGGCGGCTTCCATGGGGACCAAGCCCAATATAAACAAAGTTACAAAATAACACAATTAGAAACATATAACAATCAAATATATTAAGATAATAGAACCAAGAAAATCTAAGACATCATAAAACATAACCAAACAGCAAGCAATCAATGGCCAAGAAAAGTGGGCATGTGCAGATTTGCAACTAATAGGGCAGGACAGGGCTAGTGCAACATAAACTGAACTGTTTTAAAGTCAATAACTAATCTGGGAATTCATCCGGTTATACTGTCCTACCTCTGATCAGTGACAGTCACTCTGTGGAGTTTCCAGCGCCTTCAGTGAGGTGCCAGGCATCAATAGGAGGGACTTGCTCTCTCTACCTCTGACCTGATCATCATGGGCGTTGGACACCCCAGAGGCCCCTCTACCAGAGCAAGGGGAACTTTCATCTATCCTTCATCTCCAGAATCATCCACAACTAGCAACTTAAAATAACAACCAGTTACCTTCAAACTTTAAGTATGGACTTGTTGTGGGGAAATCAAGATAGTGCCTAGATGGAGATAGGACCAAGACCAATTAATAAATTGTTATCATTTCCTGAAAGCAGTGTCATGGACATTGATTCTGTTGGGTTCCTTGCTCAAACAGGAAGACAGTTCAGCATCCCCCAAGTCAGGACATGTTAACGCTGAAGACATCTAAAGCAGCTTGGGTGCGACAGCACATACTGATTAAATTAGTTATTGAACAGTGAGTAAACATTTACGTAATCCCTACCCTTTGTAAACAAAGGCTCATTTTATCAGATGAGTACAGTATTGTCAGTTGTAATACATAAAATAGTATAAAGGGGTAGAGAGAGGTTAGGGTTAGGGAAGCAGCAACTGTGCCATTTTTCTGTATAGTTCTCAAATAACTTAATGACCTATTCACATTTTTACCTTATTCTAGTACTTTAACACTGCAGTAGTTAGAAAATTTTGTGTCCTTGTAAAAACGGAATTCAACAATATAGAGTCAACTATTAGTCATAATAAAGTAGGCCCATTGGATGAGAAGGAATATAATAAATCTCCAGTCACATAAGTTCCATTAATATAAGATGGATATACAGTGCTATGTAACACAGTTTGAAACTGCATCATATGATCAGTGCAGAGACATATAATGCATTTCAGTTGCATTATATGTGTCTACACTGCATTCCAAACTGCATTATATGGCACTGTAGACCCAGTTTCAGTGAGATTGATGCAGTTGGAAGTAATAAGATTTAGGCCAATGGGATTAGATTTGCCGATTAATTGTTTATTTCCCGTTATTGTATGAGGGATGCCTTGGAAATCTTACTAATATATTTCGAGTCTGCAATAGATTTCCCTGTTTTCATTGTAGTTTTCTGCTGTTTCCATGTTTATGTCAGAGTTATGCCATTGAATCCCTTGCACAGAATACATTCTCTAAAGGGTTTTTTTTTTACTAAACAGCATCCCAGAAGATCATTTTTGACAGATGATGGTAACGTAAATCAGATGTACAACTGAAGGTTGTGATCTCTGATGCTATTCTTAAACCCTTTATTACCTGTTATTATAATGTGCTTCAGCATGTAGTCTCTGAATAGTTGTATGTATCTCTTTTGTTGTTGGCGTTGTCATTTGCAACTATGAAGCTGTCTACAGAGGCAAGTCACAGAAGTTTTTTTTGAAAGAGAAAATAATGATTGTTCTATGTGAGCCATATTTTAAGGTTAAATGATAATAGTGCCACTTCTCTTCATTTCTGTTCACATGCCTTGTTGAACTCTGCTTCAGAGAAATTCCTATGGGGAGGATAATTTTTGAAAATTTTAAAGGAAGTCTGGCAATTCCAATCTGTGATCAACTAGAGCATCTGGGCTCATCAAAAGTACAAGCAGGACTTGTTAGGTACTATATCAACATTGGTGGTGCATATTTATCTTCTCATATTTTACTTGTAGTTTATTTATACTTTGAAATGCTTATTTCAGCTACTGCTGTAAAATCAGGTGTTACTTATTATTTATATATTCATGGTCTTATTCCTAACTTTACTTTGATCTCAGTGGAAGTTCATGTTGTTAGTTTAAGATCAGTTTCCCATCCTGCAGAGATCAATTTGAATCCTGTTCCCATCTTCTAAATTATTAACTACATCTCCCAGGTTGGTATCATCTGCATTTTTAAGGAGCGTCCTTTCTACTTCTTTATCCAAGTCATTTTTAAAGTTTGGAATAATACCTGGCACAAGAAGGAACCTTATTCCTAAAGTTTGAAATCCATGTTCTATGGCTAAGAGCTCCTATGACATCTCTTAGGATGCAAATTAATATATCTGGTTGAGCACAATTTCCCTTGTGTAACAAAACAGGATATCAACGGATCTGTCTTTGGGTTGTTGTAGGTTTTTCGGGCTGTATGGCCATGTTCTATACGCATTCTCTCCTGACGTTTCGACTGCATCTATGACTGGAGACCTCACAACCTCTGAGGATGCCTGCAAAACGTCAGGAGAGAATGCTTATAGAACATGGCCATACAGCCCGAAAAACCTACAACAGGCCATTGATTCCGGCCATGAAAGCCTTTGATAATAGATCTATCTATTACAAAATGCTAACAGACTCCTGTTTTCTTGTTCTTTTTTCTAAACATAGATAAATCTGTACTATTATTGTTCATGTTGGTGACAAGCCTGTGTTTATGCTGAGCTTCTGTTTAGCTGATACCCCTGTGTATATGGTGCTGTCCCCCTTCTTGGTCCATGGGAAAAGGTGGGTAAGGAATTGATATTGTTATTTTATGGTATATTTGTACCACTTCTAGGAAGTCTGTGATGCCCCAGGTCACACATAATCAGGAAGGGATATTTCAAGAAAAGCAAACAATACCTAGCCCTCCTCCATACATTTTCGAAATCTTCTCTCGGCACTGGTGTCAGATAACAGTTAGAAAGACAATGACTCCAAGAATCCAGGCTGTCCATCTGTTCTGTGCTTCCAGATTCTTGCCTCCCCAGTGCCAGCTGATAAAAATTTCATAGCTCCAATAAGGGTTCCCATTTCCAATATGCCCTGCTGGCTTGAAGGTTTCACAGTTGTGCCCTGTTCATGTTTCTGAAGGTATCTGTTGTAAATGACAATGAGAAAAGCTATTTGCTCTTGTACCATGTTCTTAATGCCCAGGATTTCAGCGTTAATAACAAGCAAAAAGCCTACTTTATTGACTTTTTGAATTCTACTCAAGTCATATGCTCAAGATTGAGAATAATCTTTTTGTTTAGATGCCTTTGTACTGTTACTTCAGTCAAGCAATTACATGGGGAAATAATGTAAAAGAGTTGGCTCCCAGCCTGTACTTCTGATCACTAAAAAATCCTTCTTCTCTTTTCCAGTTTAAATATTAGATCTAATACTCTTGTTGGGAGCACACCGAGTCCCCTGTCCATTCCTTAAATGAGTCTAAATACAACCCATTTACCATTTCTTATTGAGAAGGTGGAGCAATGGGTTAAAACCCTTGTGTCCGCAGGACTGAAGACCGACAGGTCAGAAGTTCGAATCCGGGGAGAGCATGAATGAGCTCCCTCTGTCACCTCCAGCTCCCCATGGGGGGGGGGGGGGACATGAGAGAAACCTCCCACAAGGATGGTAAAGCATCAAACATCCCCTGGGCAACGTTTTTGCATGCGGCCAATTCTCTCACACCAGAAGCGACTTGCAGTTTCTCAAGTCGCTCCTGACATACACAAAAATGCATACTTTGACTTTTATATAGAGATTTTTCTGTGGGTTACCACCAAACGGAGGACCACTCACAGAGATTTTAAGTTAGCTTTTCTAGATTATGACTCCTGGCACCAATACAAAAAATCATTGAGAATGGAGATGTTTGATTGGTGCTCATCTCTGTTTCTGGGGATTGGTGCGATTTTTTAAATGATAAAGGAAGTCATTCAACCGATAGCGAATGGCGATACTTGTTTTCATTAATCATTAGCCAAACATGATTTTATTACTGAAATGTTGTATTTTATTGTTCTCTTTCGTAGTCACTGTGGATCTCACACATCTGATATTTCCTGCTACCAAGCAGAACAGTACGGAACCTTCTAGCAAGATAAAAAAACCCTAGCCCCACCCCTCCCCGCCCTCGAGTATATAAGCCCAGGGGTGGGGCTAGCCTCCAATTCTCTTGATCCGCCGCCTTCGCAGCAGTCAGAGAACCTTCTCTAACGAGCTCTTCTCCCTTACATCTATTGATTGACCTCTTGTGTATGACCTGGACTGTTTTTTCTGACCCACGCTACTTTCTGGTGCGACTTGACTTTGGACTGGATAAGGTACTGCTAATTTTTTCCTCAACCCTGATCCTGACAGCCCCCGACCATGGCTGCAACGTCCTTTAAAAAGTGTATTCAGTGTTTTAACACTATCCCGGACTCGGATGGTCACTCCCTTTGTTTGGGGTGCCTGGGGGAGACTCATCGCACCCAAAATTGTTCGGTCTGTAAGGGTTTTACCCTTCAGACAAAGAAGAACAGGGATGCCAGGCTGAAAGCTGCCCTGTACGACAAGGCTAATTTCCCCCCCAATGACCAAATGGCGGGGCCTTCTTCAGCGCCCCCATCTGCCCCCCCGACCCCCAAACCTCTGAAGAAGAAGCCCAAGAAGCTGGGCGGGAAAACCGTGGCCGCCTCGTCCCTGGGCCAAAATGGCGGCCGGAGCTTGTCTTCTTCAGTCTCCAGCAAAGATGGCTCCTCTGAAAAGGCGCTGGATGCTCCCTCAGCGAGCGCTGTTGTGGCGGGAAACCTGGGCTCTGCTACGCCACAGGCAATTCTTCCCTCTCCTCCTCAGCCTTCTGGCTTATTGGGAGAGCCACAGCGCCATCTGCTGGCCGCTCCCCAGCAATTACAACTGTCAGAGACCCAGCTTGGGCAAATGGCAGCGGCGCAGCCGAACTCCGCCGGGGAAGGCGTTCTCGCTTCCCCCCCGATGCCGGAGCAACTCACCCCGGCTCCAGGACCCGCCGTGGAGCCGGGCGCAGCGCCCCGCGATGCCGCCCGTCCCCTGATGATGAGCTGCGAGAGGCGAGGGCACTCCAGCCGTCCCTCGCCACCGCGGGACCGCCGGGAGCGATCCAGAAGGCGCGATCGCTCCCCTTCGAGGAGGAGCCTCCGGAGGCGCCGCCATCGCCGCTCTTCCTCCTCCTCCTCTTCTTCCTCCTACTCCTCCTCTTCCTCACCCCGATATCGACGGTCTCGGAGGAGCAGGAGTCGACGATACAGGAGGCCACGCTCCCCAGCCAGCCGCCCTGCTGAGGCTCTGGCCTCCCTGCCTGGTGTTTGGCGCTTTGCTGCTGACGGGAGGCTTGTTTACCAGGGGGACCCTGGTGCCAACGGCCTGCCTCCGCAGCAGTCACAGATGGCTCCAGCTGAACCAGCAGCCCCCGCTCCCGCTGCACAGCCTGGACCCGCTGGCCTGCATGCTATTGCCCCACAGCCCGCGCTTGTGCCAATGCCTGTGCCAATGCCTGCAGCCCCTTTGCAGCCTGCTCCTCTGCCACAAACTGTGCCTCCATTCCTACCAGCCTCTACATTGGCGTCTGCAGCCCCTCCACCCCTGGGACTTGCTCCGTTGCCTGCTCCACTACTTCTGCCAACCCATGGCCAGCCAACGCTGGGGGGGCCTCCCGCCCTCCCGCCTGTTTCCCAAGGTCAGCCTCTGGCAATTGTGGCACAGCATGAAGGGGCACTGGAGGACGCTGTCCAGAATGACTCAGACCCAGCCTCTGATGGTGAATCTGAGAGGGAGGTGGGCACTGCTGATGGGACTCTGCCCCCCCAAGCTGACATCAATGCCTTCATTGCACTGGTCACTCGCATGATGAAGGCCCTCTCCCTTCCAGCCCCTCAGGCTCCAGATACTGTCGACGACCCCATGTGGGCGTCGCATGAGCAGGTGTCCCCCTCCTCGTCCCTTATGCCAGAGTTGCCCTTCATGCTAAAGTTGGCCAAGGGCCCCAACGCGGCCCCCAGTTCGATCCCTGCGGTGCCCAGGAAGTTAGAATCTCTGTATAGAGTTAGCCTTCCCTCGGCCCAGTGGGTGTTGAAGCCACCTAGAGCCAACACTGTGGTTCTAGAGATGTCAAAGGTGAGGCGGCCAAATACCGCCGCTGTGTCACCGGCCGATAAGGAGGGCAAGAAGCTCGATTCGCTGGGAAAAAAGGTGCACCTCAATGCGGGCATGCTAGTGAGAATGGCCCATTATGCCACTTATATGGCAGGGTACCAAAAGTATTTGTGGGATAAGGTCATCCCATATTTTGACCTGTTGCCCCCCGAACACCAACTGGTCCCCAAGTCGTTCTCGGTTGAGGCGGCCGCCCTGGGGAAGGTGCAAAAGGAGTTCGCCCGCCACTTAGCCGAGGACGCAGCAGGCCTTATAGGGGCTGCGACTTCTCTCCGAAGGCATGCCTGGCTAAGGTCGGCTACCCTCTCAGAAGAAGCGAAAGCCCTTGCAGAGGACCTCCCCTTCCATGTCGACGGGCTGTTCAACCCCGACACTGACACAAACTTGAAATCAAAACAGGAAGTCAGGGTGGCAGCCAAGGGGTATGGCTATACTTGGCAACCATACCAGCAGAGGACACGCAACCGTGGTCAGGGCTCCTATCGTAGGTTCCCTTCCTTCTCCGGGGCCCCCTATAGGAGTAGATATAACAACTCGGGCCGGTTCCAGCAGAACCGGAGGGGTTACAATAATTCCTTCGGCTCCAAGCCACGCTTCCAACCTTACCAGAATAAGGCCAAGAATGCGCCCGCCTCTAAGAAGCATCTTTGATGTCCCCGCATTACCGGTGGCCCCACCCCAAGAGTTTCCCCCCGGGTTAGAATTTCACCCCAGTTTTCCCCCATCCCAGGACGTACCCCCGTCTGCCCTCTTGTTTATGGACAGACTACGCCCATTCGCACGGGCATGGAACGACATCACCTCTGATAGGTGGGTCCTCTCCGTGATTGAGCACGGATATGTTATTGAGTTTGGGGAGACGCCACCAGTGGGTAGGGTCAGCCGCACTACCGCTAGCTTCGCCCTTCAGGCTGAGGTCGACACCTTACTCCAAAAAGGTGCCATATCCGCGGTCCCCCCTTCCCTTGTTCATGATTGCTTTTTCTCCAAATACTTCCTGGTGGACAAGCGTGGGGGAGGGTTTAGGCCTATTCTAGACCTCAGATGTCTAAACCGATTCATTCCTCCAAAGCGTTTCCGGATGGTCACCTTGGATACCATTTTGCCGTTTTTAAATAAAGATATATGGTTTGTTACCCTTGACCTACGGGATGCCTATTTTCATATTTCTATTGCGCCCCACCACCGGAGGTTTCTCTCCTTTATGGTCGGGAGGTCAGCATTCTGGTTCAATGTCCTGCCCTTCGGGTTGGCGACCGCGCCTCGCGTTTTTACGAAGTGCATGGCGGTGGTCGCGGCCTTCCTTAGGACCAGGGGGGTCACTGTCTATCCTTATATCGACGACTGGCTCATTGTGGCCAGATCAGCTGACCATCTGCGTTCCCATGTTGTCTTTGTTTTGTCCCTCCTGCAGTCGCTGGGCCTGCTGGTCAATGCGGAAAAATCCAACCTATCGCCATCGCGAAGAGTGCTCTTCATTGGGGCGCTTCTGGATTCCGACTCAGAAAGGGCTTATCTTCCCCCAGAGCGATTTGCCAACCTCTTGGGCCTTTTGTATATGGCCATCAAATTGCCCACCATCTCGGCCAGGGATGTCCAGGTGCTTCTGGGCCACATGGCCTCCACCGTCTCCGTAACTCCGTATGCCCGACTGCGCCTTCGACCTCTCCAGATGTGGTTTTTGGGTATCTTCAACCCACTGACAGGAGATCCCAACACCCAGTTGTTGCTCCCGGAGGAGGTCAAACAATCTCTCAGGTGCTGGACGGACTCGGAGTGGGTGTGCGCGGGCCTTCCATTTCGGAAGCCAGAGGCCACTGTAACTATCACCACGGATTCGTCCTTAAGCGGATGGGGCGCTCACTGCGGCGATCTCATCGCCCATGGTACCTGGTCCCCTTCAGAGACCGAACTTCATATAAACATGCTGGAGCTGCTAGCAGTATACAGGGCCCTCCAGTCATTCGAAACCCAGATAACTCAAAGTGTAGTGCGGATCCTAACGGACAACACTACGGTAATGTTTCACCTAAACAAGCAAGGGGGTACCCACTCCAAGCCCCTAATTCACCTCACCATCCAGATTTGGGACTGGTGTCTTGCTCGGGGGGTTCACCTGCTGGCCCTTCATGTCCCGGGACAGGAGAACACACTGGCGGACTGCCTGAGCAGGACGCCCATGTCCCACCACGAGTGGGAGTTACACCCGGACGAGGCTTTCCGGCTCTTTCGAGCTTGGGGACAGCCACAAATAGACTTATTTGCCACCACCCAGAATGCCAAGTGCCCCCTGTTCTGCTCCAGGTTCGAACCCAGGACCGACAAGTCCCTAGGAGATGCATTCCTCCACCGGTGGACGGGGCATCTCTTCTATGCCTTCCCGCCCCTCCCTCTCATTGCGAGGGTAGTGGCCAAGCTGCAGGGGGACAGATCCTCCTGCATAGTAATCACTCCGTGGTGGCCTCGTCAGGCGTGGTTCTCCACGCTGCTGCACCTGTCCAACAGGACATTTGTGCCTCTACCCGACAGGGTGGACCTCCTGACGTCCCAGGGCGGGAGGGTCTTCTATCCCGAGGTATGCAAACTGAAGCTTACCGCATGGAGGATCCTCCCCCCCTGTTAACCCAGTTTGACAATTTATCTCGCCCAGTTAGGGACATTATAGAAGCCGCTCATAGGACGTCCACGAAACGTTCTTATATTTATAAATGGAATCGTTTTGTTAACTTTATCACCCCCCAAGGAGTCGACCCCCTCACGGCTCCTGTGTCTGTTGTTCTAGACTTCCTGGTTTCATTATACGAGGTGGGACTGTCACCCGCCTCCCTAAAATGCTACCTAGCGGCCCTGACGTGGTACAGGAGGAAAGCGGGAGTGCCCTCATTGTTTAGCGACCCTACGGTCCGCATTTTTTTAAGGGGTGTACAAAAACTCAAGCCGGTGGTCGCGCCGATAGCCCCGGCATGGAGCCTTGATTTGGTGCTGACGGCTCTTATGAAATCACCTTTTGAACCACTTTCGTCAGCCCACATCTCTCACCTTTCTTGGAAGGTGGCCTTCCTCATAGCTCTGACCTCCGCCAGGAGAGCGAGTGAACTTTCAGCTCTGCGGGCCGATCCTCCCTATGTTAGGTTTCACAGGGACAAAGTGATTCTCCGAACAGATATTGCCTTCCTACCGAAGGTAGCAAATTCTTTTCATATGTCTCAAGACATTATCCTCCCGGCTTTCTTTAGGGACCCTTCCACACCCGTAGAACGTGCCCTACACTCTCTTGATGTTAGAAGGGCTTTGGCCTTCTATCTAGATAGGACAGCTCCTATTAGAAAGTCCCCTAAGTTATTCATAAAATACCGTAAGGATGAGTTGGGGTTGCCAGTGTCGTCCCAAAGACTCTCTTCCTGGATTGTGGCAGCGATCCGTTTGGCCTACGTGGTGCAGGGACAACCCTTACCCCAACAGGTGAAGGCACATTCGACAAGGGCGATGTCGACCTCCGCTGCTTTCCTACGCGGAGTACCACTGGAGTCGATTTGCCGGGCTGCCATCTGGTCGTCGCCATCGTCCTTCGTGACCCACTACAAGCTAGATGAGGTGTCCAGAAGGGATACTACGTTTGGGAGAGCGGTCTTGTCTTCGGCGTTGGCATGACGCCCACCGTCCAAGGTTGGTAGTAGCTCGCTATTCTATCAGATGTGTGAGATCCACAGTGACTACGAAAGAGAATTATGGGTTGCTTACCTGTAACCGTAGTTCTCTGAGTAGTCACCTGTGGATTCACACATCCCCACCCTTCCTTCCCCTCGAGTGTCATGCCCCGCCTTCTGGCTGTTCTTTTGCGGCGGAAGAGAATTGGAGGCTAGCCCCACCCCTGGGCTTATATACTCGAGGGCGGGGAGGGGTGGGGCTAGGGTTTTTTTATCTTGCTAGAAGGTTCCGTACTGTTCTGCTTGGTAGCAGGAAATATCAGATGTGTGAATCCACAGGTGACTACTCAGAGAACTACGGTTACAGGTAAGCAACCCATAATTCTACTTTCACTTGACTTAGCCAATGGTTTGTTGACCGAAATAAAGGCTACTAACTGACTGACTGACTACATCTGATGGGATTGGTGCTCATCTCCATTTCTAAGCCGAAGAGCCGGCATTGTTCGTAGACACCTCCAAGGTCATGTGGCTGGCATGACTGCATGGAGTGCTGTTACCTTCCTGCCAAAGTGATATCTATTGATCTACTCACATTTGCATGTTTTCAAACTGCTGGGTTGGCAGAAGCTGGGGCTAACAGCGGAAGCTCACTCCTCTCCCTGGATTCAAACCACTGACCTTTCAGTCAGCAAGTTTAGCAGCTCTGCGATTTAATCTGCTGCACCACTGGGGGCTCCTTGAAATTTACTATGCAATATTATATTTACTAATATAAACACCATTAATACCATAGTGTTGTTCATTGTTGAAACCAGTTGTTCACGAAATTCTCTGAAGTCCACTTAACAAGCACCAGGTAATTTAACACTGGGCTTCTAATAATCCCTTTATTTTAAGGAGACTCAGGCTGAAGCTAAAGTATTTGCCAAACATCCAGGTGGAAATACACTGTAGGTTCTATTAAATACCAATTGAATTTATGGCCCTCAGTGAAAAGCAGAAAGTAATCTCTTCAAAATACTTTCCAAGAGGCAGCACTTTATATAGATCAGAGTAATTGTATAGAAAAGATCACCAGAGAGTCAGATGTCTTTCTGTAGAAAGAGAAATCTCATCTCAGTCAAATTCAACCATGATAGTTGATTGTGTGGATGCTAGGAACTTGGAGTGAATTGCCTCCTCACATGTCTTTGGTCCTTCCATGTCGGCACGAAAATCCTCCCATCAATCACTCCCATTTTGAATTAAACCTGAAAGTTTTATTAACAACTAGTTCCATAGATTTGCTGCTGCTTCTGCTTCTTCTTCCTTATCTAGTTTATTTATTTAATAACAACTTGTCTGATCCAATACACAGACAACTGTATTCTGTATCAGTTGAAATTTCTGATTACCTTTGATAAGCTGTTGTTTATATACTTTAATAGAAAATTTAATGATGAGGTGCTTTTTTTAGAAAGTTAGAATAACTTTATTGTCACTGTACATTGTACAACAAAGGGAAATGCATTCCCCAACACACATCACAAAAACAACATACCCATCCCTCCACACTTCAACCACCATTTCAGAAAGAAAGTATATTTCTGTGCATCAGTTCTTAATAAATGGATAGGTGCATTTTGTACATGATAGCTAAAGATGGATTAGCACTACTATATGAACATACCTATGTAGTGAATTACACTATAGGGAGTGCTAGGTGAGCAGGAGATGATAGATGGGGGAATGCATTAGTGCTGGATTGGGCCTCGAGAAACTCCTGGTGTAGTCTCCACTGAGCCACAAACTCCACTCTGTAGGTCAGTCAGAGACTAAATCCTATGCTGCAAGGATTAAATAATGAGAGACATATCTGCCACCTTGAGCTCATTTGAGGAAAGGCAGGATATAAAGGTATCTCTAATATTCTAAAAATTGTATGGGGTATTTGGGCGATAGCCCTGCATACAAAATTTTGGAAGCTCATCCAGGTCGGCCCTGGTTAGTGCTTGAATGGAGACTGGGAATGAATGCCAAGTACTGTGAAGACGGAACCTCTGTATATTCCTTGCCTTAGAAAACCTGGTCATAGTAAGTTGACATATGACTTGAAGATATGTGTGCGCAGACATGAACACACACATTGGTGCATGAGGAAAACTGCAGTTTCCTCTTGTATATGGAGAGAAAAAATTGCCATGGGGATTCCCCCATTCTGTCAGTTTTAACAAAACTGGCAATTTGGTAACCTGCTCTAACAGTCATTGGTCCCATGCATCCCTTTCAGTCCATGACAGTCAGCCTTGCTGCATAGATCCCCTCTGATGAATGCCATAGTGGGCTTTTGAATGTTGTTTATTCTGCCAAATAGTTTCCTGCAGTATTAGGGAGAAATCTTGTGCAATCTATAGCACTGTTTCCCCCATTAAGCCTTACTTGTTTATAGGGGCAGGCCTGGGCAGGCAGAGCAGATATAACTTTACCCTAGGACATGGTTAGTGCTTAGCAGAGTTCATTACTGCCTACTCACAAGATCACTTCGTGGCCAAGGAGCCATGTAGTCTGAAATCGGCTCTCTGCCATACTGAGCAGGCCATAAACATCTGGCTGGGAAGAATCTGCTCAGATCTTACTATTATTTAAATTGTTAGGCTAAATTAAAGTTGCAGCTAGACCAAATAAACCTAGCATTCTAATGCAGTCCTTTCTTACTTAGGTTATAACTTACACAGTCTGGATTCCAGCCGTGTTTTCCATACCTACCTTAAAGATCTACAAAAGGCAGTCAGACATTGCTAGATAGATATTCCCCCTCATCTTTTTTCTGTCTATTTTCCCGATGCCAAATCATATAAAGGTAATAGACCGCAGATGCAACTGATAAAGTGGACTTATGTTCACAAAAACCTGTTTTGCAGTATATTTGTTAGACATTACAGTGCCTCCACAATGTTTGTTGTTTCTCTTCTATTCACTGATATTGTATTAAAATAAATTCTGATGGAAGTAAAGAGAACTGAAGGGGGGGAAAAGCTCCCTCTGTCAGCTTCAGCTTTCCATGCGGGGACATGAGCGCTCTCAAGCCATCGTCTGTCTCAACCTCCTCCCAGCATAATGCTGAGAGGACAGCCCAAAGTTCAAGTAAGAGGATCTGGGGAGTCACTGCATTTCTCGTATTCCTCCTGTCATAAGGATGGGGCAAACAGACCCATCCTTATGCCAGGAGGACAACCTGAGGATAACCCAGGCCCTGTCCTGCTACCTTCTAGCCCCACCCTCTCACAGGCCCTCTCCCTCCCTCCTGGACGTGTCACACCCAACATGTGTCTGGCTGTCCTCCCTCCTGGCCCGGCCTTCTCGATCGGGCCCACAATGCAGCCCCAAAGTTTTAAAAAAGTGTGCCCATGCCTGCTCTAGACAGTATTCTAAGGATCTCACCAAACTACAAATCCCTGGATTCCATATAACATAGTGTGGATGTAATATATGACTCCTGCAATCAGTGCAAATGTGTAGATTGCTGAAGGTTGTACTATTGGTTACTGTAGTTCTTGAGAGAGAGAGATATCTCAACCCCCGAGGGGGACTCACTAACTTTTTAGAGTTAGTGGCTAACCTAGTACAGGCTTGCTTTACTGTTAATATCCAAATCCTTATTTACAGAAAATATTGGTCTTTTCTTTACATTAGATACATTGGAACATACTGAATAAATTTCAAAATTACATTTTGGTTTTTTTTTTTGAGGCACCAAAGACTCAATGAGAAAGGACCACCTAAAATTCTCTTGTATTTTGCTATACTATAAATATTCCTTGTATAAAGTCTCATCTAGTACAAAGAGAAGTTGTCTTAACCAGAGGGGGAGAGCTTGCTGCAAAAGGGGGTTGTTTCTGTTTCTTCATACAGAATTGTAGTGCAATAATTGATATGGGATATGTGCAATGGCTATTGGGACAGCCCTGGATTATAATTGTGGATGAAGTAGTTTTGATAATGAATTAATTTTAATTTTTTAAAATTTAAACGTGCATTTGAATTGTATGTTTTAAGGCATTGAATAGTTCCCTATATGTAAAGCCACCTTGAGTACTCCTCAGTGTTGAGAAAGGTGGGGTATAAATAAGATAAATAAATAAGATAAATAAATAAACCCTATTAATTTCATCATGACACAATTTTCCTGCTTCTTAGCAGGGGATTGGACTGGATGGCCCATGAGGTGTCTCCCAACTCTATGATTCTGTGTTTCTATTGTCTTGCAATAGGTAAGGTAAACAGCATTTGTCTCCAAAATATGGTATTTAGTGTGCATGGAGAACAAACCAGAATTGAGATGGAGGAAGGCAAAGAGGTCTGCTGTCCCTGTTACCACCAGCATATTGGAAACGCACAAATCTATAAGCTGGCCACCAAATAGAAATAAGAAAGTTGAGTCTGATGAAATTTAAAACTACAACTGGATATATTTTGGAAGTAGTCTTCAAGTGGTCTCTAAAAGCAACATGTCTTGGGCAACGTATGCATGGCATATCTGTCCTGTATTTCATTTCATACATACAGTATACTGTATATATGGCAAGTTTAGAATAAAAGTTGAAGGGCTCTTATTTTTTGTGGTGTAGGAGTCTATTCTTTCAGTTTTATTTTTACCAACGGTACCAGATTTTCTGTTCTGATTCCCTGGAACGCATCTAGATAAAGGTTTTCCCCTGACATTAAGTCCAGTCGTGTCCGACTCTGGGGGTTGGTGCTCATCTCCATTTCTAAGCCAAAGAGCCAGCGTTGTCCATAGACACTCCAAGGTCATGTGGCCGGCATGACTGCATGGAGCACCGTTACGCATATACAGTGGTTTTTATTGAGTTTGTTTTTATCAGACTCACAATGATCTACCAGTTATGCCAAACACTGGGAGCTGTTATAGTATATCCAGTGGGGGTAAACTGCATTCTTCCAGATGCTGCTAGACAAGGACTTAACATGTGATGTTAACTCAATTTCAGAAGCAAAGCCTACACAAATCATTTGAGGAATCCTTCCTGAATATTTCTGTGATTCACTTATTTGTCTCAGTCCTGGAAATGTACATTCTGTGTCTAGTGTCAGTAAGGACTGACTCACACAGCACACCTTCCTATCCAGGGAATCTTCCTGTGACTGATTTCTTTGTCTACATAGTTTTGCAAATCCATTGTGTCAATGTGTGATGGACCTAGCTACCCATTCTCATAGAGGCATCTGCATTCACTAATAAATCCCACTTAATTCAATGGCCTTTAGGAATTCCGTGCAAAGCCCAGTTGCAGAAATGTTTGTAGGAAAGCCATTCACATACATAATGCAGACAGATACAGAATGACCCCTTCTCTAGTGGGAATACATTCCCGCAATTCACGTACATAAACAAAAACACAGATAATAGCAAACCCTATTGTAATAAAGGACTTTGGCCCAGAAATATCATAGAATTGCGCTGGAATACCTAGAAAATGCTTAGAAGGGACATATTTGTTGGACATATATAACTGAAACTCTGGATACTAGTCCAGAAGATATGTCTGCTGGACTGTGTTACTAGCATGTATACTTGGCATATACCTGTCATTGCCCAGTTGTCATGCTGCTGCCCTGCTTCTTCCCTCTTCTCCAGCTCTGAGATGGCCTACCTCAGAGTTTCCATGGTAGCCCTCTGGCAACTCTCTTTGGGCAGGCTCCCTTTCTTCTCTCTAGCTCAGTGTTTCCCAACCTTTTTTGAGCCGCAGCACACTTTTTACATTTACAAAATCCTGGGGCACACCACCAACCAAAATGACACAAAATGACACTCTAACACAGTAATACATAGAGTTAATATGTTTTTTAAAATGTATTTATACACTCAGTGTGAAACCCGGGCCTGTTTCAATGAACTCAACTTAGATATCCTGGCAGGAATGGCAGAAAGACACAAACTTCCCACATAGAACTCCCATAACCAAGAGAAAATGCTATAAGAGTTTGGTGGGCATTGACCTTGAGTTTTGGAGTTGTAGTTCACCTATATCCAGAGAGCACTGTGGACCCAAACAATGTTGGATCAGGACCAAACTTGGCATGAATACTCAATATGCCCAAGTATGAACGCAGATGGAGTTCAGGGGAAATAGACCTTGACATTTGGGAGTTGTAGTTGCTGGGATTTATAGTTCCCCTACAATCAAAGAGCATTCTGAACCCCACCAATGATAGAACTGGGCCAAACTTCCCACACAGAACCCCCAGGAGGCAAGAGGAGGTCTCTACTTGGGGAAAGGGAGGCGGGCCTTCCCAATGCATGAAGAGGGAGAGACCAAGTAGACAACGGGTGGGGAGGGGGGGTGTTTGTAATTTTGTGCCTTTATCGAGGTTCCAATTTCCCACGACACACCTGATGATCACTCACGGCACACTAGTGTGCCCCGGCACACTGGTTGGGAAACACTGCTCTAGCTCCTTCATACATCTTCTCCCTGTCTCTCTGCCTGCCTGCTTTCCCTCCCCTTTGTCCCTTCCTTTCTCTTCCTTCTTGCTTTTCCTTTCTTCTTTCTTCCTTCTGTTGAGTGATTTCAGTTCCGCTAAAACCACAGATTCAGGGTGCCCAGCGTATCTAGCTTTCCAGAACGCCAAATCAGACACAGATGGGTAGAAGACAAAAGCAGAGGTTTGTTCTTAATGGCCAAAGAGGATGTCGGCTGAGAAAGCACTCCACAAGTACTGAAATAAGATAACAGAAAATACTAAGATTTTTTATTTCATTTGACGGCCATTCAAAAAACATGCGCTAGCACCTGATTGATTCAAAAACTCTGGCTAGGATCCGTGTGCTGATTGGCGGAGAACATTGTCAGATGTCACCACTGGTTGGCTCTTCATATGGCAGGAAAATCAACTAACTGTCATTGGAACATCAGAAGTGTCAATCGGAGGCAGTGGTCTGCCTCCGATCCAAAAGGAATGTGGTGTGGCAATCAGCTTAATGGGTTAGCTCTGGTTAACTTAACAGTTAGTCCAATGTACATAATGGATACTTGAGGATGATGGTCATTTCCGCAGGTGAGTCTGGCTTGAGGCATGGGTGCCAGACAGGCATGTAGCCAGGGGGGGTCCACCCAGTCTCAGCCCCCCCGCCAAACTCAGCCCCTCCAAAACAAAATCCTGGCTACGGCCCTGGTGCCAGATCATTCCCACAGATAACCCCAAACTTATAAATGGGAGCAGGAAAGGGACCCTGAGAACTCTGATGTAAATTCACGGAGTGATTCCACCCCTCCCCCGTCTCCCAATTTATTGTGAGGGAATTGTGAAAATTAAAAGAAAGGGTTTGGGATGTGACCAGACAACATTCCGGAGACAATCCATAACAAAGGTTAAGGTGATGCACTCACTGGGTCCTGGCACAACCTCGGCTTCTATTTCATACTTTAATACATTTAATTATACATTTAATAATTTTGGATCCAATTTCTCAATATTACTTCCCTCCATTCTTCCCTTCTTCATAATAATAATAATAATTTTAAAAAAAACTTTATTTATGCCCCACCACCATCTCCCAGAGGGACTCAGGACGGCTTACAAAATAGCACATAAAAGTGCCATACATGAATACATAATACATAAAATAAAATACATCAACATATAAAAACAAGTGGGCGCAAAATATTGGGAGAACGATCCAATTTAAAGAATGGGAAAGAATTTGGTGCAAGCATTTGAAAATTACGTATGCGACTGATTTGAAAGAAAACTGGCTGAAAATGATACACCGTTGGTACATTACCCCTAAGAAATTAAGTTTAATGTATAAAAACGTGGGAAACAAGTGTTGGAAATGTAAGAGTCAGGAAGGCTCTTTTTTTCATATGTGGTGGTCATGCCCTAAGGTAAAAGAATATTGGCAAATGGTACATGAAGAATGTAAAAAAATGTTAAAATTAGAGTTTGGGATGAGACCAGAATTGTACCTGTTAGGACTGATAGATGAAGAAACGTTTTTAAATGACAATTTAGAAAAACTTTTCGTGTTCCTCACAACAGCGGCAAGAATTGTATTTGCAAAGTTATGGAAACAAAACCTCCTACCCACAAAAGAGCAGTGGCTAGTTAAAATTATGGACATGAAAGACATGGACGAATTAAGTTATTGGATAAGACAGAATAATGGCAAAGGCGTTATAAAGACAGATTGGACTTTGATTGATGAATTTATTAAGAATACGTGATAAGGAAAGGAACACTGTCAGTTATTGAGTAGGATAATTAAGACCACCGGGGATGCCTCCTGTGTTATAATGTAAGCTCGATGAATCTACAGTATGTAAATGGTATGGAACCAGAACGGAAGTCAACTTACCCCCTTTTTCCCTTTCCCCTATCCCCTTTCCTATTGTGATCATGTATGTTTGAAAAATATGAAAATTATAATAAAACATTTTTTTAAACCATATAAAAACAATAATACATTGCATAAACCAGCCATAAAAATTAGATTTAAAAATATCTATGAAAATAGAATAAGTTAAAAGATCCATGTAATCAATGTAGCAGCCCAGCTGCTACATTGCCTTTCTTTCTGTCATGTACAGTATCCCAGTATCTACGATCAACTGGGGAGGGCCTTCTCTCTGTCCCACCTACCTGCTCAAGTGTGTTTGAAATGAGGACAGAAGAGGGCCTTTTCGGGATCTGCTCCTAGACTATGGAATTCCTTCCCAAGAGACATCAGGATGGTCCCATTCCTGATGGCCTTCTGCAAGCAAGTCAAGACCTTTCTCTCCCGGCAGGCATTTTGGAAAGGAAGAGGGGCATGGGTGGGATTCTGGGAAGTGGGCGGGCGGGCGGGGGGGCAGTGGTGAAAATTGAGAGCTTAAGTGCATTTTGTTATAGTTTAATCTAAATCCACACCGTATTATTAAATTGTTTTTTTAACTTTTGTATTTGTTTTAGTGAGAAAGGTGGGGTATAAATAAATAAAATATGTAATATCAGGGCTAAGGTTTATGTAAACAAAAACAAGATAAGCCAAAGACCATATTTCATTTTAAAAAAACAAAACAAATCCTAAAGTCTTAAGTCATACGTTTTTCAACGTCTGGCCAAGATAACAGAATTGTAAAACACAGAATATGCCAAGGCCAAAAGTCCAATTAGTGTAGACAAGCCGAAAAGTACAGAGTCAGGTCAGGAACATCAACAAACAATAGGCAAGGTGGGTTACTGTGAGTTTTCCAGGTTGTACTGCCATGTTCCAGAAGTATTATCTCCTGACGTTTCACTCATCTATGGCAGGCATCCTCAGAGGTTATGAGGTCTGTTGGAAACTAGGCAAGTGAGGTTTATATATCTGTGGAATGTGCATGGTTAGAGAAAGAGCTCTTGTCTGCTTGAGGCAAGTGTGAATGTTGCAATTGGCCACCTTGATTAGCATTGAATGACCTTGCAGCTTTAAAGCCTGGCTGCTTACTGCCTGGAGGCAGGCATGTAGCCGGGGGGGGGCTAAGGGGGCTTCAGCCCCCCCGAAATTCTCAGGGTGGTCCGTGAAAAGGCCTTACTGGTACATTATTTAAACTGTTATGTTTATTCATATCATGATCTGATCACCATGCTCATTATATCCCACATTAATGGGGTTATTGGGATAACAATACAAAAGGTTTGCCTGGGTAGACCCTCTTCCACCCAGTCTCAGCCCCCCCCCCCCGAACCAAAATCCTGGCTACGGCCCTGCCTGGAGGCATCCTTTGTTGGGAGGTGTTAGCTGGCCAGGCTACTTCCAAGTTTGCTAATTGCACCCTTCACGCTAGTTTTAACAGATAATGCTTCTTTCCTCCCACCCTGGATATCTAACTTGTATTTATAATCCAGTTGCTTGACTATCATCAGATCCTCCAAAGATGCCAACCACAACTGCAACTGAAACACACACACACACATACATATATATATATATATATATATAAAATTTCAGTGATTTGTTCGGGGCGCTTACCAGTTAAAATTATCTACGTCCAGCCCTGACTGCCCTATATCTCAGGATCTGATCCCAGATTATCTGACAGTGTAGACTCATATAATCCAGTTCAAAGCAGATAATCTGAGATCAAATTCTGGGATATAGGACAGTGTAGAAGGGGCTTTAGGCTCCTTCTACACTGCCATTTAATTCCGATTATTAAAGAGGCCAAACTCTTCCCAAGATTGCTGAAAATACTGGAAAGAGTCCTGCTGGAGACCTGCCTCCAGCAGTAGCCAAGCTAAACTGGACAGACTGCTGGTCATGACACCATCTTTCATCCCTTCCCCTCTTCCACATATGACCTAGCAACAGCTCAGTTGCTTCCTTTCCTTCTTTCTTTCCTTCCTCTTCCTTCTTTTTTGCCCTTCCACTCTTCCTTCATCTCTTCTTTCTTCCCTTCCTTTTCCTTCCTCCCCTTATCCCTTCCTTTCTTTTCTTCCTTCCTTCCCTCCCTTCCCTTCATGCATATGTCATCCAGCAGGAGCCAAAGCACTTAACTCCCTTTCATTCCCTGTAATGTCACAGAGGGCCACTGTACCTAGCCACAGCCAACCCTTCACCTAGCTTCAGCTAGTCCACTTTGATTCTTTTATTTCCCTCTACTCTGGACTCCAAGGGGTGAGTTTTTTGTTCTTCTTGTTCAATGCCCTCAATTGTTTTAAGTTGGATAATGAAGGGCAAGTATGCCACATTTGGTCCAGATGTATCAAGTCACGTATGAGCCTTTGAGCTACAAACAGACAAACCAGGATACATACATGTATACTGGAGCCCCTAGTGGCACAATGGGTTAAACCCTTGTGCTGACAGGACTGAAGACTGACAGGTCAGAAGTTCGAATCCGGGGAAAGCGCAGATGAGCTCCCTCTGTCAGCTCCAGCTCCCCGTGCGGGGACATGAGAGAAGCCTCCCACAAGGATGGTAAAACATCAAAAACATCCGGGCATCCCCTGAGCAATGTCCTCTCACACCAGAAGCAACATGCAGTTTCTCAAATCACTCCTGACAAACACAAGAAATGAGAGAGATTTTTCTGTGGGTTACCACCAAACGGGGGGCCACTCACAGAGCTTTTTAAGTTAGCTTTTTCCGGATTATGACTCTTATGATCTCTGAGTCAACAAGGTTATTGGTCTTGTTGCCTGGAGTAGTCAGTGAGCTGTAATCCTGAATCCTTACTTTCCCATGTTTTGTTACTCACACAGTTGTGGTTCAGGGACTGCAATAAATGTGACTCAACTCGCAGTCTGGCAGTGAGATACTGATTGAGATAAGTGTTCCTTCTCCAGTACATAAGGGAAGGGGCCCAAGTCTTTCCCTACCATGTCATTTGCAAGTAAAAGTTGAGGCGATTCAATGGGTGTTGAGTCAGTGTGCTAATTATAATATTGTTCTTCATTTGTAATAAAAGCACTATGAAATCCAACCAGTGCTCATCTTGTATCCAATTTACTGTAGCCCGAGGGCACGGTTTTTCAGCTAGGCTGGCGTAGAGAAGTCTGCTGAGCATTAACACTCCCTTCTGGCTTCCGGGAAACATTGTAAGCTGGTACAGCTAACGTAGAGCAAAGCAAAAATTATTTCATTCTCTTGGTTTACACAGCTTTCTTATTATGTGGGTGGGCCCCTTATTCTGCTATAGTAACAGCGGCAATAAACAGACATGAAACTAATCTATAGCAGACATCCCTTATATGGAACAGTCTACTTTGAACTTGGTCATGGATTTGGGGATATTGGAACATTCCCTTTTTTAAAAAAAAAATGGGGGGCTGTTTTTATGAATATGTTGTGAGCCGCCCCAGCCATCGGGAGGGTACGGTAGACAAATACAAATAAATAAATGAATAATAAAATGATGTGGATCCCTGATCTAAATCAAGTGGAAATTATTCAGTCTACCAGATGCTGTTGAACCAGAAATCCTAGCACCCTTAGGCCTCTTCCACACAGCTGTATAAAATCCCACATTATCGGCTTTGAACTGGGCTGCATGGCAGTGTATTGTGGATTATCTACCTTGATATTCTGGGTTATATGGCTGTGTGGAAGGGCCTTCAGCCAGCAGATTATATGATGAAGAATGATGAGAACTGCAGAAAACATCTGGAGGGCCTTATTATTCCCATGCCTTCCCTGCCACCAGTAAGTTCAGAGCAAAGGCCTTTCTACTGTCAGCCCTCCACATTTGTTGATCTGACTTTTGAGAATTTCATTATCCACTTATTTAAATGTTTTCTCTAGGAATCTCTAGACCTCCAGTGCAATTCTATGGTCAACTTTTGCTAGAAGTTGGCCATAGGGTCATGTGGGAGGACCTAAAGATTCAGAGAAAATACCTCTTTAGGAATCTCTAGACCAGGGGTGCTCACACTTTTTCAGCATGTGAGCTACTCTTAAAGCAACCAAGTCCAAAAGATCTACCTGCCCCCACCGCCACGCACTCCCTCGTGCTCCTGCCACCGTGCGCTCCCACCGCCACACGTGCTCCTGCTGGTGTTTCCCGCCCGCGCAGCACTTCTTCCACCTGCAGGGCATTGCAGGAAGGAGAAAGCATAAGGCGGGGCATCCAGAGGGAGCGCTCCACCCTGCCTGTCTCCCTCCAGAGGCCCCGCCTCGTGCTTCCTTCTTCCTGCAATGCCCCGCAGGCGAAAGAAGCACCGCAAGAGCAGAAGCCAGCAGCAGGAGCGCACGTGCACGCAGGGTGTGCGTGCGCATAGCAGGAACGCCCCATTCGGCTGCTGAGGCCCGAAGATCACCTGGAAGAGGGCCGAAGATCTACTAGTAGCTCCCGAGCTACCTAATGAGCACCCCTGCTCTAGACCCTCCAGTATGATCTGGACTATATTGGCCATAGAGCCATGCTAGAGAAACTAGAGATTCCTAGAGAGGTGTCTCCATTAGTTTTTTTAAAAAAATAAGTCATTCTATTATTGTGGGGTTTTCCCCCTTTTGTGAGGTTCCCCCCCTTTTGGGGGGGTCCCCAGGCCAGGGAAGGTGTAATGTTTGTATGTATGCAGAGGGCAGGAGGGCGGCAGGTGGTGTATGCAGCGGTTTTCTGATTGGCTGCCACTTTCACAGGCCATTGTGACCAGCACGGGTGACGGACCTGGACCAAACTTGGCACACATAACCCCCAAGATGCCCTTTATGTCCTGGTGAGGTTTGGGGGAGGATGGACAAAGGATGATGGGATTTCTAGTACTTTCAGACCCTTCGGTTCCCACAGACCACTGTTGCTCCCAACAAAGACCGATAAAGACCACATGACCTACATCCTACTGCAGTTTGGGGAGGATAGACCATGGATGATGGGACTTGAAGTACCTTCACTAACTTCCCCAGACTGCTGCGACCCTCATCCAATGACTGATCAAGACCACACTTGGCACACAGAGCCCCTATGGCTCACTCTACATCTGGATGCTGTTTGGAGGAAGGCGGACAATGGATGATGAGATTTGTAGTACTTTTAAACCTTTCGGTTCCCACAGACCACTGTGGCCCCCAACAAAGACCAATAAAGACCACACTTGGCACACAGACCCCCATGACCCACTCTATATTCTACTGCAGTTTGGAGGAGGTGGACCATGGATGATGGGACTTGGAAGTACCTCCACTCGTTTCCCAAGACCACTGCAACCCTCATCCAATAACCGATGAAGACCAACCTTGGCACACAGAGCCCCCATGACCCACTCTACATCCTGGTCCGGTTTGGAGGAGGATTGACCACAGATGATGGGACTTGAAGTACTTTCACTAATTTCCTGAGACCACAGCGAAACATCAATAACTGATAAAAACCAAACTTGGCACACAATGCCTTTCTCAAATCACCCGAGCAGCACCGGGTCCCAAAGCTTATGTGTGTGTGTGTATATATAAGCATGGAGGATTCTGAGAACAACAGTCCAAGAATAATTTTTCCGAGCTCTGCATTAAATAGGTAATTTGCAAATTATCCTTTTTATTTATTTTTTCCACAGAAGTGTTATCGAAACCCCAGGACCCCAAAACCCACAACCATGGAAAGGAGGCAAAGTCCTTTGTTTTAAACTGCTGTCAGAGTGCTATACATATTTATGTATGTTTTCATTGAGTTATGTCCCTTTTTGAAGCACAGATTCTGCTGACATCTGTTTTGGCCAAGGTGAATAAATGCCTCTATCGATTATTTGCCTTCATGCCATCTGTGTCTTATTCGGTCCTTTGGAGAACTTGACATGCCAGGCTTTTGAACCCACGGTTCTTGTGGAGCTGAAATCACTTAACCGAAGTAAAGCGTGATCTTAATCCAGATCAGGTTCACTACTCATGGGGGTGAGAAGCTTCACTGTCTGGGCACACACACTTCCTTTAAACCAGACATGGGCAAACTTCGGCCCTCTATGTGTTTTGGACTTTCAATTCCCAATACCCAGAAGTCCAAAACACCTGGAGTTTGCTCATGCCTGGTTTAAACTCATCCTACATGAAGAGTCTATTGGCAATAATGTGTTTTTCCCATTTTCTTATTTTTCACTATTATGCATAATATGCACTATTATGCATATTTTTTTATTTTTAACAATTTTCACTGTTTTTCATCATTATGCATATACTGCCTGCATATAGTCCAGATCAGTGTTTTAAATAATGTAGTTTGTCGTGACCCAATGCTATGGAATCCTGAGATTTGTAGTTTGGTGAAGCAGCAGAGAACGCTAGAAGCCTCATAAACTACAACTCTTATTATTCTATGGCAATAAAATGGTGTAAAACTGCATTAATTCTACTGTGTAGATGCACCCTTGGATATACGACATATGGGGCTGGAACTGAGAGGTAGTAACAGATTAAAATGTGTCTGCAGACAGAAGTCAATACTGATCATGGCAATAATAATAATAATAATATACTTTATTTATAATCCATTCTATCTCCCCGAGGGGACTCAGGGCAGATTACAGAACACATATACGGCAAACATTCAGTGCTGTTATACTATTAACAAGGACAGACAATACATAAACAGAGATAAAGGCTTTCCCATCTTTTTCCATCTCTGACATCTGGAGACTGTCCTCCACTCCAGTCACAGGGAGGTGCTATCGCTCCATCTTCCATGCCAAGGAGCTTTGATGTGCATATAAATCCTCCGGATCGAGTGGCCAGCATGTCTTTATGCGCGCCTTTTATTGCCTCCTCGCTTAAAGCAGGACCAATTTATCTACTCACACTGCTGTTTTCAATCTGCTAGGTGAGCAGAAGCTGGGGCTGATGGCGGGAGCTCACCCCAACCCCAATACTAACACCACAATCCTTTGCACAGTTATTCAGCATATAAATCCTGGGAAACATTAAATGACCTCAATCTTGTTCATACATAATTTATAAAGTTCAGAAATATACAGGAATATCACATTTTGAAATAAAATTTGTACTCAAATCTGGAAGTTGGGTTGACAGGAGACTCTTCATTTTAAAATATTGTGGTTTTGAGATGTTCAGGGGAAGTTTTTTTTTTTACAATAAATGGGGAAAAAAAGTATGATTAAAATGCTGACATACTGTCCTGGAGGCACTTGATCCCATCTGATCTTGGATGCTAAGCAGGGTCAGCCAGGGTAAGTACTTGCCTGAGAGATTACATGGGACTATTAGCTGATGCAGACTTACATTTCTATGTCCCAAGGCTGGTGAAGCAATGAGGGGTTTCATTCCACTTAGTGACTAGATGTGAGACACCTGGGTAGAAATGCAAATCTATGACTATTTCATCCTAATGAGCAAGAGTGAATAATTTGCATAGCTTCTTCCCACTGCTGGAGAGAAAATAAGTACTTAAATTGTGTGTTTTCCACCTGGAATATAAATGTCCTAAAGTTAATTATGGTGCATTCGAAGATGTGTTGTTGAAGGTTTTTGTCCAAAAATGGCGGGGTTGGTGCAAAAATAAATGAATAAATACAAACCGAAATAGCTTTGAATAGAGAATTTAGACAAGTCTGCCAATCACAATTCAGGGAATATGGGGTTAAGTAGTTTGGGGGTGTGAAGGAAGGGGTATCAACTAGAGCAGCGTATCTCAACCTGGGGGTCAGGACCCCAGGAGGGTCACAAGGGGTTTCAAAGGGGTCGCCAAAGACCATCAAAAAACATATATTTCTGATGGTCTTAGGACCCGTTTGGCAGAGAAAGCTGGCAGTCTCTCCACCTGTCCTTCTCTTCCTTTCTGGAAACAGACGGTGAATCCTCCCACCGAAAGCTCCCCTCCAATGTGATTGACCAGCCTCTCAACCAAGGGGAGGCTGTTTCTGAGACTCCAAGTGGGGAGGGGAGAGCTAGATGTGGTGCGCATATGCGAGTGAAGGAGTTGGCTCATATTTAACTTGTTGTCCACAAGGACCCCAAGATCTTTTTCACATGTACTGCTCTCGAGCCATGCGTCCCCCATTCTGTATCTTTGCATTGCATTTTTCTGCCTAAGTGGAGTATCTTGCATTTGTCCCTGTTGAATTTCGTTTTGTTAGTTTTGGCCCATCTCTCTAATCTGTCAAGATCGTTTTGAATTCTGCTCCTGTCTTCTGGAGTATTGGCTATTCCTCCCAATTTGGTGTCGTCTGCAAACTTGATGATCATGCCTTCTAACCCTTCGTCTAAGTCAGGGCTGTCCAACTGGCGGCCCCGGGGCCGGATCCGGCCCCGTAGCCTGTTGGACACGGCCCCACCTATGCCCTCAGCCGCCATTTTTAATTTTTTTTGAAAAAAATTGATTTTTTTTAAAATGGCGGCGGGGGAGGGGGAGGCGGGGCAGGGAGGAGGAAGAGAGCTGGCTCCTCCTCCTTCGCCCTTCCTCCTTCCCCTCCTGCACCGCGGCTCACGATTGGAGCCGTGGCGCGCGTCCGCGGGGAGGAGGAGGGGTGAAGGAGGAGGAAGTCAGCTGGCTGCTTTCTTCCTCCTTCGCCCCTCCTCCTTCCTCCCCCGCCGGCGCTCGGGATCAGGGCAAGGGCGTGCGCGCGGGGAAAGAGGGAGAAAGGAGAAGCCAGTCAGCTGACTGGCTTCTCCTCTCTCTCTCTTTCCCCACGCGAGGATCCCAGGCGTCGCGCGCGCTGAAAGAGAGAGAGGAGAAGCCAGTCAGCTGACTGCCCTCTCCTCTCTCTCTCTTTCCCTGTGCGAGACCCTGGGCTCTGGCGCGCGCACGGAGAAAGAGAGAGAATGGAGAAGGCAGCCAGCTGACTGCCCTCTCCTTTCTGTCTCTTTTTCCTGTCGCGGAGACCCTGGGCTCTGGCGCACGGAGAAAGAGAGAGAATGGATAAGGCAGCCAGCTGACTGCCCTCTCCCTTTCTCTCTCTTTCCCTGTGCGCGCTGAGACCCTGGGCTCTGGCGCACGGAGAAAGAGAGAGAATGGAGAAGGCAGCCAGCTGACTGCCCTCTCCTTTCTCTCTCTTTCCCTGTGCGCGCGGAGACCCTGGGCTCTGGCGCGCGCACGGAGAAAGAGAGAGAATGGAGAAGGCAGCCAGCTGACTGCCCTCTCCTTTCTCTCTCTTTCCCTGTGCGCGCGGAGACCCTGGGCTCTGGCGCGCGCACGGAGAAAGAGAGAGAATGGAGAGGGCAGTCAGCTGATTGCCTTCTCCTTTCTCTTCCTCCTCCTCCTCCTTTTTCCCGGCGCCCGCAGCTGCGGGACACCGGCTGCGCCGGGAAGGGCGGGAGGGTGCGAGGAGGTGGGCCTCCTCCTTCCCGGCGCCGCTGGTGTCCCATGCGCCGCGGCGCCGGAGAAAGAGGAAGGAGAATGACAGCGTAGGAGGGGATGGGGCGGGGCGGGGGCGGGGCTGGGGGAGGGGCCTGGGGCGGGGCCGAACGGCCCCCCAGGTCATCAGTGACCTGGGGTCCGGCCCTTGGCCGGTTAGAAGTTGGACAGCACTGGTCTAAGTCATTAATAAAGATGTTGAACAGGACCGGGCCCAGGATGGAACCCTGCTTATGGCACTCCACTCGTCATTTCTTTCCAGGATGAAGAGGAAGCATCGGTGAGCACCCTTTGGGTTCGTCCACTTAACCAATTACTAGATCCACCTAATCATAGTTTTGCCTAGCCCACATTGGACTAGTTTTTTTGCCAGAAGGTCATGGGGGACCTTGTCGAAGGCCTTACTGAAATCCAGGTACGCTACATCCACGGCATTCCCTGCATCTACCCATCCTGTAACTCTATCAAAAAAAGAGATCAGATTAGTCTGGCATTTAAACAGCTATGGCACAAAACTATGGAATCCTGGGATTTGTAGTTTAGTGAGGCACCAGCATTCTTTGCCAGAGAAGGCTAAAAACCTTGGAAAACCTCAACACCCCGAATTCTAATCTATTGAGCCATAGCAGATAAAGTGTTAGCAAGGGAAAGGTAATCTGTGGCTCCTCGTTGTGGTGCTTCTATGGTATCAGTGACAAAGCTAATTGGAGGTGCATCTACACTGTAGAATTAGTGCTGTTTCACACCATTTTAAATGCCATTGCTCAATGCTATGGAATCCTGGGAGTTGTAGTTTTGCTAAGTCTTTAGCCTTTTCTGTCATTGCTGGTGACTCACCAAACTAGGATTCCATGGCATTGCGCCACAGCAGTTAAAGCAGTGTCCAAAATATATTAATTCGGCAGTTAAGAACAGGAATGGGAAAACTTGGGCCCTCCAGGTATTTTGGAATTGTGGGAGTTGAAGTCTAAAACACCTGGAAGGCCCAAGTTTGCCCATGCCTGGTTTAGAACCAACCAGAAATAGTTTAGGAAATGCAACACAAAACTGAAATTTTTGACACTCTGAGCATCCCTCTGAATACTAATTATTGGAAACAATTGCGGTGACAGTTCTCATGTCCTGTTTGTAGCCTTCCCATAGACGTCTGGTGGGTCCTGGATGTGGTGATGGGAAACAGGATGTTGGTACAGACAGGCCTTGAATATGATTTGGCAGAGTTCAGATAAACTCTGCGATGCAACTAAGGATTCAAGCAGGTAGTCATAGATATAAACTCAAGTGGCAGAAAGAGCTGTTCAGCAGCTGGATACACTTGGCATTTTTACAGGCAGGGCTTTTTCATAGGACAATGTATCTATTTATAAATACAAGGGAATCTATAGCTTTTTAATACTTTCTGCATACAGCTTCCATCAGCCTCAGCCAGTTTGGTTGATTGTGAGTGATTATGGGAATTGGGGTCCAGCAGCATCTGTCAAGCGCATGTTTTCTATTCCTACATTCAAAGTATTTAATGTGTTGTCAAAGGCTTCCATGACCGGAATCACTGGGAAAACTCACAGCAACACAGAAATGTAATGAGTTCACTTTCATGTGAAGCTAATAGACACTTTCAAACTTATATATATATATATATATATATATATATATATACACACAGTACATACACACACACACACACACACATATACACATACACGCATATTGTGGTAAGGCACACAAAACAAATTTCTACACATATCTACATGAAGATCCAAGTATCAAAAATAGGTAGGTTAGTGAAACTAGGATTTAGTATTTAAAAGATTAGGACAAAATCTTGCAAAAATAATTTTGCAGGACAAAATTCCATACAAAAATATATTTGGATAAATATTGGTAAATGTTCAGAAAACTGCACCATTCATGAAAGATAGAATTTAGCAGTTAAGGACCTCTTCAAATTTGGGGGGAAAGTACTTTAAGATTACAAACATGAGGAACTAAGAGAAACCAAAATGGATTGATTAGTCTATCCATAGCAACAGAAGCAGGGTTGCCCTCTGCAAAAGACTGTGCTGTTCACAAGCGACTTGAGCTTGGAAGACCAATGTGTAAGGAATAAAGACCCCATTTTGTAACTACTTGTATGTAATGCAGCTGCCTCCATGGTAGTCCGATTTCTGAATACTGGAAATATTATTTCAGATTAGAGAACCAGAAATCAGTAGTCACAATGACTGGAGATTCTGGAAATTGTAATAGTTTCATGCTGCAGTTGATGTGTGTGGAGCTGGCCATGGATGGTCTTGCCTTGGAGCAAGAAAGTGAGCACTCCCCGATTGATTGAATGAAGCAAAAGATAACATCATCTGGTCCCAGGAAGAACCATCATAATAAATCAAGCCCTCTGCCCAATCCAAGGAAAGATTGTAAACACCTCGATCCCTTCCCCTCCAGCATGGATTAACCTACATAATCCCAACCAGAATGTGTGTGTATGTACTGTATATGTGTGCACACATGCTGCAAAAAGATAGAAGTAGCTTTGTCCCACAACATACAATCTCTTCTATATTTCCTTCGTCAGTTTCAAAAGGGGATCTGGTTCAAAGGAAACTGTTTTCTACACTGAAGATATAGTATTTTAATAAAATCAAGCACTACAGGGTGACAGACAAGGGAAATGACAAAGGAAGAAGGAAAGGTAAAGGTTTTATGTCCGACTCTGGGGGTTTGTGCTCATCTCAATTTCTAAGTCAAAGAGCATTGTCTGTAGACGCCTCCTAGGTCATCTAGTCAGCATGACTTCATTGTGCACTGTTACCTTCCTGCTGGAGCAGTACCTATTGATCAACTCACATTTGCATGATTTCAAACAGCTAGGTTGGCAGAAGCTGGGGCTAACAGCAGGAGCTCATGCTGCTCCCCGGATTTGAACCTGCAACCCTTCAGTCAGCAAGTTCAGCAGCTCAGCACTTTAACCCACTGTGAGACCGGGGGGGGGGGGGGGCTCCTTGACAAAGGAAAAAACTAATGCAGATTTCACTGTGGCCTACCCTGTCCCCCTCCCTTCTCTGTTACACACAGACACACACCTCTGTCCATGGAAGCTATTTGTAAGCAATCCTGGGCATTTAGGGAATGAAGCGCTGAATGCCAAAATGTATGCACACACGTGCATACACACCCCTGCGCGCACACACATATATAAACAGTGTGGCTGCAGAGTCAAATATAGACCACAAGGAAGGGGAAACAATAGGAGGGCATTGGGTTACATTGCTGCAGGCTGCCTAGGTGGAATGGGGGAAAGCAGGCGGGAGGCAGCCGTGTGGGTGGATGCTTGGAGAGAACATTTGCTTCACTTCATAAAGTCCTACTTGGCACTGACTTTAGCCCTGTGTGTTTTTGCTCGAGACTGACCTGGAGTAAATCCCAATTTATGAGATATTAATTTGAGTTGGCAGCTCAGTGGGGTTTGTAGTCTCTCTCCAGCTGGCTCCCAGTGTTCATTCCCCTTGCCCCATACACTGCAAGGACACATGCTCCCCAATGCTCATTAGGGCTATGGAGAACGTCTCACCAAGTTTCTGATCAGCAAAGTGTTCAATTTTTCTCTTTGCCTTGGGGAATGACTGTGGATGCAAGAGAGACGCCATCGAATAATAAGATTCCTGCATCTGCATGGTGCCATTGATGTGTTTCTACCTCCAAGGATCCTTTTGGCCAACAGAAGAAAGGCAAGCAGCACCAGATGATCTCATAAGGTATTTTATGTATGCTTGGGGATAGCAACAGCAGAGGGGAGCTTGGCAAGAAAGTATCAAGTGGTGTAGTGGAATCAGGACTCCCAAGGATCAAAGAAACATAGTTTCGGGATTATCCCAGACAATGTCCCACACTCTCAGGTTCTGATGTTTCCTGGGGCTTAGCTGTGAGTTACACAGCGGCATTGAGAGGAAAACCGCTTTTCCCAATAACAATATGTTGTTTTGAGCTATCCTCCTTGTAATGCAAAGTATTATATACAGGGTGACTTGGTACTGAATCAAGACCTAATCTTATTAAGGATTAATACTGCTACAATGTTTTATTGGTGGTACAGATTAATACAGCTATCTGCATTTTTAACTTCTTTAAGGGATGGCTAAGAGGCCTGTCAAGTCACTGTTGCTTTGCCATTTACTGCTACACCACTGGAGGGAGCAGCTGGTAGAGCCATGTTTCCCAACCTTCCTAATGTTGCGACCCCTTAATACAGTTCCTCATGTTGTGGTAACCCCACAACCACACAATTATTTTCATTGCTACTTCATAACTGTAATTTTGCTACTGTTATGAATCGTAATGTAAATATCCCACATGCAGGATGTGTTTTAATTCACTGGACCAAATTTGGCACAAATACCAGATTACGCCCAAATTTGAATACTGGTGGGGTTGGGGGCGATTCATTTTATCACTTGGGAGTTGTAGTTCCTGGAATTTATAGTTCACTTAATCAAAGAGAATTCCGAAGTCCACCAACGATGGAATTGAACCTAACTTGGTGCACAGAACTCCCAAGACCAAGAGAAAATACTGGAAGGGTTTGGTGGGCATTGACCTTGCGTTTTGGAGTTGTAGTTCACTTACATCCAGGGAGCACTGTGGACTCAAACAATTATAGATCTGGACCAAACTTGGTCTGAATATTTAAAATGCTCAAACGTGAACACTGATGAAGTTTGGAGGAAATAGGCTTGACATTTGGGAGTTGTATTTGGTGTGATTTATAGTTCACCTACAATCGAAGAGCATTCCGAACCCCACCAATGATAGAATTGGGCCAAACTTCCCACACAGAACCCCCATGACCAACAGAAAATACTGTGTTTTCTGATGGTCTTTGGTGACCCCTCTGACACCCCCTCATGACACCCCCCAGGGGTCCCCACTTTCAGGTTGAGAAACACTGATTTAAGAGATGACTAAGAGGCCTGTCAAGTCACCGGCACTTTGCATTTACTGCTACACCACTGGAGGGAGCAGCTGGTAGAATGAGGTGGAGGCTCATCCCTTGCATCCCTTCCTAGCTTGGTTCTCCCCCTCCAATGTGTTATTCATTGACAGATATATTTGCATTCATTGCGTTCTTATGAGTGCAAACACAAGGAGCTTCACTGTTTTGAACTTCCAGCTAATTAGTTCAATAAATGTCTTGGGGATGTATAATAACAGGCGAAGCAAGTCACGAAACATGCCAGGGGATCTCATGTAAGCTCTTCTAAGTCTTTCGTCTTAAGCTTGATCTCTCCTACGAAGTTTTAAAAAAGTACTTCTCCTAATAAGAGTGAGATGAAGATAACAACCCTCCCTGAGGAAAAGCCTTCTCTCAAGCTAACTTCTTCTTTCCTTGGTTTCTGGGTAGCTTTTTCCAAAAAATCAGAATTTTCTTAGGAAGCAGAAGAGTTTTCCAGCTTCTGTTCTCTTTCCGTCTTTGGGCTAAACCTGGGTGAACAGCTTGTCCTGAAAACTAACATTCAAAAGCTGTGCTTAACTTTGGGAGGCAAAATCCACTGTAGCCAAGGCATTGCGCAAAAACTTTTCTTCTCTATAGCAGGCATGGACCAACTTGGACCTTCCAGGTGTTTTGGACTGCAACTCCCACCATTCCTAACAGCCTCAGGCCCTTTCCTTTCCTTGCATTTGTCCCTAGAATCATAGAATCATAGAGTTGGAAGAAACCTCATGGGCCATCCAGTCCAACCCCCTGCCAAGAAGCACGAAAATCACATTCAAAGCACCCCTGATAGATTGCCGTCCAGCCTGTTTAAAAGCCTCCAAAGAAGGGGGCCTCCACCACACTCTGGGGCAGAGAGTTCCACTGCTAAACAGGTCTCACAGTTAGGAATTTCTTCCTAATGTTCAGGTGGAATCTCCTTTCTTGTAATGTTGCTCAGGTCCAGGGCAGCAGAAAACAAGCTTGCTTTCTTCCCTATGACTTGAAGCCATTGGGCCGTATCCTGTCCAGGGCATGCAAAACCCATCTGTTCAAGCAGGCCTTTGCGAAATCTTTAAGTATGCTATTGCTGAACTGTGTTGTTGTTCCTCTACCATTGCTATTTTAACTGTTTTATTGTTTTTATTGACTTTTGGCTTTCCTCCGGGAGTCGGCGGCATAGAAGCCTGAATAAATAAATAAATAAATAAATAAATAAAATAAATATTTATACATAGCTATAATGTCTCCTCTCAGCCTTCTCTTCTTCAGGCTAAACATGCCCAGCTCTTTAAGCCGCTCCTCATAGGGCTTGTTCTCCAGACCCTTGATCCTCCTATGGACACATTCCAGTTTGTCAATACTGAACTTCAATATTGAACCCTGTTGAACTTCATGTTGTTAATTTTGACCCATCTCTGTAATCCGTTCATATAGTTTTCAATTCTGCTTGTGAATTCAAAACGATCTGAACAGATCAGAGAGATGGAGCTTCTTAAAGAGCTGGGCATGTTTAGCCTACAGTAGAGAAGGTTGAGAAGAGATTAATACATATGTGAAAGGATGTCACAAGGAAGAGGGAGCAGGCTTCTTTTCTGCTGCCCTGGAAACTAGGACTCAGAGCAAAGGGTTCAAATTAACATTAGGAAGAACTTCCTGACTGTACAAGCTGTTCAGCAGTGGAACTCTCTGCCTCAGAGTGTGGTGGAAGCTCCTTCCTTGGAGGCTTTTTATATAGGGGCTGGATGGCCATCTGTGAGGGGTAATTTGATTGTGCTTTTCCTGCATGGCAGGATGGAGTTGGACTGGATGCCCCATCATGCCCCTATGATTCTGTAGGCATGAATTCTCTATCTGTGGATTCAACGGCCCTTTGAAGGCAACCATAAGGTTGATGTGGCCCTTCATGAAAACAAGGGCTCTGAATACTTTCTGGCAGGGGTTTGGCTTCCTGTGGTGCAGCAAGGTCAAGCTGCATAGTATCCAAAATCTAAGGTGGGAGAAAGAACTCTTGTCTGCTTGAGGCAAGTGTGAATGTTGCAGCTGGTCACCAGCAATAACCAAACAGGCTGAGCAATTAGCACAGATGAATGGCCAAGTCATTAAAAAAACATCCCATTGCAGTTTCAAAGCCTGTCTGCTTCCTGTCTCAGGGATCCTTGGTTGGGATGTGTTAGCTGACCCTGATTTATTCTTGACTGAAATTCCCTTGTTCCCTCTCAACAAAGGATACCCAGGAAAGAGGCAGTCAGGTTTTGAAGCTGCAAGGCCATTCAATGCTAATCAAGGTGACCAGCTGCAACATTCACACTTGTCTCAAGCAGACAAGAGTTCTTTCTCCCACCTTGGACCTGCCGCAGATATATAAACCTCCATTGCTTAGTTTCCAAAATACCCCAAAACCTCTGAGGATGTCTGTCGTAGATGTGGCCATAATGTCAGGAGAGAATGCTTCTGGAACATGGCCATGCAGCTTGGAAAACTCACAGCAACTCAGTGATTCCGGCCGTGAAAGCCTTCGACAACACAAGCCTGTAAGGACCCAAGTTGCACAGTTAAAGCTTGAGAGCCAGCACCTTGGGAAGTCTGATCTGGCATGGTGGTCTGCGCTCTGGTTACATCTTGAATAGATTACTGCAACGCACTCTACGTGGGGTTTCCTTTGAAGACTGTTCGGAAACTTCAATTAGTCCAATGGGTAGCAGCCAGATTGCTCACTGGAGCATCATACAAGGAGCATACCATCCCCCTGCTATGTCAACCGGTCCATTTCCGGTTGACATAGCAACCGGTCCATATGTCAAATGTCTGCCGGTCCATTTCCGAGCACAATTCAAAGTGCTGGTCTTGGCCTGTAAAGCCCTATGAGACTCCGGCCCAGCTTACTTGTCCGAACGTATTTCCCTCCCTCCCAGTGGGAGGGGGCTTGAGGGGCTTCAGCCCCCCCCCCAATTCTCAGGGTGGTCCGCGAGAAGACCTTACTGGTACATTATTTAAACTGTTATGTTTATTCATATCGTGATGTGGTCACCATGCTCAATATATCCCATATGCATGGAGGTATTGGGATTACAATACAAAAGGTTAACTAGGGTAGACCCTCTCTCACTCAGACTCAACCCCCCCCCCCCAAATCAAAATCCTGGCTACGGACCTGCGTCTCGTAGTCTAAAATCCACCGAGGAGGCACTTCTCTTGGTCTCACCAGCCTCGCAAACGCGTCTGGGGGGGACGAGGGATAGGGCCTTCTCGGTGGTGGCCCCCTTGCTTGTGGAATTTGTTCCCCAGTGAAATTAGATCGCCGTCCTCCCTCCTTTCTTTTAGGAAAAAAAAAAAAACGTGGTTTTGGAACCAGGCTTTTGGCTAGCAGGCACAAGGGCACTTTGAACATCGAACCGGACCATATGATTATTATAATGGGAATGGCTTTACAATTGTATAATTAATGTTTGTTTTTAATCTATTGTATGATTTTATAATGTGAATATTTGCGGCATCGAATTGTCGCCATTGTTAGCTGCTCTGAGTCCCCCCGGGGGGGGGGGGTTGAGAAGGGTGGGGTAGAAATGTTGCAAATAAATAAATAAATAAGTTGCCCATGCCTGGTGTAGACACACCTTTCAAAGACCCAACTGTGATGAATCCTGGGAGCGGGAAGTCCAAAAGGACCTGGAGCAGGCCTGTGCAAACTTCGACCCTCCAGGTGTTTTGGACTACTACTCCCACAATTCCTAACAGCCGGTAGGCTGTTAGGAATTGTGGGAGTTGTAGTCCAAAACACCTGGAGGGCTGAAGTTTGCACAGGCCTGACTTGGATGCTCAAATCAAGGGAACCACTACTGTAGTGTAGGCTATGGCAAGCACCTGAATCTCTAGATTCCTTGCCTGACTACTCCAGGGCCATCAAACAGCATTGGGGGGTCAGATGCACCTTTGGATGTCCATCTGTCCAGGCTCCAGATCACCCTATCACCTTTTTTTGTTTTCTGCTGCCCTGGAAACTGGGACTCGGGAGCAAAGGGTTCAAATGACAGGAGAGGAGATTCCACCTGAGCATTAGCTGTTCAGCAGTGGAACTCTCTGCCTCAGAGTCTGGTGGAAGGCGGAAAAGGATTTTTTTGTTTTCTGGAATATAAAATGACGGAGAAGAAATAAATAAATAAATAAATAAATAAATAAATAAAGTGTGGTGGAAGGCGGGAGAGGATTTTTTTTTTGTTTTCTGCTGCCCTGGAAACTGGGACTCGGGAGCAAAGGGTTCAAATGACAGGAGGGGAGATTCCACCTGAGCATTAGCTGTTCAGCAGTGGAACTCTCTGCCTCAGAGTGTAGTGGAAGGCGGGAAAAGGATTTTTTTGTTGTTTTCTGCTGCCCTGGAAACTAGGACTCGGGAGGAAAGGGTTCAAATGACAGGAGGGGAGATCCCACCTGAGCATTAGCTGTTCAGCAGTGGAACTCTCTGCCTCAGAGGGTGGTGGAAGGCGGGAAAGGATTTTTTTTGTTGTTTTCTGCTGCCCTGGAAACTAGGACTCGGGAGGAAAGGGTTCAAATGACAGGAGAGGAGATTCCACCTGAGCATTAGCTGTTCAGCAGTGGAACTCTCTGCCTCAGAGTGTGGTGGAAGGCGGGAAAAGGATTTTTTTTTTGTTTTCTGCTGCCCTGGAAACTGGGACTCGGGAGCAAAGGGTTCAAATGACAGGAGAGGAGATTCCACCTGAGCATTAGCTGTTCAGCAGTGGAACTCTCTGCCTCAGAGTGTGGTGGAAGGCGGGAAAAGGATTTTTTTTTGTTTTCTGCTGCCCTGGAAACTGGGACTCGGGAGCAAAGGGTTCAAATGACAGGAGAGGAGATTCCACCTGAGCATTAGCTGTTCAGCAGTGGAACTCTCTGCCTCAGAGTGTGGTGGAAGGCGGGAGAAGGAAGAGAGAGGAACGAAGTCCTGGCTTGGCTCTGAGAGAGAGAGAGAGGAGGAGGAGGAGGAGGCGCCAGTGCTGCTCCGGGTTCATGGCAAGGCGCCTCCGCTGCTCTCCATCTCTCCCTCCTTCCCTGAGTCTGGGCTGAAGGATCGCAGGTGAGAGGTGAGCAAGGCGGGGAAAGAGGGAGGGGGGCTCCCTTCTCTCTCTGCTTCCCTGCTCGTGCCGCGCGGCAAGCCAGGCTGCGCGAGGAGGAGGCGGAGGAGGAGGCGGAATGTCCCAGGGAGGGAGCGGGGATGTGTAGCCACACGCCGCCCCTGGCAGCCGGCCTGAGCATGCACCCAGGACGACGACGAAGAGGAGGAGGAGAGGTTCGCGCAGGCAGCTCGGCCGCGGCGGCGCCTCCCGAACCCCGCCGCGCCGCGGAGCCCCTCTCCGCCCATGCCCGCGCTAGTCCCGCGCCGGCCGGGCCACTCCAAGGGGACACCCCCGGGGCGCAGAAAGGAACCGTCCCCGCGAACGCCGAGGTGAGGCGCCTTGGGTGATTCCATTCCATTTCGGGGGGGGGAGGGAGGGAGGGGAGAGCGAGAAGCAAAACACACCGCCTCTTGGAAATGTGGGTAAGCAAGCGGGCACACCCCCGGGGCGCAGAAAGGAACCGCCGAGGATACAGAGAAGAGAATGGGCTTGGAGGGTTCCATTTCATTTTTGGGGTGGGGTGGGGGCGCGTTATATATATGTGTGTGAAAGAGAGGGAGAGAGAGAGAGAGAGAGAGAGAGAGAGAGAGAGAGAGAGAGAGAGAGAGATGTGGGATTTCTTGCCTTAATATTCTGGGATATAGGGCAGTGTGGCAGGGCTCTGGGTATATATATGTATATATATGTATATGTGTATATGTATATGTATGTGTGTGTGTGTGTGTATCTATCTGTCTATCTCCAGGGCCCTTCCACACAACCCTATAGAGAGAGATATAAATAAATAGATAGAGGAGCTAATGTGGGATATTTTGTCTTAATATTCTGGGATATAGGGCTGTGTGGCAGGGCTCTGGGTATGTATATATGTGTGTGTGTGTATCTATCTATCTCCAGGGCACTTACACACAACCCTATAGAGAGAGAGATAAATAGAGGAGATAATGTAGGATTGTTTGCCTTGATATTCTGGGATATAGGGCTGTGTGGCAGGGCTCTGGGTATATGTCTCTCTCTCTCTCTCTCTCTCTCTCTGTGTGTGTACATATATATCTCCAGGACCCTTCCACGCAGCCCTATATCCCAGGGCCTATATATGCATGCATGGATGTATGTCTGTATGTCTGTATATATGAATGAAATAATGTGGGATTTTTTTGCCTTGATATTCTGGGATATAGGGCTGTGTGGCAAGGCTCTGGGTATGTCTGTCTGTCTGTCTCTCTCTGTGTACATATATATCTCCAGGGCCCTTCCACACAGCCCTATATCCCAGGGCCTATATATGCATGCATGCATGTATGTATGTGTGTATGTCTGTATATATGAATGAAATAATGTGGGATTTTTTTGCCTTGATATTCTGGGATATAGGGCTGTGTGGCAAGGCTCTGGGTATGTCTGTCTGTCTCTCTCTGTGTACATATATATCTCCAGGGCCCTTCCACACAGCCCTATATCCCAGGGCCTATATATGCATGCATGGATGTATGAATGAAATAATGTGGGATTTTTTTTGCCTTGATATTCTGGGATATAGGGCTGTGTGGCAAGGCTCTGGGTATGTCTGTCTGTCTCTCTCTGTGTACATATATATCTCCAGGGCCCTTTCACACAGCCCTATATCCCAGGGCCTATATATGTCTGTCTGTATATATGAATGAGATAATGTGGGATTTTCTGCCTTGATATTCTGGAATATAGGGCTGTGTGGAAGGGCCCTAAGTATATGTGCACACACACACACACACACACACACACATATATATATATATATATCCAGAGTCCTTCCACACACAGCCCTATATCCCAGAATATCAAGGCAAAAAATCCCACATTATCATATATATGGGGAGGCCCAGGGAGATAAGGCTGTGTGGAAGGGCCCTGGAGATACACACACACACATACCCAGAGCCCTGCCACACAGCCCTATATTCCAGAATATCAAGGCAAAAAATCCCACATTATCTCCTCTATATAGATAGGGCTGTGTGGAAGGGCCCTGGAGATAGATATATGCACACATATACATATCCAGGGCCCTTCCTCACAGCCCTATATCCCAGAATATCTTTGACCTGGATTATTTGAGTCCACACTCAGATAATGTGGGATTTTCTGCCTTGATATGCTGGCATATAGGGCTGTGTGGAAGGGCTCAAAGGTGAGAGAGATAGGGGGTGCCTTGGGTGATTCCATTTCGTTTTATAGGGGTGTGTCATGATGTGCCCAGTGGGGGGCTCAAGAATAAGGCCCCTTCCACACAGCTCTATATTCCAGAATATCAAGGCAGGAAATCCCACAAGATCTTGCTTTGAACTGGGTTATCCAAGTCCACACTGCCATATATTCCGGTTCTACGCAGATACTGTGGGATTTCCTGCCTTAATATTCTGGGTTATAGGGCTGTGTGGAATGGTGAGGGAGATAGAGGCGAATTGGGCCATTCCATTCCAAAGGAGGGGGGGGAGAAGAGTAGAGCATTATGGACCGTACCTCTTAGCAATGCGGGGGGGGGGAGAGAGAAGGCATCTAGTAAAAACCTCTCCCCCCTCCCCCCCCAGGCACCAAAAGGAACGGCCCATGTTCGAGAGGAAAAGATGAATTTGGGTGATTCCATTTCATTTTAGAGGGGGGTATTTTCCTAGAGTTGTATGTGTATATGAATACCCGGCTCGGGGGCAAACGCTGGCAGAATGGAAAGGAGGGGCGTGGGTGGACGGCAGGCGTCCGCACCTGGGCCTCGTGGGGTGGGGTGGGGCGCCTCGCGTGGAGCAGCGGCGGGAGCTCTGCCTTTCGGCCTGCCTGCTGCCTATTTGCCTGGCGCACGTGGCGGAGGAAGAGGCGCCTTCCTTGGAACAGGCCTGGGCCAACTTGGGCCTTCCCTCCAGGTGTTTTGGACTTCAACTCCCAACAGGCCTAACAGCCTCAGGCCCCTTCCTTAGGAAGGGGCCTGAGGCTGTTAGGCCTGCTGGGAGTTGAAGTCCAAAACACCTGAAGGCCCAAGTTTGGGTACTGGTGGGGTTGGGAGGATTGCTTTTGTCATTTGGGAGTTGTAGATATTGGGATTTATAGTTCACCTACAATCAAAGGGCATTCTGAACTCCACCAACGATGGAATTGAACCAAACTCGGCACACAGAACTCCTGCGACCAACAGAAAATACTGGAAGGGTTTGGTGGGCATTGACCTTGAGTTTTTAGAGTTGTAGTTCACCTACACCCAGAGAGCACTGTGGATGGATCTGGACCAAACTTATATAATACTCATTATGCCCAAAAGAAAACAGTGGTAGAGTTTTTTGGGGGAGAAATAGACCTTGACATTTGGGAGTTGTAGTTGCTGGGATTTATAGAGCATTCTGAACTCCATCAACGATGGAATTGAACCAAACTCGGCGCACAGAACTCCTGCGACCAACAGAAAATACTGGAAGGGTTTGGTGGGCTTTGACCTTGAGTTTTAGAGTTGCAGTTCACCTACATCCAGAGAGCACCGTGGATGGATCTGGACCAAACTTATATAATACTCATTATGCCCAAAAGAAAACAGTGGTAGAGTTTTTTGGGGGAGAAATAGACCTTGACATTTGGGAGTTGTAGTTGCTGGGATTTATAGAGCATTCTGAACTCCATCAACGATGGAATTGAACCAAACTCGGCACACAGAACTCCTGCGATCAACAGAAAATACTGGAAGGGTTTGGTGGGCATTGACCTTGAGTTTTAGAGTTGTAGTTCACCTACACCCAGAGAGCACTGTGGATGGATCTGGACCAAACTTGGCATGAATACTCATTATGCCCAAAAGGAAACACTGGTAGAGTTTGAGGGGGAAATAGACCTTGACATTTGGGAGTTGTAGTTGCTGGGATTTATAGTTCACCTACAATCAAAGGGCATTCTGAACTCCACCAACGATGGAATTGAACCAAACTCGGCACACAGAACTCCTGCGACCAACAGAAAATACTGGGTTTGGTGGGCTTTGACCTTGAGTTTTAGAGTTGTAGTTCACCTACATCCAGAGGGCACCGTGGATGGATCTGGACCAAACTTATATAATACTCATTATGCCCAAAAGAAAACAGTGGTAGAGTTTTTTGGGGGAGAAATAGACCTTGACATTTGGGAGTTGTAGTTGCTGGGATTTATAGTTCACCTACAATCAAAGAGCATTCTGAACTCCATCAACGATGGAATTGAACCAAACTCGGCACACAGAACTCCTGCGACCAACAGAAAATACTGGAAGGGTTTGGTGGGCATTGACCTTGAGTTTTAGAGTTGTAGTTCACCTACACCCAGAGAGCCCTGTGGATGGATCTGGACCAAACTTGGCATGAATACTCATTATGCCCAAAAGGAAACGCTGGTAGAGTTTGAGGGGGAAATAGACCTTGACATTTGGGAGTTGTAGTTGCTGGGATTTATAGTTCACCTACAATCATTTATAGTTCACCTACAGTCAAAGAGCGTTCTGAACCACACTTATAATGAAATTGGGCCAAACTTCCCACACAGAACCCCCATGAGCAACAGAATATATTGTGTTTTCTGATGTGCTTTGGCGACCCCTTGATTAGCATTCAATGGCCTTGCAGCTTCAAAGCAAAAACAAAGTTTCTACAGGACATGTTACATTTTTGTCTGTATTCGAATCAGTTAGGAAATTGTATTTACAACCCAGGAACAAAAATCGTGTTACATCGTGCAATAAGCCAGCATTTGCAAGGCTTGCTAAATAGACTTTTTTGTGGAGTATGGATGGAGCATGTTGTTGCTAACAGATGTGTAAATGAGTGATGTTCAGAAACCGTTTATTATTGCTGAATTTTTCATGACCCCAATTTTGAGCTAATTCGGGGTTAGGATCCATAGTTTAGGAATCATAGAATTATAGAATCATAGAGTTGGCAGAGACCTCATGGGCCATCCAGTCCAACCCCCTGCCAAGAAGCAGGGGAAAGCACCCCGACAGATGGCCATCCAGCCTCTGTTTAAAAGCCTCCAAAGAAGGAGCGTCCACCACACTCTGGGGCAGAGAGTTCCACTGCTGAACTGTTTGCATAGCCAGGAAGTTCTTCCTCATGTTCAGGTGGAATCTGCTTTCCTTTAGTTTGAAGCCATTGTTCTGCATCCTAGTCTCCAGGGCAGCAGAAAACAAGCTTGCTCCCTCCTCTAGCAGTGCTGTAGCATCCTCACCCCCCCCCCCAAATACATTGGAACTTAAATCAGGCCTGGCCCTATCAATGGGGGGGGGGGGGAGAGTGGCGGCCTCAGCTAGCAAATTTTGGCAGTCATAAAAGGAAAGCAAATTGTTAGTTATTTAATTTGTCACATTATCCTCAGGGATGAAGGTGAGGTGATTGTGGGGTTTGCTGCCTCACCTGCCTAAATAACATGCCTGGTTTTGGATTATGCAGCTTGGCTTTGGTATAATGCAGCTTGACTTTGCTTCACCACAGGTAGCCAAATGTGTTTCGGGTATGCCCTGTCCTAAATCGTATCTCACTGATCCTGCACTATAATGAAGAATCCAGTCTTGATGCTGCAATTTTTGTTCTTTCTATGGACTATGCCAGGCATGAGCGAACTTGGACCCTCCAAGTGTTTTGGACTTCAACTCCCACCATTCCTCAGGCCCCTTCCTTTCCCCCCTCAGCTTAAGCAGTTGGGGGGGGGGGGGAGAAGGCTGTTACGAATGGTGGGAGTTGAAGTCCAAAGCATCTGGAGGACCCAAACTTGCCTATGTCTGGGCCATACAGCAATCCCATACATTTTTAACATAGTTTTTCTGACTAATATCACTGCCCAACTGAATAGGTGCCATGGCTCCAAGTTACCCATTGTCCAACAATTAACTCTCCATGTTTTGTCAAAGGCTTTCATGGCCAGAACAACTGGGTTGTGTCTTTTCCAGGCTGGATGTCCATCTTCCAGAAACATTCTCTCCTGACCTTTCTTTGACAGGCAACCTCAGAGGTTGTGAGGTCTGTTGAAAACTTGGGTTATATATCTGTGGAATGACCAGGGAGGGAGAAATAACTATTGTCTGCTTGAGGCAAGTGTGAATGTAGCAATTGCATGCCCGGATTACCCATAAGGCCAACGAGGCCATGGCCTAGGGGCGCAAGCCGGGGGGGGGGGCAGATCACGGACCCAAAAAAACCCTGGTCTGCGCCCTTCTTTCCCCCTTTCTCATGCCCCTCCTCGCTCCTTCTCCCAGCAAAGTCTCTGCTCCGTCCCCTCCGTCTCTCGCTCTCTTGCGTGCGCTCTGTCTCCCACGCGCTGTCTCTCGCGCTCTCGCTCTCTCGCTCTCTCTCATGCGCTCTCTCTCACGCGCTCTCTCACACACTCTCGCATGCGTGCTCTCTCTCTTGTGCACTCTCTCATGCGCGCCTTTGGAGCAAGTTTGCACCCACTGCGCTCTCCCCAAGCCTCCCGACTCCCGAGGAGACCTTCAGAGCACAGCGGAGCTTTCCAGCCAGTGGGAATGGGGTTGGTTTAAAGGGGGCGTAATTTCAAAGTGTGGCCTAGAGCGCAAAAAAGTGTTAATCCGGGCCTGAGCAATTGGCCACCTTGATTAGCATTTAATGGCCTAGCAGACTTCTTACTGCCTGTGGGAGTCCCGGGTACTGGTTGTGGGGGGTCGGGAGCAGGTCAGGGTTTTGCCCTCCCTTCTGCTCGAGATCCCCGTGTACAACTGGTGGGCCACTGTGTGATACAGAATGCTGGACTAGATGGGCTGAGGTCCGATTCAGCATGGCTCTTCTTATGTTCTTATGAGTCCTTTTTTGGGAGGTGATTAGCTGGCCCTGATTGTTTCTTATCTGGATTTCCCCTGTTTTTGAGTGTTCTTTATTTACTGTTATAATTGTAGATTTTTTTAAACACTGGGAACCAGATTTTGTTCAATTTCATGATTTCTTCCTTTTTGTTGAAATTGTCCACATGCTTGTGGATTTCAGTGGCTTCTCTGTGTAGTCTGACATGGTAGTTGAGTGGTCCAGCATTTCAGTTTTCTCAAATAATATGCTGTGTCCACGTTGGTTCGTCAAGTGCTTGCCATAGATGCAGATGAAATGTCAGGAGAGAATGCTTCTGGAACATGGCCGTACAGCCTGGAAAACACGCAACAACCCAATTAACTCTCCATTCATCACAATTCCATTTTCCTAACTAATAATTCCTTCCTGTGATCAAGTAGCCCTCCACCAATTAATGAAAAAATGTACTAATCCATTGTAGCAAATCCTTCAGAATGCTTCAAGGTGTAGAAACCATTGTGTCCATAATTAATTGTAGCAGGGACACCAATTAGATTTAAATAATAATAATTGCTTTTTGATTCCCCCCAGGCCTTCTCTGCTCTGGAGACTTTATTGGGAATGGAAAGGAGAAATGACCTTTTCAATGACATGTGGTATTCAGCTAAGATCCTAATAGCTCAGGAGGAATTGGCTGCCAACTGTTCATCCTTAATCCATAAATTATTTTATAAGATTCGCAGGAATCACTTTGCCCTTCCCTGATATGCAGCAGCTGTTCAGCTGCACAAAGGAACATGGCACAATACTTTAGGGTAGGAAGTGAAAGAGACACTTCCAGCCCATTGGAATTGCAATGGGATGTTAGGGAAGCCATAGAGTACAGTTACCCACAGATAAACCTGACTAGAATTCTACAGAGACTAATAAAAACAGCTTTTAATCATCAGGCATAATTAGAATCTTTCCTTATAGCTCTTCTTTGGACGCCTTCAAAAGGAGGCCGAACAGCTACGTAGTGGGGCATACTTTAGGTGTAGATCTTGCACTGAGCAGAGGATTCGACTTGAGCCATGGTAGTTAAAGTGGTGTGAAACCGCATTAATTCTATACCATAGAGATGAACCCAGCTCTTTAATGTTTTGATTCTATTAACACCAGTGTTTCTTAACCTAATGCCCTCTAGCTATTCTGAGTGAGGATTCATGGGAGTTGAAATCTAAGACATCTAGAGCAGGTTGTTCTCAACATTTGGGTCCCCAGGTGTTTTGGCCCACAACTCCCAGAAATCTGAGCCAGTTTCCCAGCTGTTAGGATTTCTGGGAGTAGAAGGCCAATACATCTGGGAACCCACAGGTTGAGAACCACTGATCTAGAGGACACCTGGTTGGAAAAACTGTTCTAGATTAAAGGGTCTAGAGAAGTTGCTGTTTTTGATCAAAGCTTCTGAAATCCTCCAATCAGCATGGGAGTTGTAATCCAAAAAAGCCATTTAAAAGGTAGCACATGGAGTCAGCCAGTATGCATCCTGATTGAGGTTGAACCGGGTCTGAAGACCAAGAAAGTAACTTTTCCAAGCTTTGCTTAAATACTAGATGCACCCACAGTGTAAAATTCATGCAGTTTCACACCAATTTAATTTCTATAACTCAGTGCTATAGAATTTTGGTAGTTGTAGTTTGCTGAAGCATCAGAAGTCTTTAGCAGGGAAGGGTCAAGACCTTGTAAAACCACAGCTCCCCAGAGCCATGTAAATTAAAGTGGTGTTAACCTGCATTAATTCTACAGTGTAGCCATACCTTAGTGTCACGAGTCACCTTTTACATAAATGACACCTGTTGTGTCCATATTGCTATACATTCATTGTCGTCTTGCGATGTTCATATTTAATCAGTGGATTTTTTTATTGGGTGATAAATATAAATTTTCTGTTAGAGAGAATCAGTTCTAGCCTAACACATTTTGCTGCTTTGAGGGAAGGGCAATATATTGCTGTCCCTATTTCATATATTGGCAGTAGAATCTAACTTCGGCACTGATGTCAACACAATGGCCTCCACAACAACTGATGGCATGAAGTTGACATGGGGGTCTCAGGGAAGGCTGTGTGCTTATTGCTCTCTGCTCTCTGCATCTGCTAACTCACAAATATGCCTCCTTTTGCCTTACAAAGGACACACCCCAGGGGGAATAGGTGCCAAACCCATATGTCTGTTTTATAGATGAGCATACAGGTGTACAGTTTTGCTTCCACGTTTCTGGTTTTCACTTTTGCAAATTTGATTTAAATATTATCTCTCCGAATCTCTAGGTTCTCCAGTGTGACTCTGTGGTCAGTTTAATGCCGTGATATTGGAGGATCTGAAGATTTCTAGAGAAAACACCTCTATAAAAATCTCTAGATCTCCCAATGTGGTTCTGTTGTCAGTTTCTCAAGGGTTAAGAGCACCGGATCTCCCTGAAAGTGAAAAACTGCAAATAAAAAATATATTATTTGCACTTTTTCACTTTCATGGAGGCTCTGTGCCCTTAGCCCCTGTTAATGTGGAGGGTTGTCTGTATTACGGCATTGGGAGAAGTGTAAAAATGTGGCAAGTGGCTATATGTTACTTTCTGACCAAATGTTTGGGACAACTCTTATGAATAATCATAATAATAATACATTTTATTCATATTCCGTCCTTTTCCCCTAGGGGACTCAGAGCGGATTACAGCATTTATATACATAGGTAAACATTTAATGCCTTTACAATCATATTCAACAAGACACACAAACAAAGGAAGAGATTTCTTTCATTCTTGGCTTCTGGAAGCAGTGCTCATCTCTGGCTCTGGGGAGGTGCTTTTCTCCATTTTTAAGCCGAGAAGCCTGCATTGTCACTTCCTGGTTGTGTGGTCGGTAAGATTGGAGTGTCTCTTTGCCTTTTCCCACCAAAGCGGTACCTTAGCCCCTCGCATTTGCATGTTTTTGAACTGCTAGTTTGGCAGGAGCTGGAGCTGACAGATGGGAACTCACCCCGTTTCATGGATTCAAACTGCCAACCTTCAGATCAGTAGTTCAGCCAACTTTCAGGTCAGCAGTTTAGCAGCAAAGGGGTTTCAATCCATTGCGCTACAGTGGCCCCCTGCTTTAATTCAGCCATATTACCTAGACCCCCCTCCTTTTTTCCTGCATAGCTGGGAGATTAATACAAAAAACCCACAGATTACTGATTTACCTATAATTTTTCAATATTCAATTTGGTTTTGTTTACAGTCTTACTGGGTTTCACATTTTCAGTCCTACATGAGTAGAATTGTGAGAAAATTCCCAACTCACAAAATTACAATTTGATTAGGAATATAATTAGCCTAATTTTTACATATGAATGGTTTGTTATGACTAAAATAGTTGGTATTGTTTCATATAATTTTAAGGTAGAATTTTAGATAAATGTACATGCTATAAACGTCTTAATAAAACAAACAAAAGTTATCAAGGAGGTTGGACAGGGGCTTGGGAAATCCAAGTCTGAATACCCATTGTGCCAAGAATCTCACCAGATAACCTTGTTTCAGTCATCCTGACATATTTCACAGGGCAATGTGAGGAGGAAGAGAGTCAGGTATGCTGCTCTAAGGTGACCGAAGGAAAGATAGACTATATGTGTAGCTGCTTTGACTTAGATATTGAGAAAAAGTGGGAGATAAATCAATTCAATAAATATTGTCTTTGACCTAGCCCACCTCTCAAGATTACTGTAAATTAGCTCCATATATACTGCTTGGAAATACTTTGAGGAAGAGAATGCATCAAAACGGAGTTGTGAAGCTCATGTAGTCCATGAAGAAGGTCCCAGGTTCAGTCCCCAGGTGCTGGGAAAGATTTCTGTCTGGGATCCTGAAGAAATAGTGTTGGCCCCTAGATTAGAAGAGACTAGAAAGCTGTTTTTTGAGAATTAGAAAACTTAAAATGTCTATGATCGTAGGACAGGTACACGTGACAGGGAAGTGAGGGGGATCCAACCCTTTAAAGACATTGTTGTATTGCTTCAAAAGATCAGTTACAAGATGGAAGTTGCTCTGCAGAAGATACAAAGCATTAGGAAGAGGTGTGACTAAATTTCTGTATTGAGACTGGTGAATCCACCCCCAAAATTCAAACCAGATTTCTAGAGTGCTCTTGATGATGGTTTCCAGGTAGCTTATGGAGAATGTTATATTATCTCAGTGCTAAAAAGTGCGAAGAAAGGATCTCATGAACAGTGGGATGGGGACTGACAGTTCTAGCACATGGTTCTAGATCAGTGGTTCCCAACCTGTGGTCCATGGACCACCAGTGGTCAACAAGAACTAAAATATGTTCTGCGGCCTCACCATTACGACACCATTGCAATGAGAGCGACTGGTCTTGCGAAACCCTCTTATAGTGTCAAGGCAACAGGGATGTCGGGATGAGAGAGGTTGACTACCCACGAAAGGCGTGACAACAAATCTCCTGACTGCTGCTTCTTTTCTTCCTCCCTCCCCCTGAGTGGAACTGTTCCATGTGACACCTGGAAGCGGGGACACCTTGGTGTCTTCGTTTTTAGACCTGTTCTGGGGTTATTTCGGGTGCAACATCAGCTCTAGATTATTAAATATGGTTTTCTGTGGGTGTGCAGATGGTGGCTAATGGATGGCATATGTTCTGTATCAGAAACTAGAACTGATCCAGTGCAATTTTCTGAATCAGCACCCCAAATAACTAAACCAAATCTAAAGTTGACCAAAAAATGGTTCGTAACCTTTTTGGTACCAGTGTTGGAGAGTAGTCCCTGGTCAAGTGATATCCCTGGTCAAAAAAAAGGTTGGGAAGCACTGTTCTAGATAAATAGTATACATATGTCCATCTGTTGTTATCCTGTAGTTTCACTCTGTCTAGTTGACACAGCAAATGGCAATTGTTGATTGGTGTCGATGTAGAACAGCATCTATAAATCTAACCCAAAAATCTTTGAAGAAAAGGGAAATGCAAGAGTTTGAAATACCTTTTGGTTTGATGTTCCTTGTTTTTATAAATATTTATTGTGCTATGTTTTTAACTCTGTGCTCTCTGGGCTTGTCCCTTTGTAAGCCGCACCGAGTCCCTTCGGGGAGGTGGATGCGGAGTATAAAAATAAAGTTATTATTATTATTCATAGTAATATAGCTGCCTGGAATTTGAAGTCCCATGGTAGCACTGCAGAGGTGCCTACAAAGTATCGGTCTGACTTTGCCTTCGTGTTCTTATAGGTGACTCTCTCGGTGGGGCCACACTGACCATGCTCAGGAGCTTCTGTCTTCAGCTCATGTCCTTGCTTTGGATCCTGGTGGCCCATCACCATTTTGCCCAAGGTGAGGATTAGTGAAATGTTTGCTTGTGTGCACAAAGTCTTATCACAAGAAAAGAAGCAATGACTCATGTACCATGGTGTATGCAAGGCCCTCTCATGAACTCATGGCGAGTGACTAGTTCCCTTTTCTTCCCCATTCTTTAAGTGCCAGATAAATCATTAAGCAGTATCTGTATCCAGGGGTGGATTAAGATATGTCAAGATGTTACACTATGCCAAGTTTAAGAGGTCCTATAATGTTACTCCCCTCCCCATTCCAACAAGCATTCAAAATTTTGGATGTATCTGCATTACACTATTATATTAGCCTCTTATACTATCTTGGTTCTGTCCCAAGGAATCCATGGATCTGCAGCTTGCTTAAGTAATTGGAATTCTCTCATAGAAAGCTGTAGTCCAGTCTCCTGTACTACATTTTGCAAGGTATTCTAAGTGCTTGCCCACTTACAGGATTAAATGGATGTAACTTTCAGCCCCTTTCTTTTTGGGGTACTTGGGGACCTTCTAAATACATCAGTAAACTAAAAACTCAAGAATTCCTAAAAATGGAGCAATAATAAATAATGTAGTATGAGAATGATATAACTACAGACTGTCTTTTCTGGGCCCTTTAACACTAAACATTGGTGAAACTATGATTCCACTTTTACTGTCATTGCAATATACTGTGGAATCCTGAAGTTTGTAGTGTGGTGAGGCAATAGAACAGAGTTGCCCAATCACTAGTCTTCTTAATGTTTGGAACTTCAATTCCCAGAATCCTTGGCCATTGTTGGAGTTGACATCCCAGACATCTGGAGGGCCAAATGTTGAGTTAGAACTCTTTGACTCTGAGTTCTAAATACTAGGCCTGGTTGATCCATGGTTCTAAATGCTTCAAAAGTACTTACAAAACAAAAGTTTTGGTAGTGAACATTTCAGAACTCTAACAAAACTTTCAAAAATTTGTTATAAATGGCAGTTCCTAATTGATTCTGTCTTTAAAATCGCCAATAATGAAATAATAATGAAATTTTGATAGAGTTCTGAAATGTTTACCACCAGAACTTTTGTTTTGTAAGTACTTTTGGAGCATTTAGAACCATGGATCAACCAGGCCTACTAAATACTCCAAACTATAAATCCCAGGATTCCATAGGAAATAACATGAGAGTTCAAGTGGAATTATAATCTATTATATAAATGGGTTCACGTCATGTGATGTATACCTCAAACAAAGAAACCATACAACGCAGAAACACAATACTTGCCAACAGAAATAGGCCTCAAGCAAGGTACGTTTGTAGCAAAGAAACTTTCCCCCCCAAAACCTAAAAGGCCCCCAAAACAACGAATAAAACTAAAACTACATTTACCAGCATCCTCCGGGGCAGCCAAAGACTCACCCAGCCTCTACATTCTGAACAACATGATTGGCTGCCAATAAGGGCGGATTTGCATAACTGCTGCACTGGCCAGCCAACATGAAAATTCCGATCCATAATAAACTGCCAAAATAGAATAAGGAAAAGGCCTGAGCCAATCCCCAACACAAACACCCAAATCACTTCCAACCGAAAATTTACACCCCAAAAATCACAGACCATGCCCAAAATTGACAGTAAGGCTTCATTAACTAGATTTCCCTAACTAGCCCTCACTTACTGGGAAGCTGTTTACGCTTTAAATTGACAGTAAGACTGCAAGCTTTGCAAGCTTGCAGAAGAGAAAAGAAGAAAAAGAAGACGCAATCCTCAGCAGGGGTGGAGGGGTGTGGATGTTTGTGTGGGGGGAGGGTCACATGCACAGGGCACTGTGTTTTTATGTATAGGTTTGTATGGATGGTAAAAATTTTGGAAAATAATAAAATATTAAAAAAAAATAAATTGACAGTAAGACTTCATTAACTTGATTTCCCTAACTAGCCCTCACTTACTGGGAAGATGTTTACGCTCTGAATTGACAGTAAGACTTCATTAACTTGATTTCCCTAACTAGCCCTCACTTACTGGGAAGCTGTTTACGCTCTAAATTGACAGTAAGACTTCATTAACTTGATTTCCCTAACTAGCCCTCACTTACTGGGAAGCTGTTTACACTCTGAATTGACAGTAAGGCTTCATTAACTTGATTCTCCCGACTAGGCCTCAGCTCATTGGACATTGTGTATGGCCTGAATTGACAGTAAGGCTTCATTAACTTGCTGTTCCTAACTAGGCTTCAGCTCATGGGACATTGTGAATGGCCGGAATTTACAGTAACCTACCTTGGCACACAGAGCCCGACCATGCATGATGGGACTTGAAGTACCACCATGGAAAATGGGATTTGTAGTACTTCAAAACCCATCATTCCCCACAGACCACTGTGGCCCAGAACCAAGACCAATAAAGACCCAACTTGGCACACCATGCCCCCCATGACCCACACTCCATCCAACTGCAGTTTAGAGGAAGGCACACCGTGGATGATTGAACTTTCTTGCATCTCCTAAAAAGGGCACAGCAACGCGTGCCGGGTACAGCTAGTGCTAACATAAAGGGCTCTTTGAGTTTCTCTCCACCCGACTTTCTTTCCTATTGAAGAAATATTAAATCTTAAAGGACCTAAAAAAATCTAAGATTTTAACACATGGTCTATTTAATTTATGTGTAAATACTGCACTTTGTGAGTATCTTGACTAGATTGTCCTGTCCAACATATTTGTGAGAAGGAAGCCAAAAATGGTCAGGTCTGAGAAAATGAACAGAGCCAGATGCTTCTCTTTTTGTATATCGGAATGATTACCTTTTCTCTATTGCTTCATGAGTTGAGTAGGGCAAAGCTGCTCTGTGTGCGCGCATGTGTGCCTATGTGTGCATGCTTGGATGCACGCACAGGCACACACCAGGCAATCCAGCATAAGACCCCAGGTCGGTTTTAATCATAGTGGTTTGCATGCTGCCAGCAGGAGTCCTTGATTATGCACAGAGGATAGGTTATATAGCAATCAAAATAAAGAGATTTGTATGGCACATTTCTTGAGTCATCAGCAAAATACTTGCCCAAAAGGCTATATATGAAAAGAAAGTTTTATTGCTTGCCCCACAGTTTTTCCAGCTATTTGCTCATCGTTCTGCTGGATTATTCTGAGTGCTGAATTGGATGTTTAATGCTGGCTGCATGTTTCACTCATTTTTGTGTTTTGTTCCTTCAAACGTGGAAAAATAGAATTATTTAACTTAACTTCCACCCCCTTATCTTTTCTAGCCAAAATACCCAACACTTGCTACCTTTCCATTTCCTTTTTTAGGACAGCACTTTCAGAAAGAGTTAAAACTTGTTTGGTTTTTTTCAGCAAGTCTTTGGTAACATTTAAGATAGTAAGTAGCCAGACTGAATGCCAGTTACATTAGCACTTTATATCTACATTTTAAGGGGTATACAGCTGGGCAGCTAAATTGATTATATGGATCTTTTATTCAATGGCTATTGACACATTTTGATGATTCTAATTAATAGTGATTGCTTTTGTTCAATTTTTACATGTCTGGTTTTATGTAAATGTGTTATTGATTTTACATGTTGATATATTGTCTTTTATGTTTTGTTTGGCATCATTGTGTGCTAATTTGTAAGCTGCCCTGAGTCCCTATGGAGATGGTGGCAGGGTATAAATAAAGTTTTATTTATTGTTATTATTATAATACCAGTGGAAAAGCAGCTGGAGGAGAACTCTGAGTGGGAAAATATTGGGAAAGGTATCCCTTCTGTCATGACATTTCTTCACAGAGATGGGGGCTGTGAAGGCTCTTTGGAGTAAAGGAAGAAACAGAGTTAATGTGTAACAATGCATTGGCCTGCACTGCCAAAGTTTAATAGGTTTATTGGTCCTAGCTCTCCTACACTGACCCCCATCTGTGTTTTTGGGCATGCAGTGACATCTGCTGGGCATTCTGGAAAAAAAATATTAAAGTTCTCCCCAGTGGAAGCCATGCCTCAGGGCCAAACTAGACAAAATACTAAGCGTCTCATCACTTTTGTTGATCTATAGCACATGTGTAACACGCAAGGCCCAGAGGCTGAATCCAACCTGTCATGTCATTTTTGTGGCCTCAAATGCTGAACAACAACTCCTGTATTCCTCATCTTTAGAACTAATGGGAATTGTGACACAGTAACATCTGGAAGTCTTCAGTGTGCTCTGCTTAGTCGGAATAGTGGAGCTTGAATTTAGATATAAGGCTTGTGGATATGATGTCTGACTTTAAAATGCCCTTTAACTTTCCTCCAAACTTCGAGCCACAAGTACTGTTGGGTTGTAATCCCCATTAGCCTCAATTCGCATGGCAGGTAATAAAAAGTGATCGAAGTTAATGTTAAATAGAATCTGTGGATCTAAACTAGTTAAAAACTAAACAACAGGAGCCACTATGTAAAAAAATATAGTTGACCCTTTATGCCCATGGATTCTCCATCCATGGATTCAACTGACTTTTGAAGGCAATTGTAACACTAATGTGGCCTTGATCAAAATGAGTTTGATACCCTTGATCGATCGATCTATCTATCTAACTATCTATCTATCTATCTATGATCTCTGCATCTGACAATAATTCCTTGTTAGGAATTTTCTGGAAGCTCCAGGCAATTCTGTGGTATGTTTCATCTGGAAATCACCATAGAGTCACGTTGGAAGAACTAGCAAGGATCTAGATGAGCTTTTAAAACATTTCATGTTAGTGACAGACTTTGTAGACATGAGTTCTTTTGAGGCACAGTAACTTAGTTTTACTAACAAGCTGAAGGTCAAACCAGCCCCTTTTTGAGCTACAGACACATACATAAATTGTAGTAACAGAATGTATGGAGACACAACATAGCTCATGAAAACCTTTCATTTACTGGTATATATTTTTAATAATACATTTTCAAGGGTTTTGTCATTTCTTGTTATGTTCTGCGACACAACTACACACTGCAGTTGACATGCTAATGTATCATAATAAAAAATAGGGAAGCTCTGCTAGGAATCTGCTAAGTCCTCCAGTGTGACATCAGCAGTCATTCATTTCAATAGACTTTGCTGTCATCCACAGTTTCTTGTTTCAATTGTAAGTTCAGGAACGTATCCCCCATGGATATGGCAGTCTTATTGTGTCTAAAAGAGGCATGGGCAAACTTCGGCCCTCCAGGTGTTTTGGACTTCAACTCCTACAATTCCCAACAGCCGGTATGCTGTTAGTAATTGTGGGAGTTGAAGTCCAAAACACCTGGAGGGGCAAAGTTTGCCCATGCCCCGATCTAGCACTTGCAGAAAGTGCGGAATATAAACATAGTATGAGGTGTAACCCCTTTTCACCATTTGAGAATTTTACTTTTTTGTACCACAGCATCTGCCAGAAAATGTGATCATGGCCATGCTGATTGGGGGATTCTAGTTCAAAAAGTAAAATTCTCTCTCTCTCTCTCTCTCTCTCTCTCTCTCTCTCTCTCCCTCTCTCTCTCCTCTCTCTCTCTCTCTCCCTCTCTCTTTCTCTCTCTCTCCCTCCCTCCTCCCCTCTCCTCCTCTCTCTCTCTCTCTCTCCCTCTCCCCCTCCCCCCTCTCCCTCTCCCTCTCCCTCTCCCTCTCCTCTCCCTCTCTCCCTCTCCCTCTCCCTCCCCATCAGATCCTGGCTAACACTACTCAAGCTCCCTCCAACTGCTCCTTGCTCTTAAAGGGATGCAGCTATTTGGAAATCGGTTTTCCTCCCAATGGCAAATAGCATTGGGATAAAGTTTTTTTTAAGTGAAAAGGATGGTTAACCCCCTCTTGTCCCACAATCCAGATTTACACATATAATGCTCTTTAAAAATAGTAAATTAGACAAAAATGATTGCACAATCAACTGTACTCATTGATCAATTCAAAACAAAACAAGAAGTACTGTGTGTGTGTGTGTATATATATATATATATATATATATATATATATATATATATATATATATAAATGTAATATGTAGTAACTGTTAAATTAAGACAGTGTTTCTCAATCTTCCTAATGCTGCGACTCCTTAATACAGTTCCTTATGTTATGGTGACCCCCAACTATAAAATTATTTTTGTTACTACTTCACAACTGTAATTTTGCTACTGCCATGTATTGTAATGTATATACTGTATCTGATATGCAGGATGTATTTTCATTCACTGGACCAAATGAGGCACAAATACCCGATATGCCCAGATTTGAATACTGATGGGTTGAAGGGGATTGATATTGTCATTTGGGAGTTGTAGTTGCTAGGATTTATAGTTCACCTACAATCAAAGAGCATTCTGAACACTACCAACAATGGAATTGAACCAAACTTGGCACACAGAACTCCCATGACCAACAGAAAATACTGGAAGGGTTTGTTGGGCATTGATATTGAGGTTTGGAGTTGTAGTTCACCTACATCCAGAGAGCACTGAGGACTCAAACAATGATGGATCTGGACCAAACTTGGCATGAATACTCAATATGCGCAAATGTGAACACCGGTTGAATTTGGGGAAAATGAACCTTGACATTTGGGAATTGTAGTTGCTGGGATTTATAGTTGACCTACAATCAAAGAGCATTCTGAACCCCACCAACTATAGAATTGGGCCAAACTTCCCACACAGAACCCCCCATGCCTTGAAGAGACTCACTGGTGGGAGCCTCTCTTCAACCTCGCATGCTCTCCCTTGCCCGCACATGCGCACCATGCTGCCATGTTTTGTAATGGTCTTTGGCGATCCCTTTGAAATCCCCTCACTAGCCCCCACCCAGGGGTCCCAACCCCCAGGTTGAGAAACACTGTATTAAGTGGTGTACATACAGGATAATTATTGTGCCCTGTTGAATAAGTTTAATTCATTTTATTTATACATTTTATTTATAGATCAATAGGTACTGCTTCGGCAGGAAGGTAACAGCGCTCCAGGCAGTCATGCTGGCCACATGACCTTGGAGGTGTCTATGGGCAACATTGGCTTTTCGGCTTAGAAATTGAGATGATCCCCCCCTCCCCGAGTCTGACTCAGCTAGACTTAATGTCAAGGGGAAACCTTTGCCTTTACTATTCTTTCAATTGTTGATGTAACCATTCTTGTTCAATCAGTTTTTTTAAAATGAATTTTAAATTTACATCCTATTAGTATCGTATTTGACTCTTTGTACTATGTGTTTTATTTGAGTGTCCTAACCTGCCTTGAGCGGTGAGGGGAGGCGGGTAAAAAATGAAATTTAAGATGATGTCAACTATTTCTGTTGTTGTTATTATTATATCACCATGAGAGACAGCCACTCTTTGCATTAAAATTTCTGTGTTGACAAGTGGATACTCCTTTTGGATCACTTGCTCAATGCCATAATTCCATCTTACACAATCTTATTTTAATTGTGTGGTGAACAATAACTTAAAATTCTGGGTAAGAGAAGTCTAGTGTGGTCTTTCAAGGGGAATCCAGAATTCTAATTACTTTCAAGAGTTATGCCATGGAACTAGGGCAATTAAAATGGTACCAAAGGATACCATTATTCCTGAGAATGCAGATGACTTTGGCTGCAACTACACTGTACAAATAATGCAGTTTGACAGCACTTTAACTGCACAGATCAACACTATGAAATCATGGAAGTGATACTATTACAAGCCTTCTTGCCAAGTAGTGCTGGTGCCTCCCCAACTCCATAGCATTAAGCCAAGGCAGTTAATGTGGTGTCAAACTCCATTAATTCTGCCGTGTAGATGCACCATTTCTTCTTAAATGCTTACATTCCTGTGGTTTTCCGGTTGTCAATTTAGTCTGCTTGAAGCACTGGTTTGTAGTAATTTTTAAAGTTTCCACTGAAAAAAAGCCAAAAAAGGTTTTCAGGTGTGAACAGATTAGAGCATTATTGCCCAACTTAGTATTTCCTATTGTGGCTTGTGATGGTGTGTGATTCTGTCTCTACTCTGTCATTCTGATTAACAACTTCCTCCCCACACATACACAGTTTTGTCTGCTATGAGGTTTGTTTACAAAAAAACGCACTGTTAGTTTAAGCTGTACTTTAATAGAACTTCTCTACATTCAGTGCAGATAGGCAGGAAAGGGGGCAAGAATTCTTGACAGCTTCATCATTGCCACATCAGTTGTTTACATTAAGATATTACAGTGTTGATTAGTTCTCTCTTTTCCCCTCAGACACCTTGAAGCAGGGGTGCAGTCTGTTCCCTAGAAGTATTACTTACAGAGGTGGTGGAAGAAAGTGATGTGTTTGTGGGGGGTGGAGCGAGATTTCTATAGGTTCCTATGTCTTTTGTATGAAGGGATAGTTTTCATAAAATAGAATCTGCCACCCAGCATGACCAGTAACTTTTCCAAGCTCTGTGCATCAGAGAACCAACCTCACCAGTCTCATCATGGCCTGGATATTCGGCATCAGCTAGCCAGAAAAAGGGCTTTGGGACTTCGTTTGCCCCTTGCGAAATTTAGACTCAGGCAAATGGGTGGTCCGACGTTGGAAACATTGCCTTACTGGTGATGATTATTTAAACTGTTATGTGCATTTAAATCATGATCTGATCACCATGCTCATTATATCCCACATTAATGGGGTTATTGGGATAACAATAAAAAATAAATAAATAAATTTTCTATAGGTTTGCTAGAAGGTAGTTTTCACCCACTTCCATGACCAGTCTCAGCCCCCCCGAATCAAAACCTGGCTACGTCTCCATGCCTGGATGGGTTACTTAAGTTTAAATGCACACCTTCCAACATTTCACAGATCAAAACTGGTCACATGTGGCCAGACAGAGTGCAGTAAAATTGGCAAAAGTTATTAATGAAGAAGAGTGCACAAGCTAGAAGAGTCTGCACCAGTCTGCTATTGCCTAAGGCCCCTTCTACACTGTCATATAGAATCTGGATTATCTGCTTTGAACTGGATTATATGGCAGTTAGACTCATATAATCCAGTTCAAAGCAGATAATGTGGATTATCTGATATGTTAATCTGAATTATATGGTAGGAAGGACCCGAGGGCACTTCCAAACAGGCCCTATATCCCAGGATCTGATCCCAGGTTTTCTGCTTTAAACTGGATTATATGAGTCCACACTGCCAGATAATCTGGGATAAACAGAAAACCTGGGATCAGATCCTGGGACATAGGGCCTGTCTGGGAGGGTCCTGAGTGTACGCAGGAGTTCAAGGTTCTGTCCTCTCCTTAATTAATTGCAAGCCACTGTTGTACTGATTGAAATATATTTGCACCAAAGTATGTTGAAGACAAAGAAGGAGAGCAAAACTTGGAAATTTTAAAAGTAGCTGAAAAAAGAGGAATAATAGAGAGTATCCCTCCCAAATTGGGGCAGTTGGAAGGTATGCAAAACAAAAGTGTAGATACTCTCTAATTTGGCTATACACATTTTCTTGAAGGGAGGAGGATAAGCCTTGTACTAAATCCTACAATTATCACAACTAGACTAATTGAATCAATGGAAGCTGGTCTATTCTAGTTTAAACAAGCAATTAGTTTTAAGTCCCTTTCCAAATAGTACTATTACAAATGTAAGTGGCAGAGGAAAGAAGTGGAGGGACGGTGTTCCATACTTGTAGTGGCCTAAACCAGGGCTTTTCAAACTTTTCTACTTGTGGCTCAGTTTGGTTTGAGAATAACCCCAGCATATAAAATAGGTATAAAAATGAGACATTTACGGACAATAAATCTGCATATGCAAGGATTGCTAAACAGGCTGATTTTGCTTTTTATGAAGCATCTCCTGTAGAGTCCACTGTAAACACTGCACAACAGGAGCCCCTGGTGGCGCAGTGGGTTAAACCCTTGTGCCGGAAGGGCTGAAGACCAACAGGTCGGAAGTTCGAATCCAGGGAGAGCATGGATGAGCTCCCTCCATCAGCTCCAGCTCTCCATGTGGAGACATGAGAGAAGCCTCCTACAAGGATGGTACAACATCTATAAAGCTCTATACGGTTCTGGCCCAGCTTACTTGTCCAAACACACCAGCCTCTACGTCCCACCTCGTAATTTAAGATGATCCGGGGAGACCCTGCTCTCACTCCCACCAACTTCTCAAACGCGGTTGGTGGGGACGATAGAGAGGGCCTTCTCGGTGGTGGCTCCCCGTCTGTGGAACGTGCTTCCAAGCGGCATACAATCAACCCCATCCCTCCTGGCATTCAGGAAAAAAGTGAAATCTTGGCTATGGAACCAGGCGTTTGCATACTAGCACAATGCAGCACTTGGACTGGATTGGTAATGGCAAGTTGATGGCTATGGCTCAAGGCTGCTGTTAAGGACGGAACACTGTTTTTAACTTAAGTGAATGGGTATGTTGTGTTAATGTTAATTGTATTGTAATGTATTTTAACTGCTGAATGTTTTGGTTTTTATATTGTATTTTATTATGCTTGGCATCGAATTGTGCCTTTTGTTAGGCCGCTCTGAGGCCTGTCCCCCCCCCCCCCCAGGGGTTGAGAAGAGCGGGGTAGAAATGCTGGAAATAATAATAATAACCCCTGGGCAACATCCTTGCAGACAGCCAATTATCTCACACCAGAAGCGACTTGCATTTTCTCAAGTCTCTCCTGACCCAGAAAAGAAGCAAAAAAAAACCAAACCAGATTTGTGTAATTGCCTAAAAGAGCACATGGACCTTGAGACACATGGGGGACCATCTGTCTAGCTAATGGAATTTTACTTTTTCATTCCCAATTGTCCTGTTTCAAGTTATGTATTTCAATCACATGTGTTTCCCTCTTTGGTTTCCCCCCTGTTATTGCCTGCATTTGAACCATGACACGGAGAGTCCCTATCACCGCCCACTCTATATTACTTTTTTTTTAAACCAGGGAAAACTTCAATATCGAAAGCCAAGATTACTATGGACCTTATCCCATTTGGGGGGAAAGGGGGAGAATTTTAAACCCCCTTTGCCATGATAAGTGTTTCCCATACCTTCCCTCCCTCTATTATACTATTATAATTATAAACCACTTTGCCATGATCCCCTCCTGCTAGACTTTCCTTCCCTCCATTAGACCAGCATTATGTTAAAAAACTAGCAAGAACACAATTTGAAGCCTAGATCACTATTGAGGAGAAAATACAGTGGAAGCAAAGTGGTGAGGAATAGCCATTCCTCCACGTCACAGAAATGATTCAACACAGGTGAATCTGTCAGATCCCATAACGTGTGGGTTTTTTGGCATTAGTGATGGCTCTGCCCAGCGCCAGGAGCTCAGAACACGATTACTTGCCTGTCTTCTGAGCTCCCTCCTTACAGCATACTTCATCTCTGTTTCAAGGACAAAGAGCAATGGATGATGGCCGGAAGCAGGCAAATATCATCTGATGGGCTCTATGCCTCTTCGTCCTTGAAATTGAGATGAAATGTCTTACGATAGGGGGGAAAACTCCATGTGATGAAGTCCTCGGTGATGTTCTAGAAACGATTATTTTTGTCATTTTTTGAGAAACCCAATATTGAACTAAGGGGCCCCCATTTGGGATCAGCACCCACAGATTAAGAAGTAGTGTTCTAGACTACCAGGGATCAAGCAATGACAGACATCTTAGTGCCTTTCGATCTCACCCACCTAAAAAGGTTTTATTGTGTGTGTGTGGTTTGGTTTTTTTTGGATCATGTGAAGCTGTGTTATACTGACTCTGAGCAGTGGTTCTTCTGTGTAAGAACCTCAGACGAGCCAGCACTTGGTTGTCACAGCAGCCAGCCAGATGCTCCAATGGGAAGCATATACATGGGACATAAGTGCAATGGAAGTCTCTTGCTTATGATTGACCTCAGATGGTATTCAGGGGCACACTGTTCTTTTTTAAAAAATATTTTTTATTGAGTTTTAAGAGATAAACATGAAAATTGACAGATTACAACATGGTTGACACGCAAGGATGAGTGGTGTGGGGAAAGTGGGGTGAGTGAGTGTGGGGGTGGGTAATAGGGCAAGGGAGGGTAGGATAGGAAGGAGGGATGGGATTGAGACAAGGAGTAAAAACATGACAGACAAACTTAAAAGCGTGATTGACTTCCATTCAGTCTTAAGGTGGTTTTCATCTTTTCTTTGTGTCTCAAAACTTACTACCTCATCAGAAATAGAAAAAGGGGCACACTGTTCTGATACCAAAATCCACATACAACTGCCATGCCTAGTATTTTTGATAAGATTTTATTCTTCATCCAACTGACTATTACTTACACTGACTGGCAGCAGCACAACATGGTCTCAGATCTCATCATCAGCTACATTATCCATATAACTTGGCATGCTGGGACCTGAGCCAAAATATTCTACATTCTACACTATGATGTTTTATCCCATTTATGATGTCTTTTTGCCATTCAGAAAGTGCTTGGAAAAGTTACTTTTCTGAAACACTGACAAGTGCATTTTTCATCCTATATTTGTGCCTCCTTGTACATCTCTTAATTCCCCTGGACCCCCTATTTTTAGATGTTAAAACCACCCAAACCATTGCAGAGCTGCATTAAAATGTATGAATTTGGTCTCTTTTGCCTCTCACAACTTCTAACTTGCCTCCAAACCATTTGTTGAAATTTATTTTTTATTTATTTACTTCATTTCTACTCCAACTTTCTCGACCCGAGAGGGGACTCAAGATGGCTTACAAATTCTGCAAAAATTTGATGCCACACAAGTAAACAATAAAACACATCTCATAAAAATAATAAACAATCTAAGCATATAAACAGTTAGCACTCATAACAATCTATCAAACAGAATTAAAAACCACATATAAAATGCCGAGTCATGATCTCATGTCCACATCGTTTTCCAAAATCCATAGTCCATTATTTAAGCTGTTAAAGTCTCATTCTGTAGTTTCCTATTCACCAAACACTTGCATAAAAAGCCAGGTCTTAAGTCTCTTTCTAAAAACCAGGAGGGATGGGGTCTGCCTGATGCCACTGGGGTGGGAGTTCTACAGCCAAGGGGCCACCACTGAGAAGGCCCTGTCTCTCACCCCAGCCAAACGCATTTGCGAGGAGGTTGGGACAGAGAGCATGGCCTTCCCAGCTGATCTTAAAGCTCTTGTAGGCTCATAGGAGGAGATACATTCAGAAATAAGGATTAAAAAGTAGTGCATTGCTTATCTGTAGTAGTTCTAGCTGTTTTTTCAAATGTTGGTTTCCATAATTATCATTATTATTTGTTGTATGCTTTTATCTGATCTGCTTGTATTCCATTTTTTTCAGGAAAGGACTGTTCTGTAGATTTGTATGCTAAGATCTTGCTTCATCTTTAACTTATTAGCAAGTTTGTACTTAAAAACTATATTAAAATGAGGGGACAGTCATGGAAAAAGAAGTGCATTTTTCATGTTGCAAAATAAAATGCATTGATTATTGATCAAAGACAGTATGTATACTGGTCATTTAAGAGGCTCCGAGGACTGAATGGGGTCTACAAGCCATAGTTTCCCATCACTATAGAGTCAATGTGGTGCAATGGTTAGCTCATGACTATGATGGTGATGATGGTGATGATGATAATAATAATTGTATGTTTTATCAGCCTTTCCTTTCTGCTCAACTGTGGAGACCAGGGTACAAATCCCTGCTCTGCCATAGAAACCCACTAGGTGACCTTGGACAAGTGATTTTATTTATTTATTTATTAGCCTTATATATATTCTGCCCTTCTCACCCCGCAGGGGACTCAGGGCAGATTATAATGTACACATACATGGCATACATTCAATGCCATAGACACACAACACATATTGACAGACAGTCAGAGGCTATTTACAATTCCAACTTCCGGCCACTAGGGGAGCTGTCTCTTCACCATCCATCTGCGACACTGATTAAAAATACCTTGAAACAGGCCGAACTAAAATGAATTCCAATAAAAAGAAAGAGGCATGGAAAGTCCAAAAGGACACCAGTATGGCTTACAAATGAAGTAAAAGATGTGATTGGAAAAAAGAAAAACTCATTTAAGAAATGGAAGGCTCTTCCTACCGAGGAGAACAGAAAGGAACACAAGCTCTGGCAAACTAAATGCAAAGCAACAGTCAGGAAAGCCAAGAGAGATTTTGAGGCACACATAGCAAAGAATATTAAAAAAACAACAAAAACTTCTTTAAGTACATCAGAAGCAGGAACCCAACTAGAAAAGCAGTTGGGCCACTCGACGACAATGGCCAGAAAGGGAAAATCAGCGAAGACAAAGAGATTGCTGAGCGGCTAAATGACTTCTTTGCCTCCGTTTTCACACAGGAGGACAGACAACATATGCCTTCAGCTGAGTCAGTTTTTTCAGGGAGGGAATTAAAAGAATTAAAACAGATAGAGATAAACAAGGAGGATGTTCTCATATGCCTTACTAAACTAAATGTCAACAAATCACCAGGTCCAGACGGCATCCACCCCAGAGTTCTTAAGGAACTCAAGTGTGAAATTGCTGAACTTCTAGCTAAGATATATAACCTTTCTCTAAGATCAGGCACTGTACCCGAGGACTGGAGGGAGGCAAATGTAACACCGATCTTCAAGAAAGGATCCAGAGGTGATCCAGGAAATTATAGACCAGTCAGTTTAACCTCAGTTCCAGGCAAAGTGATGGAAACCATTATTAAGAAAAAATTACTAGGCACATAGAAGAACAGGCATTGCTGAAAGAAAATCAACATGGTTTCTGCAAAGGCAAATCATGTCTTACTAACTTGTTAGAATTCTTTGAGGGTGTAAATAAACACATAGATAAAGGGGACCCAATTGATATTGTTTTACCTTGACTTTCAAAAGGCTTTTGACAAAGTCCTCACCAAAGGCTCCTAAATAAGCTCTTCAGCCATGGAATCAGGGGACAGGTCTTGTCCTGGATTGGAACCTGGCTAAACTGTAGGAAACAAAGGGTGGTAATAAATGGACACTTCTCTGGGTGGAAAGAGGTGGGAAGTGGCGTACCCCAAGGTTCAGTTTTGGGTCCGTTACTTTTTAATTTATTCATTAATGATCTGGATGTAGAGTGAATTCTGAGGTAGCAAAGTTTGCAGACGACACTAAATTGTTCAGGGTAGTTAAAAATGAAACTGATTGTAAAGAGCTCCAGAAAGATCTCTCGAAATTGAGTGAATGGGCAACAAAGTGGCAAATGCATTTTAACCTAAACAAGTGTAAAGTCATGCACATCGGGGCAAAGAACCCCAACTACACTTATCAACTGATGGGGTCAAAGCTTTCCGAGACAAACCAGAAAAGGGATCTTGGGGTTTTGGTGGACAGCTCAATGAAGATGTCAACCCAGTGCGCTGCAGCAGTGAAAAAGCAAATTCTATGCTAGGCATGATCAGAAAGGGAATCGAAAATAGGTCAGCAAATGTTGTATTACCTCTCTACAAATCTATGGTAAGGCCACATTTGGAGTACTGTGTACAATTCTGGTCTCCGCACCTTAAGAAGGATATAACGGAACTGGAAAAGGTACAGAAAAGGGCAACAAAAATGATCCAAGGGATGGAGCGGCTCCCTTATGAAACCAGGTTGCAACGCCTTGGTCTTTTCAGCCTTGAAAGACGGCGTTTAAGAGGTGACTTGATCGAAGTGTATAAAATCATGCATGGGATAGAAAAGGTGAATAAAGAAAATTATTTTCTTTGTCACAAAACACTAGGACTAGAGGGCACTCCTGAAGCTCCAAGGTAGGAAAAATTAGGACTAATAAAGGGAAATATTTCTTCACCCAGAGGGTCATTGGGTTATGGAACTCACTTCCAGAGGAGGTTGTGACAGCGGTCAGCCTGAACAACTTCAAGGCAGGATTAGACAGATTCATGGATACCAAGTGTATCGGTAGTTACTGAAAAGGACATTCAAGTGCCACCTCGGAGTTGGTTGAGGTAGGCAGGATTTCCCTGGGTACTGGTTGTTGGGGGTCGGGAGCAGGTCAGGGTTTTGCCCTCCCTTCTGCTCGAGATCCCCGTGTACAACTGGTGGGCCACTGTGTGATACAGAATGCTGGACTAGATGGGCTGAGGTCCGATTCAGCATGGCTCTTCTTATGTTCTTATGTTCTTATGTAAATACTTTCTGCATTCCCTGCATGCTTTTGCTGGAGATTTTTTTAATGGCCTCGTAAATTTTTGTTAAATTAGCCTCCCCACAAAGTGGTACCTAAATTTCCTACTTGACAGATGCAACTGTCTTTTGGGTTGCAATGGTCGACAACAAGCTACACAATTGCCCGGAAGCTCACTCCGACCCGATCTGGCTTCGAACTCATGACCTTTCGGTCAGTTGTGATCTTTAATGCAGCTGACACCCAGCCAGCTGCACCACAGTCCCGGTGATACTCTCTCAGCCTCCAAGGAAGGCAAGGGTGAGCTGGCCTGAACAAATATTGCACACACAAAAAACCCAACCAAACAAAATAAAAACAAAACAAACCCATGATAGGTTAACCTTAGGGTTATCATATTCCAGAAGACACACCACCACCACAACAGACATACATAGTCTTGAAAACAGGAGGCTTCATGTGTTTTGTGTGATGAAATCTATCCAAACAAAGAATCTAACCTATGAAAAGTGATGTGGTACTCTTGCTCAGTTCAGTCTGATTTAAGTTATCAAATATTCCTTATGTATTAATTCCTGCTCTCTGCGCTGTTTTGCAGGTGATGACTGTAGTGACCATTGTAATTTGGCTCATGGCAGCTGTGAAAAAGATGGCAAATGCAGGTAAAGCAGTATTGGGATGTTATTGAATAAGAAAGCTGTTGAATAATCATATTATTGCAACATTCTGTGCCAAACATGACCAGATTCAGTATCTAATAAGCTCCAGTTCTGTAGTACAAAGTCTACTAATGGCTCATATTTGCTACACTGAGAAATTTGCCTTTGGAAAAAAAAAGTCGATTACAGTGTATTGATACATCATTCCTAGGTATCTGAGGAAATAAACTTGGGGCTCACTTCACTGGGCGGTTTAACCTGGTAAAATCGTAGAGACCCATGGGCCATCTAGTCCAACCAAGAAGCAGGAAAATCGCATTCAAAGCACCCCTGACTGATGGCCATCCAGCCTCTGTTTAAAAGCTTCCAAAGAAGGAGCATCCACCACACTCTGGGACAGAGAGTTCCACTGCTGAACACCTCTCGCAGTTAGGAAGTTCTTCCTAATGTTCACGTAGAATCTCCTTTTCTGTAGTTTAGAGCTATTGTTCTGCATCCTAGTTTCCAGCGCAACAGAAAACAAGCATGCTCCCTCCTCCCTATGACTTCCCCTCACATACTTATACATGGCTATCATGTCTCCTCTCAGCCTTCTCTTCTGCAGGCTAAACGTGCACAGCTCTTTAAGCTTGTTCTCCAGACCCTTGATCATTTTAATCACCCTCCTCTAGACGCATTCCAGCTTGCCAACATCTCCCTTCAATTGTGGTACCCAGAATTGGACACAGTATTCCAGGTGTGGTGTGACCAAGGTAGTATAGAGGGGTAGCATGACTCTCTGAATCTAGACACTAGACTCCTATTGATGCAGGCCAAAATCCCATTGGCTTTTTTTGCCGCCGCATGACATTGTTGGCTCATGTTTAACTTGCTGTCCACGAGGTCTGCAAGATCTTTTCCACATGTACTGCTGTTGAGCAAGGCATCCCCCATTCTGTATGTTTGCATTTCATTTTTTCTGCCTAAGTGGGATATCTTGCATTTGTCCCCGTTGAACTTCATTTTGTTAGTTTTGGCCCATCTCCCTAATCTGTTAAGATCGTTTTGATGTTAATATGCTTCAGAGCAGTTCTAGATCTGGTACTGTTGTCTAGTCCAGGGGTGCCTGCATTCCTTCTCCATCATGTCATTGATGCAGTAGCTCCAAGCCTGACAGAGCTCCGTGGAGAGCTAGGAGCAGCAGTGGTGGTGGTGACATGGGCATATGCCATCCCTTTTTCCTATGTTGTAATCATTTGTAATCTTACAGTTTAAAAAAAGAGCTTTGTTACATCTTGACACAGAGATAATAACTTGCCAAGCAACTTTCTGTTAACCACTGTTGTATGCCAAGTGAGGTTATTTTGCACAATCCTGTTCCATTTGCACGTTTTGGCCCGGGGAAGATGATTGGGTTTTTTTGTTTATAGCATTTTCCAACGTATGCTTTTCAATCCTACGTTACCTCTGGGGTATAGGCTTGTCTGAAAGAACACAGCTTGTTCAGAATGACTCAGTGAAGATATTGGCAGAATGGCAATTGGAATCTACTGTGAATAACTGAGGAACTATAGGATATGTAGGTCATGACTGAGTAATGTGGAGGACGCATGGATCCAGGTTACAAGAATTTGCCTTCTTAATGAGCCAACTCAGGTAGAAAAGACCATCGTATTTTGTAAACACTGCCTGTGCGTGTTAGGAATACTTTGCCTATTGCATAACCATCTCTCATGGAGCTTAAAAGGTGATGGGAACATGCCTAGAGCAAGCAGGTGAAAAACCACATGGAGAAACAGCCAGGAGCATCCTGAGTTGGGCTCCTGGTCTATGTGGAACAAGTAGACCAAGAGCCCTTTAGCAAGGGGAGAGATGTTGGTAGAAGTTGTAGACCCTGACCCACAGCTATGAGGAAGAAAAGGGAACATGTCACCTATGAACTCTCTCTGTCCTCTGCCATACTACCTCAGGAGCAAGGAGAGGCTGCAATAATTGTGACGGCATTTTTTCTGCGTTTGTGCTTTTTGTTTATTCTATGCATCTGGATAAAATGGCAAGGCAAAAACTGCCCAGGATTTTTTGTTTCCTCATGCCAAGGCTTACGCGACCTAGTTGTTTCATTTCCCATGCATAGTGTTTTCATTTTTAAAAATCATATTGAACTGCTATTAATTTTAATAATAATATAATAACTTTATTTTTATACCCCGCCTCCATCTCCCCGTAGGGACTCAGGACGACTTACAAAGGGACAAGCCCAGAGAACACAGAGTTAAAACGTAATGCAATAAATTAAAACCAAACAACACCAAATAGAAACATATCACAATAAAACATATCATAAAAACATTACCATGGGAGCAATAACAGTGCTGAGTTCAGGAGATTCTGAGTTTGTGCAAAATTCCTAGATAGAGCTAAGGGAAAGTGCAAAAAATCAGTGGAAGGGATGGTAATGTCCTTAGGCTTTATAATGTCAGGATTGTAGAGTGGAGGGCCATGCTAAAGTGCCGGAACTTAAGTATTAAAGGGCCAATTCTTTGGAACTGCCTAATCAATGGCACAATGGAACATCCGTGTTTTTAGGTTCTTGCGAAAGGAGGTCAGGGTAGGTGACAGTCTGATCTCCCTAGTTAGAGAGTTCCAGACCCCGGGTGGTAGGGAGAGGACACCACCGAGAAGGCCCTCTTCCTCACCAACTGCACCTGAAATGGATGCGGAAGCGAGAGGAGGGCCTCCCCACATTTATCTTAGGGCTTGTGTTGGTTCATAGGTGAAAATGTAGTGCAGGAACTTACACTTACTCTTTCCATGCCATTTCTGCCTTTGGTATCAATCTATTATATAAAGGAAGAGTCGTCATGTGAAAACTACTTCAAACAGAGAAACCTTACAACGCAGAAACACAAAACTTGCCAACAGAAATAGGCCTCAAGCAAGGTACGTTTGTAGCAAAGAAACTTTCCCCCCCAAAACCTAAAAGGCCCCCAAAACCACGAGTAAAAATAAAACTACATTTCCCAGCATCCTCTGCGGCAGCGAGCGAAACCCATTGGCCAACCTCAGTTACCATAGTAATGGTGGGCAAAGCCACTTAGAATGCTGAGAGATTTCAGTTGAGGGTTAAACTGCCACGGTCAAGATCTAGGAGGGAGACAAATAGGGCACCACTGACAAACACATACCCCCAGAATAACACAAAAGTAATACCTACACACAACACAATACGCACATAACACAACCTTGCGTCTACTGCTCAACCCATTTGTATGCCATTCCTTCCTTCCACACAGGCATAAGCTGACCCAAAAGACAAGCCATGCCTCCTAAAAAGAACAGCATCGGACGACACACTCGCAATGCTACATACATCATGCAAAAAAAGGGCAGAACAAACGCCAGAACAGAAAGACACTGCACTACACTAGCTTTTGCCATCACCATAAACAAGGCTCAAGGACAAACACTACAAATCTGTGGCACAGACCTTGACACAGAATGCTTCTCCCACGGACAACTCTACGTAGCGTGCTCCAGAGTTGGGAAACCACAGAACCTCTACATCAACACAGCAGACGGAAAGACAAAAAACATTGTATATCCACAAGCTCTGCAGAACGCCAGGAACACCACACACTGACAACTCCATAGGACTTCAACATCCCACCCACCAGAACAACCCACAATGACACAGCCATGACCCCACAAAGAACATAAGTAACATCAATTCCAACCCTTACATACTCAGACTTTCTCGCATCTCCTAAATAGGGCACAGCAACGCGTGCCGGGTACAGCTAGTAATTCCATAAAAGAAGTAATGCCCAGGAATATTTGTGCTTCTTCACCCGAGGCACACCTGCATACGTTTATTGTTGTAATGATGATCTATACCAGTGGCTTCTATTTGTCTTCTAATAGTACATGTGTATTTTCAGTGACTCCTCTTGTAGTCATGCGTGGCAGCATGAGGTGGCTGTGCATCAGCATTTCTTCTGGATAGCAGGACTCTGCAGTTCTCCCTTTCTCCTTGATATAAGAAAATGCCTAGCTATGGGAGTGGCAGACTAGCATTGCCATGGATGGTGTTCAAAGAAAACCACACCCACACAGCCTGGGGATAGCCTTTTTGGCATGGAATAGTTAATTGCCAGGTAAACACAGGGCTTGCACCTAATTTAGCCACAGTTAAAGGAATAGTCAGCAACAAATACAGTACAGTTCCCACTAATTTGGATAGAACTAATGTTGCATAAGTAGAAGCCTGCTCACAATGGGACTTTTATCCTCTTTCTTCTCCCTAGTAGTTCCCACTCCTTTCAAAATCCTGCAAAACAGGTGAGAGCAGAAGAGGACTTAAAGGAAGTGGTATGAATTGTGCTGAATCCATCAGTAGAAAAACTTCATTGAATGTCACCCATCCCTTTTATTTTCCCATTCAGTGTTTACTCTATTTACACAAAAATGTTTTGCAGTTCACATTGGTTCACTTTTACACACCAGAAAGACAGCCAATTAAGAACAAATGGCTCAAAATACTAGAATTCTTGATTTTTAAAAAATGAAAGAAATAGCCTGCTGTATATCTTTCTTAAAAGTCAATCTCTATGCAGATTTACTTCCAGTTGAGGTCCTGATACACAGCTATTCTCTTTGGGAACAATTTAGATGTTACTGAAATAGAGAAGGAAGATGTAGAAGCCAAGGTCACATTACATACTTCTTGATCAATGGTTCCCAAATTGGTTCTTCCACATGTTTTGGACTTCAGCTTCCAGACCTGGCTGTGGTATGTGGGAATTTAAATCCAAAACATTCAGAGGACTAAAGTATGGAAATCACTGCTCTAGATCCTCTCTGGTCAATGGCAGACTCTTAATAAGACCAATGAAAACATTGTGTTGCTTCTGCTGATCAAATTACACAAAATTTGTGGGTCAGCTACCAAAGGCTTAACCTGCAAAGTGTAATCACAATGGTTAAATGCAAATCTGCTGTTCTGTGAAATTGTACCATTGCTTTACCCTGCTCTTTATGTTGTGTTGGTGTTTGATCTTCTCATCTTAGTTTTTCTGCATCTTTTCTAGATGTGACCCAGGCTGGGATGGGGCATCTTGTGAGCAGTGTGTGAGGATGCTGGGCTGTATCCATGGAACATGCCACCAACCCTGGCAATGTATCTGTCAAAGTGGCTGGGCCGGCAAGTTCTGTGACAAAGGTAAGTCAGTCCAGTTCAAACTGGGAAAATCTTGAATAAGAGTAAAGGTTGATCAGGAAAAGGACACAAAATAAACATGCTGTAAATCTCACAAGAAGCTTTCTCACATGATATCAGATTGTAGGTCTATATAGCTCACTGTCATCCACATTGATTGGTAGTAATTCTTTGGTGACCCAGTCAAGGTCTTTTTCAGCCCTTCCTGAATCTGGACTTCATTGCTGTTTGGGAAGGTTTCATTTTTACTACCATCCTGTACCTCCAGGATGAGCAACCATAATTTCTGGGTGATTTTGTCATCCAAACATCTAACTTTTCCATGTTTTTAACCTTCTGTATATAAAACACACCCTACCTCTGAATGGTGGACTTTTACGATATAATAAATACCATACATTATTTGAAACTATTCTCTGTCTTTATTCCTATCCATTTTAGCTAGAGGTACTGGCTGGATCTGTCTTTGTTGGCACTAGTTTGATGGCTTTCTGGATAACACCGAATCATCACATCACAATTGGAACTAAAATTGGAACTAAAACTGATAGCCAATGTCATTGTTTAAGGACCATTGCAGTATGGCATTTGAAACAGACAGCAGACAGCAGTCTACCTGCCCATTTTGCACCAGTACAGATTAAAATTATGTAGCCCAGGGTTTGTTTTTTTTTAACTTGCTCTGAGTTTTCTGCCATCAAATATTTGGTCTCTAGCCTCCCACAAATCCAAAGTAATCCTGCATCAAATATTACTTGTGTCAGCTCACTCATTCAACCTGACTCTGTGGGAGGAGATGCCTAGTGGCAGTCATGTCCATTGCTCTGGGCATTTCTCTATTTGAGACATCGGTTGGAATTTCTACAGGATCACCTGCTCTGCCAACAAGAAACTCCCCAAGAGCCATCAGGAATCTGTCCAGATGCATAACTCATCTGGGATGGATAATCCTAATCAGCTATTTGCAGAGGTTCTAAGCACCACTGACTCTAAATCTCATGAAGCAATGCACTGTCCATAACAATGGGACTACAGGAAGCTTCTCCACCTCCAGGTCACCATCATCCTACCTAGCATGGAAAACAAAATTCAAAGTACATTCTACATCAAATATTACTTGCGACAGAACCATGATTGTCATAGAGAACATGAAGTCCTGAAGGGTTGATGATGGGACAGTTATCTCCCCATGGTCTGGACATTGAAATATTTATTTATTTATTTATTGTTTCGATTTATTAGTCGCCCCTTCCAAGAGGCTTGGGGCGACTTACATACACATAAAACCATAAAACACTGTAAAATATAAGTTAAAAACAAGCAGATATACATTAAAATCACTCTTAGGCCTGCATTATAGTCCCTGGCCTAGAGATGTCTATGAGCCGTAGGCTTGAACAAACAGGAGGGTTCGAATTGAGGATGGAAGGGTGTTCCACAAGACTGGCGCAGTGGCACTGAAAGCCCTCCTCCGAGTTGTGGACAGATGGATGGATTGACAGCTCGGTACCACCAAGAGGTTCTGAAACTCAGATCGCAGTGGTCGTGGGGGGTTATAGTATCTTCCGCAACAGCTTCCTAAACAATACCTATAAAATGAATGATATAATCAACTTTTAACTTACCTTCCATGATTGTTTAGTGAGAGAATTACCATGGATTCCCTAACCTACACAGGAAGCACATCCCCAGATCTCTTATTCTAGCCAGCTGCTTAGGCGAAGGGGCATGGCTCAGTAGTAGAATCCACTTTTGAATGTAGAAGTCCCAAATTCAATGTCTGCTATCCCCAGCTCAAAAGAACCAAGCGTGACATGTAGGGGGCGTGCATCTTTTTCCTCAATTTCTAGCTGTCATAACATCTTGCAAAAACAGGGATAACTATGTTCTTTAAATCTAAAACAAAAATGTGCCTTTTCCATCGGTTTAGATCAGGTATGAGTAAACTTTGGTCCTCCAGGTGTTTTGGACTTCAACTCTCACAATTCCTAACAGCCGGTAAGATGGCTGAGATTTCTAGGAGTTGACATCTGGAGAACATTCAAACCTGAAGCTTGCAACTTTGCTATACAGGATCTGAGTTTAGAAATTCTAGGTTTTGGGATCCCGGCTCCTGCAGGATCCAGTTAGCATATTCAGCATGAAAGTTGTAGTGACTTTTCCAAGCTATGTACAAGAGCTCTGTCCTTTGCATCTGGATACCTTTCATTGCAAAATATCTGTTCTCATTGTAAATAATAATAATAATAATAATAAACTACAGTTTCCTTTCTTTGTGTTTTGGTTTGGCATGAGAAATGCACCATTAATATCTTCATTTACTGACCTGCATCCCTTTATCCTTTCAGATGTGCACATTTGTGAGCACCAGCCACCATGTCAGAATGGAGCCCAATGCATCTACGATCGTGATGGGGAATATTCATGTCTGTGTCTTGAAGGATTCCATGGAAAGGACTGCGAGCTGAAGACAGGGCCATGTGAGAAGTCAGGGTGAGAGATCCTAATAGATATATTGATGCCCCCTTGACACGGGGGAGAGGCTTGTGTACCCTAATGAAGGTGTGAGCTATGCTGGCAGTGGCATAGCCACTGGTAGGGCCTCCCATGCCAGACAGGTCACAACCGAAGGGTCTGACAAAGAGCGTCAATTGGTAGGATGGGCTTTCTAGCCTTTTGGCAACCATCCTAAGAGAAGGAAAACTCTAATTTCAAACCCGGGCAGATAGTGCTCCTCTAACCCTGTAAGGTCAACCATCTAGAGAAGGAAACTCAAATCAAACTTACGACCTGAGGACCTCGCTGACACCGTCCCAGCTTGCTAGGCCCCGGCAGATGAACATTTGGTTTAAAGGGTGAGGCCAAGTTCTGTGCACACTGCGCTTCACCAGAAAGGTCCATTGCACAGGCTCGAAGGACACATCCAATCTCCTTAGTCATCAACATGCTTGTAGAGAACGTGGGATGAGTCCTTCCTAAGAATCTTCGTTCGTGAAGTAATGTACTAAGAGTACAGTTCGCTTCTGATACTCACTCTCTCTCTCTCTCTCTCTCTCTCTCTCTCTCTATATATATATATATATATATAGTATATATCGTTTTAAAAACTTGGCATTATACTAAATGTCCCCTGACTAGTAGCTGGCCACTTGGGATGCCTCTGGTGTCTAGAAATAGATGGAGGTGCGCCTGAGGAGGGAGTTATTTATGTTTGTAATTATTTTACGTCTGTTTAAGCGGCATTGAATTGTTGCCTACTTATGAGCCACTTGGAGTCCCCTTCGGGGTGAGAGAGCGCGGGGTATAAATATAGTAAAATAAATAAATAAATTGGATAAATGTCTCTGTAGGCCACACCAATTGTGGTCAGGGGTATGTCTATACTGTAACCTGCTGAGCAAAGTTATTTACTTTATTGCTTTTAAAAAATATGAATGTAGAACATAGAAATTAATAGTGGATCTTAGTAGCGTAGAATGAGGGCCTAGTTTTATCCCATCAAATACAGCACAGTTAATAGGGATGTTGTAACCCATGCTTGATCTCTTATTTCAGGTTTCCATGCAAGAATGGTGGGCTGTGCCAGGATAAGAACGGCTTTGCTAGCAACTACACCTGCAAGTGCCTTGCCGGATTCACTGGTGTGCATTGTGAGATTGATGTAGATGACTGCCTGGTGCAGCCCTGTGCCAATGGTGCCACCTGCCTCGATGGCATGAACCGTTTCTCCTGCCAATGCCAGGCTGGCTTTGAAGGCCGTTTCTGCACTATCAACATTGATGACTGTGCCAACCAGCCTTGCAGAAATGGAGCCAAGTGTTATGACCGCATCGATGATTTTGATTGCTTATGCCCTGAGGGCTTTGTTGGCAAGACCTGTGAGCTTCCTGCACCAGAACCAACATGGGTCACTGCATTTGAGCCTGGTGACAAGGACCACAATAATGCTGTGACCAGCATTGACCCTTGGACAGCCCAGTCTGATCCTGCAAGAACTGTAGTTACTGGGAAAAGAATCACTAACTACAGTGAGAAATCAAATGGGGGAGGGCTCCTCATCTCTGTGAAAGAGGTGGTGACCCAGCAGGACTCAGGGCTAAGCCAGTCGCAGCTCATTTTACTGCTGGTGTTTGGCCTGCTCACTATGCTTTTGGTCTTTGTAACTGTCTTGATGGTGCTTCTCAAGAACTGGCAAAGAGGGAATCAGAGGTGCCAGAGCCCATCCCAGTCTGCAAGGAAACTTCAGGACCAAGAGTGTCAAGTGGGAATGTTAAGTACAGTCTTGATAGAACCCAGGAAAACAACAGAGCTGTAAGGCCTCCCAGGCTGGAGCCTGGTGGATCTATATACACTCACCAATGATTAAATGAGCTGAATCCTGGGGGATGTTCCAGGTTGTACATCTTGAGGGCTCTGAAGAACTTAATGTTGTGAAACAGTGGCAAAGAAGATGTCCACAAGGTGGTAAACCCCTGTCTGAAAACAGAGTTCAGAAGTGTGCAGCTTAAGCCACTGGCATATGATATCACCTTGCCAAGGCAGCCAAGGCATTAACTGGGTTCAGAGAATGGCCCAGTGTTGGAAACAGTATGCAAGCAAAATGGATGGAGACCATCCCACGTGCACTTAAAAGGAGTTGCTAGAACATGGCCAGGTGTGCCGTAACAGGATGTAGGAGAACTTTGATTAGACCCTCAGACATCTGGTTGGCACTTCTTGGTCAGAGTCATTGGAGATGACATGTGGCCTGATAACTCAATGGATCTTAGAAACTGCTCTTTGTATGTCTCATTGTTAGAGCTCTGGCACAGACGTCATAGGATTTCCCATTCTGTCTAGAAGCCTTCAGTGTTTTTGAATCACCATAAGCTCAGCTAAGGGCCTAATGTTGCCATGGGCCAGTTTCCAGATTTTTCTGGTGAATCAGGACCATGTCTCGCCTGTTCTGTCCTTTCTTCTTCTGGCTGAAAATGTTTTGAACTTTGTGTCCTTTCTGTTCTTTACCAACCTAACACCTCATTTATTCAGTTATAATATCAGTCAGGAAGGGGCAAAACATATACAGACCCAATGCCCTTTCTCTATTTAAGATAACTGGTGTGTCTTTCCACTTGCCAGAAAGGAAATGCATGTGTTATATGAAGTTGGAAATTGAAGTCTGGTTTAATGAGTAGCAATCCCAGTTCTAAAAAAATAACTTTGCTGAGAAATCAGATTTGAGAGTGACCCCAAAGCAACCATGATAGCACTTATCAGTCCCAACTGCATTGGTGGTATGGGGTGTATGCTGGCTCCAGAATCTGTGATCACTTTAGTGGAGACAAAATACATATATATGCAGAGCTGTATTGAAATTCTGAGACAAAACATGGTTTGAGGAATGCAAAATGCCACTTCAAAAAACTTCCTTGTGTCGCACTGTTACATGTATTTGCAGTCATTTGTTCACCCAGCTTTTCTACTTTCCCTAACAGAACATTGAAAGCTGCTTTATACCAAGTCAACCCATTGGTCTTTCTGGTTTAATATTTTCCACACCAATCTTGCAGCAGCTTGCCAGCATTTCATACAAGAGTCCTTACTTGGATATATCAAAGATTGAACCTGGAACCTTCTGTGTGCAAAGAATGTGCTCTACCATTGAGCAAGCTACTTCCCCCTCCCTTCTAATTGTTAATGAAGGTGGTGATGTAATGAACCAGATCTAGATATTCATTCTGTTGGCAGTGTGCACCTTTTTCAGTAGAGTCTACCCCACATTTGACTGTTCGTACTGGTACTGGAGACAGAGATCTCAGTCCCTTCCTTTTCTCTGCCTGAACCCCAAGACTCTAGCTAGGATGATGTGAACAGAGTTTTCTCACTGATCCTAACTACTCTTTTTACCTCTCCCCCATATTAAGAATAAATTAAGACCCCAGTTCCATGTCCAAGAAGCAAAAGGTTATTGTTTGGAAATACAATTTGAGCTACTCAAAAGGAAAGGGAAGGATGGGGATTTCACCAGAAATATTATTTTTGTAATACACATTTGATGAATGGTGTAACTTTGTAAAATAAATACAACAACTAAAATACCAGAACCAGTGCCTTCCTGTCTGTTCCCCAGATGTCATGACTGCTTTCAAATGAAGACATTTTGTGGGATAACCATAGCCCAATGCAATCTACACAAAATTTTGTGCTCTTTATGTTTCTCTCCACTTCTCTTTTAAGAGTGGATGGATTTGCTATAAAACAGTGGTTCTCAACCTGTAGGTCCCCAGATGTTTTGGCCTTTATCTCCCAGAAATTCTAACAGCTGGTAAACTGGCTGGGATTTGTAGGCCAAAACACCTGGTGACCCACAGGTTGAGAACTACTGCTATAAACTATGACTCATTTGGCAGGTGAACTTGTAACTTCTCCACATGGTCAGCATTACTAGTATGAGGAGTTCCATTTTAATTTCCCATTCACTTTAAATCATTATTTTAGGTAGTGCTAAAACATTACTCAAAACTATTGTTTAGATGGTTCCTGCACATCAGTCCTATTACTTCTGCAGCAGTGGCCTCCTTGGATTGTCAGGGTCTACATCACCCATACAAAAGGCCATTAAAGCAGTTTCTGGCTAAAGCAGATGCCAAATTGTACCAGGGAATGTATAATTGAATTCACTGAATCTGGAAAGAAATCTATTTGTTGAAAGAAGACTTGTGTTACATACCTTGCCTCAAGCTTGTATTTGTTTTCTCATTTGGGACTTATCTGTCAATAACTAATTAAATTATGGCATTGGAGGACGTATAAATGGCTGGGTAGGTAAGACTGATGTAGCAAATGCAGGACTCTTAAGGATATTTACCACCCTCATCCATTTTGGACCACTTTGACACTACACAATAATAGTGATAAGTTTCACATCAACTGCCATGGCAACAATCTGGAAATCCTAGGATTTGCTGTTCTGGGAGGGACATTAATAATTATAACTATAATTATAATAATCTTTGTTTATACCCCGCTTTTCTCCCTGAGGGGACTCAAGGCCGCTAACAACCCTACACTTAGAAGTTTTAAAAAACACAGTATCAGTTAAAAATAGTCATATTGTGGTAAAACAGATTAAATTACAATGAATACACTTAAAATAGCTTTTAAGACTCGCAGCAAGAGAGATCTAACTGCTTCATCAAACAACAAATCTCAGGACTCTGTAGGAACAGTCATGGCAGTTACAGAATTATGGAATGTGAATGAACCCGTGGTTAGATATGGCTTTAAACAGTTGGTTTATATTTTGAAGTCTTGATATTCTGAATACGCATCTTAAGCAGTGTCAACTGAGTCATTTGTAATGGAGTTTTCTACTGCTTCTGCTAATCCTTACATACGAAGCATTTTGGATTATGCTACCTCAGTGTGGTTACAATTAACAAATATCCTGGATGTTCAAATTGAAGGAATAGTTACTGAAGGGATTGATGATGTTGCATTTTTGCAGGGAACATTTTCCCTCCCGTCTAGAGATACAATTAAAGTAAAACACTATGAACAATTATCATTCTTAGTAGCAGCACCATGGAAGGCACAGATATCATGTAGCCAATGGCCGAAGACCCACATGCTCTCTACAGAATTCCCTTCCTTGCATTAAGAATTCCCTTTCTTGCATTCACTACCCCATGGTGCCAACTGACAGGCTGGCTTTCAAATTTGGACGAGTTTCAAAAGTAACTCCAGAAGCTATGCTCGGAAACGTGTCCTTTTGGAAAATTCCCAAAGCCAAGATCTTCAGGAAAGATGCTGCCATTTGCACTCGTTGTTGTTGTTGTTGTTGTTGTTGTTGTGTGCTTTCCAGTAGTTTTCAACTGTTGGCACCAAATCCATTCATGCTGCAGATGAAGACAGGTGGGGAAATGGAGGCTTGAGGGGCAGACAAAGGGAAAGAAGATGAGATCTTTTAGGCAGGGGAAGTAGCATAAAAGAACACACAAAGGCATAAAAAGGAAAGAGGTGATAAGGAGAAGGCAGCAGATGGGGTTGGTGAGTAGAGGAAAAGGGGGGAGGAAAAAATAGCAAGGGTTTTCCTTTTATGGCAATTTGGTGAAGGCTTTAGGTTTTGAAGGGGGTTTTGTTCTTTGTCCCTTTGCAATGCAGACTTCGGAGAATAAGAGATGTCAAATAAGGTGACATCTTTTATCAGACTTGTTCCAATAAATTTCCCGCTGAACATCTTGTGTCAAGTCAGGACAGGCAGACTGCTCCTAAAAAGGAGGAGTTTTCTGGGAGGGAAGGAGAGGCAGAAACAAAGCGGCTTAAGTTACTGAGACTAAAAGTGAGAAAAGTGAAATGTGAGATTGAGGTGGTGGGCTTAATCTAAAGGTGAATTGATGACTACTTCTAACAATAATGGTAATACTATAGGCATATAGTTCAGTTCAGAGATAGGTCATTTTCCTTCCTGCTCTTCTTTCCCCAAAACTGGTATGGGGAGACAGAGCCTCTGATATTTGGAGGCAATCTAGAGCACTGCCCCAAATGGGGTTCCCTTAGCTCAATGATGGGGTCACAAAATATTGGCAACAGTAAATGGTTTCTGAACACCATCCATTTACACAAATCTGTTAGTAACATAATGCAGTATTCACAGCAGACTCTAAAGGCCATCCTTCCTCAATCTGGTATCGTTCAGATGTTGTTGAACTCCTATTATTGTTATTTTATTTCTCTCCCGCTTTTCTCCCAAAATCGGGACTCAAAGCAGCGAACAACGTGTAAACAAATAATTTCAAAGCATGAAAATAAACATATACATCAGACCAAGACATAACTGATACAATTATAAAACCCGTGACACACATAATAAATAGCTACCCTAAAACAATATAAACATTCAATAGATTAAAATCCCCAATTGACATTCAACCTAATTAAATGCTAATCAAGGTGGCCCATTGAAACATTCACACTTGCCTCAAGCAGACAAGAGTACTTTCTTCCACCCTGGACATTTACAGATATATAAACCTCACTCGCCTAGTTTCCAACAGACCCCTCAACCTCGGAGGATGCCTGCCATCGATGTGGGTGAAATGTCAGGAGAGAATGCTTCCGGAGCATGGCCATACAACCTGGAAAACTCACAGCAACCCAGTTATTCCGGCCACAAAAGCCTTTAAGAACACATTAAAATCAACCTGTTTTGCAAGCCTTGCAGATACTGATTCATTAGGAAATGTTTGATTTTTATACGTATTTTATATACCTTTATACCTGGGTTCATGTAAACATTTCTTGGGTGGAAAAAGTTGAAGAAGTTCCGCTCTAGAGCAATCATGAGCAGAAGACATTGATATCTTTGTCCTCCATGAATAGGTAATCATCTAACAAGCAATATATACCTCTCTCTAGAATTAACCTTGTCAAAAGCCAGACTGTGGTAATAAGATTTTTTATAAATAAGCAGAAAGAATAAATCATGTGATTCCCTATCCTTATGCCAATTGGATGTATGGATCAAAGCGTGGAAGGTTATTTTTAAAAAGCAATTAGTTTATGTTATAATTCCAGCTCCCTGCAGAACTAGATATTGTTAAGAGTTGGAATTTTAGAATCGAATTTTTCCCCATATCATAAAGAAACAGAACACAAAACCCCTGAACCCTATAAAGTGGTGGCCTATGGCAGAAAAAAAATCCTCTTCCTGTCCACCTCTTTGCTGCCTCACCCATGTCAATAAAACACAAGACAAGATAGCAACAACAGGCACAAAGCAATTGAACCTTATGACCCATTTAGTGAGGTCACATAACTATTTCCCCTCGTTACAGGAATAATTACAGTATAAAGTAGTTATACTTCTGTAACTGGACAGAGAAATTAAAGACAGATAACACATTATTTGCAACTAGCTACTGGTATGCCCAAGATCTTGTTTGGATGATCTTTTACAAGTTTACATTATCCCTGGCCATATTGCTCAGGGCTAATGGAGTATCTGTGAATCATAGTGAACTGCCGGAAATAGACCAGACAATGGCCTATATGAATGTCAATTGGGGTTTTTAATCTACTGAATGTTTATATTGTTTTAGGGTAGCTATTATGTGTGTCGCAGGTTTTATAATTTTATCAGTTATGCCTAGGTCTGATGTGTATGTTTATTTTCATGTTCTGAAATGATTTGTTTAGATCAGGAGTGCTCACACTTTTTCAGCATGTGAGCTACTCTTAAAGTAACCAAGTCCAAAAGATCTACCTGCCTCCGCCGCCGCACGCTCCCGCCGCCGCACGCTCTTGCCACCGCGCGTGCTCCTGCTGCTGTTTTCCGCCCGCGCAACGCTTCTTCCACCTGAGGGACATTGCAGGAAGGAGAAAGCATGAGGCGGGGCATCCAGAGGGAGCGCTCACTGGCAACGGAGGCTGTACAGCTGCTTCTGGACGAGAGAGAGGCAGGGCGCTCCCTCCAGAGGCCCTGCCTCGTGCTTCCTTCTTCCTGCAATGCCCCGCAGGGGAAAGAAGCACCGCGAGACCGGAAGCCAGCAGCAGGCTCGCACGTGCGCGCAGGGTGTGCGCGCGCATGGCAGGAGTGCCCCATCCAGCTGGTGAGGCCCGAAGATCACCTGGAAGAGGGCCGAAGATCTACTAGTAGCTCCCGAGTTACCTAATGAGCACCCCTGGTTTAGATGTTGTTTACTGCTTTGAGAAAAGCGGGATATAAATAAAATAACAATAATAGGAGTTCAACAACATCTGAACGGTACAAGATTGAGGAAGGGTGACCTTTAGTCTCAATTCACATGTTCCAGAAACAATTTATTTTGTATGAGAAGTAGACGTAGGACATAGTTTTGCTATGTGAACAGCGACCTATTGATGAGCATCATTGCAAGAGAAAGACTGAAATTCTATGCATTTATGTGTAACTAAGGGTACATCTACACTGTGAAATCTTTAGAGGAAACTAGGGTCTCTGCCCTTTAGGACAAGACCACCCTAAATTCATGTTCGATTTCATCTGTAGAATTAATGCAGTTTAACACCACTTGAACTTCCATGGCTCAATGCTGTGGATTCATGGGAGTTGTAGGTTTACAAGCCCTTGAGCCTTCTTGGCCAAAGAGTGCTGGTGCCTTATCAAATTACAGTTGAGCATTGATTCCAGAGCATCGAGCTATGGCAGTTAAAGTGGTTTCAAACTATATTAATTATACGGTGTAGATGCACCCTAATTTAACATGAAATTAATGGGAGGGAGCCACATTAGAATGACAGGATCTGGCTTCTTAAAAATGCATTAGGTGTTCAGCTTTGTTGGGGTATTCTGCAACGCCCCCTGCTGGACAAGTCAGGTTAAATAAATACAAGGCTCTAAGAATTAATTCAACAATTTAGTTAAAGGGCTACATCCTGATTAAGATTTTGAAGAGAGCAGGATCAGGGCAATTCAACTGCCTGCAGTGTGAACTCCACTTCATCCTCTGCCAATGTCTACCTCTCTTTGCCTACTCACAACACAACTGAATACAGAGCTGGGAAACCCTTAGAGTAGACCTTCCATCAGTTTCCTGCAATCTGGCCACGTAAAGGGGTCATGGCAGTAGCAGTTCAGAAACATCTGAAAGGCCACAGGTAAATCCAACCCAACATTTAGAGTAGGATTTACTGTGGGACACACAACCTGTGCAACATGCATTATATTGCAACTGTGAACACACAAAACAGCAAATTGTTTTTCCACATATTATCATGCTTAATTCCTTAAGTTTATGTTCTTTGTGCTTGTGACACAAGCGGAGTTTGTGTGAGGATCTTGATCGTTAGCATCTCACCTGGATAGCAGAGGATGTGTACAATTCTGGAAGCACAGTGATACTTCACTTTCCCTCTCTAGCATGGGGGCCTGGATTTTGCGTGCTTACTCCTTTGTTACTTCTAATTATTGAGTGCCACCCCTTTCGAAATGGACCAACACCTTGAGTTAACAGGATGCTAGAAGTAGGAGGTCCAATATCTAAGTTTCCTGGTTTGTCTGAGTTCTTGATGGCCATGGCTTTACATTAACAGGCAGAAGTTCTCCAGAGTTTAAGGAGTATTTCTCAGGCCTGTTTAGAGCTCCAGGGGTACCACATATGTGTTCCCTAACATCCCTAAACATTCTTCATAAGATCCTATGTTTGGGGCCCAGTGGTTTAATTTTCTTACTGTTCTATTCCTGCTACCTTTTTATGCAATATGGCCTGGCTCTGTGAAGGTCTAAAAAATTTTAAATTTATATTAAGGGCCCTTCCAGACAGCCTCTATATCTCAGGATCTGATCCCAGGTTTTCTGCTTTAAACTGGATTATATGAGTCCACACTGCTAGATTATCTGGGATAAATAGAAAACCTGGGATCACATCCTGGGATACAGGGCCTGTCTGGAAGGGCTGGTAGTCATATCTTAATATGTCTCTGTTGTGATGAAGTAAATGCCTCAACTTAGAACAGAGCTTTCCAGACATTTCATGTTGAAGACACACTTATTAGACAGAATAACAAATAGTAAATAAAAACATTATTTGTAATCTCCCCTATCTCCCCAAGGGGACTCAGGGCAGATTCCAACATAACAATGGCAAACATTCAGTGTCTAAATAAAACACACAATAATTCACATAAAATCCCAGAAAACCCCCACATATAAAAGTAACATTAAAGCCTAACATCAAATTAAGACCTAACATCAGTAAACTAAACCTGACATCAATAAATTAAACAACACGTAATCAGACAAAATTCTATAACTTAAATCTAAACAAAACATCCACATTCATGTTCAACAGCCAGCAAGGGTTCACAAAACGGTGTGGGGTGGTTATGTAGTCAAATGAGGTAATTGGCCTGGCTATATTTAAATATCCTTCCATTGGCGCCCCTTGCAGTGGGGGAGAGGCTTTATGCACCTAGTGAAGTTGTGAGCTATGCTGGCGGTGGCATAATAGCCGGCGGTAGGGCCTCCCATACCAGACAGGTCACAACCGAAGGGTCTGACAAAGAGTGTCAATGGGCAGGATGGGCTCTCTAGCCTTTTGGCAACCATCCTAAGAGAAGGAAAACTCTGATTTCAAACCCGGGCAGATGGTGCCTGCCTAACCCTGTAAGGTCAACCATCTAAGAGAAGGAAACTCGAACCAAACCTACGACCTGAGGACCTCGCTGCCACCGTCCCAAGCTTGCTAGGCCCTGGCAGATGAACCTTGGTTTAAAGGGTGAGGCCAGTTCTGTGCACGCTGCGCTCCACCAGAAAATCCATTGCACAGGCTCGAAGGACACATCCAACTTCCGAAAAAGCCCTGTAGCGATAGGCGAGGGACGAAACGGTAGGTGTAAAGATGCACTGGAAGCCGCAGACCCAACCCTGCATGCAGGCGGTTCAGGACTTTGGTCGCCGAGACTGACCCGGAGATGACAGTCTTGTTCGGCAGCATCCTGAACGACCAAGCAGCCTTTTTTAAGGAGAGCACTGCTTGCTCCGTATGGAGAGGGGCCTAGAAAAGGTGGCCTAACGAAAGCTCATCCCCGCTACCTGGTTGGCTAGCCGCGCCAACGGGCATCTTCCGATGCGGCCGAACAAAGACAAAGAAACAAAGGCCAACACCTGCCTGCAAAGGTGCAAATAGACTGACACTTGCATGCTGGAACATCAGAACCATGCAAGATTCTGCAGATAGTGGACGCCCTGAGCGTCGTTCTGCTCTAATAGCCCATGAACTATCACGGCTTAACATTGACATCGCTGCTCTTAGTGAAGTTCGTCTCCATGAGGAAGGCAGCCTTAAAGAACACGGTGCCGGCTACACACTCTACTGGTCTGGCAAACCCAAAACTGAGAAACATCTTTCAGGAGTAGGCTTTATGATTAAAAACTCCATCGCCTCTAAACTCGAGACGCTGCCGACAGGTCACTCTGATCGCATTATCTCCTTACGCCTCCCACATGCTGTTCTCTTCAGTATATATGCCCCAACTATGCAAGCTGACCCTGTGGAGAAAGACAAATTATACTCAGACCTACGCCACCTCATACAAAAGGTCCCTGCAGAAGATAAAATCATTATCCTTGGTGATTTCAATGCCAGAGTAGGAAAAAACTTTGAAGCCTGGAAAGGTGTATTAGGCAAGCACGGTGTTGGAAACTGTAATGATAATGGGCGCCTTCTGCTAGAGTTTTGTGCAGAACAGCAGCTGACTATTACAAACACCATCTTTCAGCAGAAAGATAGCTTGAAGACCACCTGAATGCATCCCCGATCTAAGCAGTGGCACCTCATTGACTATGTTTTAGTGCGCCAGAGAAACATTCGTGATGTCCGTCATACTCGAGTGATGCCCAGTGCAGAATGTCAAACAGACCATCGCCTGTAAGATGTAAACTAAATCTACACCTTAAGCTCAAACCTAAGAGGGGTGGCATCTTAAAGAGGAGACTCCAAGTCAACAGTCTTCAACAGGCTGTTGTGAGAGACAACTTCCAGGTAAATCTGCAAGCAAAACTTGAAGTCCACCCTACAGATTCTTCTCCAACAGCTCCTGGCAACACATCAAAAACAGTATCCTGTAGTCTGCTGAAGAATCCCTAGATTTCCCCTTAAGAAAACCAAGACTGGTTTGATGAAAACAACCAAGAGATCCAGGAGCTGTTGGCAAAGAAGAGAACCACTCACCAGGCATTCCTCGCCCAGCCATCTTGCCATGTAAGAAAAGCAGCCTTTCGTCTCGCATGTAGTAAACTCCAACAAAAACTCAGAGACATCCAGAACAAGTGGTGGATTGATTTATCAGAAAAGACACAACGCTGTGCAGATCTCGGTGATCACAGAGGTTTTTATGAAGCTCTCAAAGCAGTGTTTGGACCTACTTATCAGGTCCAAAGCCCCTTATACAGTACAGATGGTCAAACACTAATTACTGATAAAACCTCCATCCTGAACCGATGGGCTGAACATTTTCAGGGTCTCTTTAATGCCAGCCGAGTAGTCCAAGGTTCAGCTATCCAACACATGATACAACAACCAATGAAAATGAACTGGACACAGCTCCCACTCTGAAGAGACCATTGAGGCCATACAGCAGTTGAAAATGGCAAGGCAGCCGGGATCGATGGAATCCCACCTGAAGCTTGGAAACAGGGAGGTCATGTACTGCATGCTAAATTCCACGAGCTCCTTGTGAGTTGCTGGGAAAAAGGTGAACTGCCATCAGATCTCCGAGATGCAGTTATCATCACCCTGTATAAGAAAAAGGGAACAAAATCCGATTGCTCAAACTATCGAGGTATAACACTGCTCTCCATTGCTGGAAAATCCTTGCAAGGATACTCCTGAACAGATTAGTTCCGGCTATTGCAGAAGAACTTCTCCCTGAAAGCCAATGCGGCTTCAGAGCAAATAGGAGCACCACAGATATGGTTTTTGCCCTTAGACAACTGCAAGAGAAATGTAGAGAGCAGAACAAAGGACTCTATGTAACATTTGTCGACCTCACCAAAGCCTTCGACACTGTGAGCAGGAAAGGTCTGTGGCAGATCCTGGAACGTCTAGGATGTCCCCCCAAGTTCCTCAAAATGATTGTCCTGTTACATGAGGGCCAGCACGGTCAAGTCAGATATGGCGATGCTCTCTCGGAGCCCTTTCTCATAACTAATGGAGTGAAACAAGGTTGTGTTCTTGCACCAACCCTATTTACAATCTTCTTCAGCATGATGCTCCAAAGGGCTATGGCAGACCTACAAGAAGAAGACGGCATATATATACGCTATCGTACTGATGGTAGCTTGTTCAACTTAAGCCGTCTGAGGGCTCGCACTAAGACTCTAAACTATCTAGTCCGTGAGCTACTTTTTGCTGACGATGCTGCCCTTGTCGCCCATTCAGAAGCAGCCCTGCAGCGCCTCACATCCTGCTTTGCAACAGCTGCAGAGCTGTTTGGGCTGGAAGTCAGCCTGAAGAAAACAGAAGTCCTCTACCAGCCCGCACCACAGGAAGAACACCACCATCCTCACGTCAGCATAGGCACATCTGTGCTTAAGTCCGTTCAGCAGTTCACCTACCTGGGAAGCATCATCTCTTCAGACGCCAAGATTGACAAAGAGATAGATCACAGATTATCAAAGGCATATAGTGCATTCGAAGGCTTCACAAAAGAGTCTGGAGCAACAAGCACCTGAGACAAAGCACCAAAATCAGTGTGTACAGAGCTATCATACTGTCCATTCTCCTCTATGGGTCTGAAACATGGGTCACCTATCGCCAACACCTACGACTCCTCGAGCGCTTTCATCAGCGCTGTCTTCGCACAATCCTAAATATACACTGGACCGACTATGTGACGAATGTTGCTGTCCTTGAGCAAGCAGGGATCACCAGCATTGAGGCCATGCTATTGAGAACACAGCTGCGCTGGGCAGGACACGTCTCTAGGATGGAGGACCACCGCCTCCCAAAGATACTACTCTACGGTGAACTCGCCACGGGTCAGCGCAAGAGAGGCGCCCCAAAAGAGATATAAGGACTCCCTGAAACAACATCTCAGGCTTGGCCAGATTGATCACCAACAATGGTCCACCCTGGCCTCACATCGGGAGGCATGGAGAAGCACTATCCACAATGCTGCGGCCTCTTTCGAGAAGACACGCCGAATGGGTCTCGAAGAGAAACGACAACGCAGAAAGAACCGCAACTTGGAAAAACATCACCCAAGGAGACTTTCTGCTGCGCTTTCTGCAACCGAACTTGCCTATCTCAGATTGGCCTTTTTAGTCATCAACGCGCTTGTAAAAAGCGTGATGAGTCCTTCCTGAATCTTCGTCGCGAAGTAATGCCGAGAGAGAGAGATTGACCTTGGGCCTATCTTCACCCAGGCATTATCTTGGTTTCCCCACAACAAAGTCCATGCTAAAGTCTGAAGGTAACTGGTTGCTCTTGAAGTCACTGCTCATGGATAATTCTGCAGAGGGACAGATTAAAAATTCCCTTGCTCACTTTCTCTGGTAGAGGGGCCTTTGGGGTGCCCAATGTCCCAGGTGATCAGGCCAGAGGCTGAGAGAAAAGGTCTCTCCTATTGAGGCCCGGCACCTTGCTGAAGGCACTGGAAACTCCACAGGCTGTCACTGACCAGCTGTAGATCAGTATAGCTGCATGAGTTCCTAGAATGGTATACTGGTGGTCTTTGCTTCTTCCTGTGCGCTGACAATAGTCTGCCTGTCTTCCCAAGAGATTTGCAGGCCAATCTGAGATAGGCAGGTCCGGTTGCAGAAAGCACAGCAGAAAGTCTCCTTGGATGATGTTATTTCCAAGTTGCGGTACTTTCTGCGTTGTCGTTTCTCTTCGAGACCCGTTTGCCGTGTCTTCTCGAAAGAGGCTGCAGCATTATGGATAGTGCAGCACCACGCCTCCCGATGTGAGGCCAGGGTGGACCATTGTTGCTGGTCAATCTGGCCAAGCCTGATATGTTGTTTCAGGGAGTCCTTATATCTCTTTTTGGGGGCACCTCTCTTGCGCTGACCCGTGGCGAGTTCACCATAGAGTAGTATCTTTGGGAGGTGGTGGTCCTCCATCCTAGAGACGTGCCCTGCCCAGCACATATATGTTCTCAATAGCATGGCCTCAATGCTGGTGATCCCTGCTTGCTCAAGGACAGCAACATTCATCACATAGTCATGTAGTCGAGCCAGGAAGCCCCAAACCCAAAAAGAACCAACTGCAGAGAGTCCCCAGTATTCCTCTTGGCCCATGGCCCAAGTTGCACCAGTACCAAGCCTTTTTTCCTTCTCTGCCTCACCTGGTCCCATACACCACTACATCAACCTTGTCCCTCCCAGGAAACCCGGCCACCATTACCTCCCATCTCCACATTTACAACACTTCATACAGCACATAGTATGGAAGACATTTTGGCCACACGTTACAAAACAATAAATAAACACTCTGCCAGTTCTCCCATCGTTTCCTCTTCTCTCTTCTCTCTCCCTATCCTTTCTCCGGCCTGGGGAAGCATATCCCAGCTCAAAAACGACAGCTTTTGGGGCAGTTCGGCCCAAAGAGATCTCTTCAGGGGGGGGTGGGTGATGGGCAGAGATTGATGCCAAAAAGAAGATCTAGTTCTCCCAAGTACTGTGCCTCTATTTGCCTTTTTCTGATTGTTTTCTTCTCCTGGACTGCTCTGACGCTTCTCCCTGGCTGATTGAGCCAAGAAGCCTCGCTATTCATCATGGACCCTCCCTGCCCTGGGAAAGATAGTTTCATCAAGGACCCTGAAGCGAACTCAAGATGCCTTCCTGGCTGGAAGCAGCCAGAGAGCCAAAAATACATCTATGGGCTTTTGAGGGGTTTTGAACCTGCAGCCCAAGCCTTTGCAGGCTGGGATATGTAGTTCGCCCAAGGACACGGATCATAGACTCATTTCTGTACCCCTGTACATACAGTGTGGCTTCATAAGTTTTCCCTTTGACTCCTTGTAACCCTTCCCTTCCCCTCTTTGCCCTTAGTTAAGAAAGACTGCCTTGAGGGTGTTTACTATGTTTGTCAAGAGGAAATGCGACTGCGCCCTGTTCCCAAAACCTTTATGGATCACCATTATTCATATTGCATGCGCTTTCTGATGGAAATCTTGTTATGGATAAGCTAAGCTCTTGACTTAAGCCCCACGTTTCATCAGTCCTGAGGCAGGTTTAACGGTCGGATTTCCAGTCTAACTAAACTAGCCTTTGGAATTTGGACATTAAATATTTGTCTTCACAGCGGGTGCCACACCTGGCTTCGGAAACCAGGATGTGCCCCAGAATAAGCTCTTTTGTCACCCAAAGGTCTGAGTGAATTACTGTCATCAGGCTTTCTTCCTCTTCTCTCTCTCATTCATATGGATGAGACGCATCAACCCAATGATTTCATCACTTCCAGGTGTCGCCCCAGGTCGTGACCTGGCCAGGACTCTTTTGTTTCATTCATATGCCATTTTGACAGCAATCTCTGCCTAAGCTCCCCTTCCTGGAACTCCATATATAGTTGTAGACATCTGATTGGCTGGACAGGCAGATGGAGAAGGGCGCTGATAGGTTGCCGGCGTCCCGCCTATCAGCTGGGCTGGCCAATCATCAGCCAATCAGCCGGGAGGAAGCGGGCGGGGAATCCAAATGTTGACAGTTCTGTAACCTTTAAAAACCAATGTTTTGATTGTATATGCATGCGTTCTTTGCGGGAATCAGGGTATTGCGGTTCGCATCCTCTCAGCTGAGCAGAATAAACAATTTCGTGGCATCTACCTTGCAGCATTGGTGAGCATAATTGGATCTACGGGAGGCGGGTAGGCTACGAGGACCTAGTCGCTCCGGGCTCGCCAGGTTAACTGAACCCTCGCGGTCTCTGTCCCGTGGTCGGTCCACGGGGCTTGCCCGGTTGTCAGACAGCCGGCCTGTGGGATTGGCGGCTGTTCGATAACAGTCAGTCCAGTGTATATTTAGGAAATGGGGCTAAGACAACGCTGATGAAAGTGTTCGAGGAGTCTTAGGTGTTGGCGATAGGTGACCCATGTTTCAGACCCATTTAGGAGAATAGACAATACAATATCTCTGTACACACTGATTTTTTTACTTTGCCTCAGGTGCTTGTTGCTCCAGACTCTTTTGTGAAGCCTTCCAAATGCACCATATGCCTTTGCTAATCTGTGATCTATCTCTTTATCAATCTTGGCATCTGAAGAGATAGTGCTTCCCAGGTAGGACCCTTCCACACACTCGTATCACACAGAATACCAAGGTAGATAATCCACAATGTCTACTTTTTTAAAAAAGTGTATTTATTAGGTTTTGCAATATCTTTTGTTACAATAAGTAAAAGAGGGAGAAAAGAGAAAAGAAAATTACAATCGTTCCAACTATAACTTGGTGCTGGGTAAGGGAAAGGGAGTGAGACATGGGAAAGGGTTTAATCTGTTATATAAAGGGGTTCCCGTCATGGAACGACCGTCCCAAACAGAGAAACCTTACAACGCAGAAACACCAAACTTGCCAACAGAAATAGGCCTCAAGCAAGGTAGGTTTGTAGCAAAGAAACTCCCCCCAAATAACCTAAAAGGCCCCCAAAACAATGAGTAAAAAACCCTACATTTCCCAGCATCCTCCGGGGCTGCCAACGACTCTCCCAGCCTCTACATTCTGACAACATGATTGGCTGCCAATAAGGGCGGATTTGCATAACTCCTGTACTGGCCAGCCAACATGAACATTCCAACCCATAATAAACTGTCAGAGGAGGATAAGGCAAAGGGCTGAGGCACAAACACCCAATTCACTTCCCAAAGAAAATGTACACCCCTACAAATCACAGACCACGCCCAAAATTGACAGTAAGGCTTCATTTACTTAATTTCCCTGACTAGGCCTCACTTAATGGAATGCTGTTTACGCTCTGAATTGACAGTAAGGCTTCATTAACTTGATTCTCCCAACTACGCCTCAGCTCATTGGACATTGTGTATGGCCTGAATTGACAGTAAGGCTTCATTAACTTGCTGTTCCTGACTAGGCCTCAGCTCATGGGACATTGTGTATGGCCTGAATTTACAGTAACCTACCTTGGCACACAGAGCCCCTATGACCCACGCTACATTCTACTACAGTTTGGAGGAGGGTGGACCATGGATTATGGGACTTGAAGTACCTCCATGGATAATGGGATTGTACTACTTCAAAACCCATCATTCCCCACAGACCACTGTGGCCCAGAACCAAGACCGATAAAGACCAAAATTGGCACACAATGCCCCCCATGACCCACATTCCATCCGGCTGCAGTTCAGAGGAGGACACACCATGGATAATGGGATTTCAAGTACCTCCACTCACTTCCCAAGTACCCCACCCACACAACCATCAACCTCTACATCAACACAGCAGACGGAAAGACAAAAAACATTGCATATCCACAAGCAATGCAGAACGCCAGCAACACCACACACCAACAACTCCCCAGGACTTCAACATCCCACCCACCAGAACAACCCACAAAAACACAGCCATGACCCCAACAACACCATAACTAACAACAACTCCAACCCTTACATACTCAGACTTTCTCGCATCTCCTAAATAGGGCACAGCAATGCGTGCCGGGTACAGCTAGTTTATATTAAAAGAGGAGTAAAGATAAGGAAAAGAAAAGAAATAAGACTTAAGGTTTAAAAGGGGAAAGGTTAAGATTTGTGAGGGTAAATCTACGTACAATGACTTCCATTCCCTTCGGGGCGGGATAATTTTAATTCTTCCTTCTTCTGTAACACATTTATTATTCTTTACAGCTCTCCTCAATGTGTCTATCAATCTGTGTCCAATCCGTCTGATGTCTTGGGTTTGGAGTATTTTTCTTTAAATAAAATGTCAGTTTGTCCATGTCTTTTATGTCATGTGTTTTTTCAAGCCATTCTTCTTTCTCTGGCACTTTTTCCATTTTCCACATCCTGGCGTACGTTATCCTTGCCGCTGTCGACATATAGAAAAAGAGTTTATCCTCATTTGTATCTAATATCAGATCTCTATCCGTGATACCTAATAAAAAAATATTCCGGTTTTAGTGGAAACTTTTTTTTTTAAAGATAATTTGTATTTCTTTGTGGATCATTCTCCAAAATGCTATTGCTTTAGGGCAGGGCTGTCCAACTTCTACCGGCCCAGGGGCCTGAATTCCAGTCACTGATTATCTGGGGGGCCTTAGGGTCTGCCCCCGGCTCCGCCCTCTCCCCGGCTCCGCCCCCGCCCCACCCCCGCCCCTGCATGCATACAGTCAAATATAATCTTTTACTGAGATAAAATGCAGGGATAAGATATTAAATTATTTTAATTTAATGTTAAATATATTTAATTCCATCCTCCCCTCTCCCCTTATTTTAATGTAATGTTAAATATATTTAATTCCATCCTCCCCTCTCCCCTTATTTTAATTTAATGTTAAATATATTTAATTCCATCCTCCCCTCTCCCCTTAGTTTTATTTAATATCAAATATATTTAATTCCATCCTCCCCTGCCCCCTTATTTTAATTTAATATTAAATATATTTAATTCCATCCTCCCCTCTCCCCTTATTTTAATTTAATATTAAATATATTTAATTCCATCCTCTCCTCTCCCCATTATTTTAATTTAATATTAAATATATTTAATTCCATCCTCCCCTCCCCCTTATTTTAATTTAATATTAAATATATTTAATTCCATCCTCCCCTCTCCCCTTATTTTAATTTAATATTAAATATATTTAATTCCATCCTCCCCTCTCCCTATTTTTATTTAATATTAAATATATTTAATTCCATCCTCTCCTCTCCCCTTATTTTAATTTAATATTAAATATATTTAATTCCATCCTCCCCTCTCCCCTTATTTTAATTTAATATTAAATATATTTAATTCCATCCTCCCCTCCCCCTTATTTTAATTTAATATTAAATATATTTAATTCCATCTTCCCCTCTCCCCTTATTTTAATTTAATATTAAATATATTTAATTCCATCCTCTCCTCTCCCCTTATTTTAATTTAATATTAAATATATTTAATTCCATCCTCCCCTCTCCCCTTATTTTAATTTAATATTAAATATATTTAATTCCATCTTCCCCTCTCCCCTTATTTTAATTTAATATTAAATATATTTAATTCCATCCTCCTCTCCCTTATTTTAATTTAATATTAAATATATTTAATTCCATCCTCTCCTCTCCCCATTATTTTAATTTAATATTAAATATATTTAATTCCATCCTCCCCTCTCCCCTTATTTTTATTTAATATTAAATATATTTAATTCCATCCTCCCCTCTCCCCTTATTTTTATTTAATATTAAATATATTTAATTCCATCTTCCCCTCTCCCCATTATTTTTATTTAATATTAAATATATTTAATTCCATCTTCCCCTCTCCCCTTATTTTAATTTAATATTAAATTATATATTTAATTCCATCCTCTCCTCTCCCCTTATTTTAATTTAATATTAAATATATTTAATTCCATCCTCCCCTCTCCCCTTATTTTAATTTAATATTAAATATATTTAATTCCATCTTCCCCTCTCCCCTTATTTTAATTTAATATTAAATATATTTAATTCCATCCTCCCCTCTCCCCTTATTTTAATTTAATATTAAATATATTTAATTCCATCCTCTCCTCTCCCCTTATTTTAATTTAATATTAAATATATTTGATTCCATCTTCCCCTTATTTTAATTTAATATTAAATATATTTAATTCCATCTTCCCCTCTCCCCTTATTTTAATTTAATATTAAATATATTTAATTCCATCTTCCCCTCTCCCCTTATTTTAATTTAATATTAAATATATTTAATTCCATCTTCCCCTCTCCCCTTATTTTAATTTAATATTAAATATATTTAATTCCATCCTCTCCTCTCCCCTTATTTTAATTTAATATTAAATATATTTAATTCCATCCTCCCCTCTCCCCTTATTTTAATTTAATATTAAATATATTTAATTCCATCCTCCCCTCTCCTTATTTTAATTTAATATTAAATATATTTAATTCCATCCTCCCCTCTCCTTATTTTAATTTAATATTAAATATATTTAATTCCATCTTCCCCTCTCCCCTTATTTTAATTTAATATTAAATATATTTAATTACATCCCCCCTCCCCTTATTTTAATTTAATATTAAATATATTTAATTCCATCCTCCCTCTCCCCTTATTTTAATTTAATATTAAATATATTTAATTCCATCCTCCCCTCTCCCCTTATTTTAATTTAATATTAAATATATTTAATTCCATCCTCCCTCCTTATTTTAATTTAATATTAAATATATTTAATTCCATCTTCCCCTCTCCCCTTATTTTAATTTAATATTAAATATATTTAATTCCATCCTCCCCTCTCCCCTTATTTTAATTTAATATTAAATATATTTAATTCCATCCTCCCCTCTCCCCTTATTTTAATTTAATATTTAATATATTTAATTCCATCCTCCCCTCCCCTCCCCCCTTATTTTAATGTATCCCATCTCCCCTTATTTCATCTTTAAATATATTTAATTTTATATTTAATACATGAGGGGAGATGGGGGGAGGGAATGAGGAGCCCCCTGAGGAGCCCCCTGCTTCGGCCTACCTTTTCCAAGCGCGCAGGATCCAGGAGTACCCGGAGGACGAGAGAGGCGACGACCGACTGAGTCGAAGAAGGTCCTAATCGCGTCTGTGGGCCTCAGCGATCAGTAGTAGAGTAGCCGAAGAGTATCGCGAGAATACGCAATCCACACGGGATTTTGCTGTCAACGCCGAACCCGGGAGTAGGTTTTCTTTAAAAAAAATTATTTATTTTATTTTTCAATTTTTATTTTTTATTAAAAAGCTTAGGGGGCCGGAGGGAAGGGGCTGGGGGGCCTTATATGGCCCCCGGGCTGCCAGTTGGACAGCCCTGCTTTAGGGCATGTCCACCACATGTGAAAATAACTCCCTACATGTTTATGGCATTTCCAACACTTTAAAGAACTCTTTTTGTCACAATGTCTACTTTGGACATCTGAGGTGAGACCCCTTCCACACAGCTGAATAAAAACCCCACATTATCTGCTTTGAACTGGAATATATGCCAGTGTGGACTCAAGGATGGAGGACCACCGCCTCCCAAAGATACTACTCTATGGTGAACTCGCCACGGGTCAGCGCAAGAGAGGCGCCCCCAAAAAGAGATACAAGGACTCCCTGAAACAACATCTCAGGCTCGGCCAGACAACAATGGTCCACCCTGGCCTCACATCGGGAGGCATGGAGACGCACTATCCACAATGCTGCGGCCTCTTTCGAGAAGACACGCCGAATGGGTCTCGAAGAGAAACTGTAGTGAAGCAGGTAAAACTGGGAGCTATGGAACTCCAAGTACCAAATTAACTTTACCAAGCTGCTTATTCGTGCGGGTTCAAGGATGAGGAAATTCACGACAACTGTGAAATAGGTGAAAATCAAAAGGTTTATTCTGGCACCAGCTGGTGGGCCTTTGCTGCAGAACACAGCTGCAAATCAGGGGCAAAGGAACCCCGTCACATCTCATACAAAGACATTTATACCCGTAATGGAGTCATTTCAGTCAAGCCCACCCCTTCTTCATGGATAAAACAAGCATAATTGGCTGGTGATTACTGTTGTTATATGACATTTCATTAATCAATAGACACTGCATAAATTATTAGCATCATCTCTCTGTCATACCTAAGAATGAGAACAATAGCCATCTATTAGTTATTTCTTTCTCACAGTGCAAGCTATCAATGCTGAGTCTCTCTGTTCCTAAATTGAAACAATATTTCCGGGCTCCCTGCCAGCAGCGGAGAAGGACAGACTCTTTGCCATGCGCACTGCTGTTTCCATTCACATTAAAATTCCCATTAACTTTCATAGCTCAAACTGCACTGTTTCCACCCATCTAGCCTACAGTAGTTTAAATTGGGCACAGGGTGTATTAAAATGCATTTAATCATGGTGTTAGTCTTTCATTGCAAGTGCCTGTCTGATTTCTGGCACCAAAACCCTCTTTTTCAGAGTTGACACGCAAGTAGCATCACTCTCTGACTGTACTTTTTATGCTCGGAAAAGTACCAAACCTGCTTTATTCAGAATTTCTCTTTCTTGTAGGAAACTCATCACATGGGTTTCCCTACACACGTCTGGAACACCTATTTAGACCAATTGACCCTCCAGTCCCGTGGGACCCCAGGCCTTTCAGTTCTGACAGTATCATCATAAAAGCATTCTCATTTGTCAATACCATTTGCATTAAGAAGCATCCTTTTTCCACAGCTGCTTCTGTCTATTCAGGCCCTGGGTGTTCCTGAACTTGCAACAATCTTGCCATTGGCTTCTTGCCCGCAATGAAAACAATGGAATCTTTCTTGCTCATGCGCAGATCTATCCCTTCTAGCATTAAGACAGAATACTCTTTGCACTGTGTTTTACATCCATATCTCTAAGCCAGTACAGACTGTACCTAGCTAATCTTTGCTTCTAATGTTAAAAGCCGGAATCATATTTTGCATTAACTGTTGTGCCTGGCTGATTTCTGGCACTAAAACCCACTTCTGGAATACACGTGTATGCAGCATGACTCTCTTAGTGTACTTCTCCACAGAACTGTACTATATCTGTTTTATTCCAGAATTTCTCTTTCTGTGGGTAACTAAACTCTCTTTAGCTATCACACCACTCCTGGAATACCTTAAACTTTGGCCCAATCCACCCTCCAGTGCTTCCTGGCCGTGGTTTGTACAGTTCGGACTGCATGCGCACCTTTACTGCATCTGTGGATTTCTGTATTGCAAAGGCACAACATTTCATTAGGAATGGAAAACAACACAGCATAATCATTACAGAACAAAAGATTATGGTTAGTAAAACCGCCCTGACCTCAGCCACCCAAGATCCGGGGAGCCAGCTGGTCAGGAGATTCCAGAAATCACCCAGCGTGGGTGATGCCATTGCAAGCAACCTCTGGGCCTCTGTCAGGAAAGTTCGCTTCGGGTTCCTCACCTGTTGAGGTGGCGCTTCTGGATATGCATGTGCAAGTTTGTCACTGGGGTCATTTTGGGATATTCTCAAGCCTCCCGGGCTCAGAGTGCCTAACGTGCACCTCCACTCCAATAAACTGGCAGAACTGGGCCAGACCACCCTCCACAAATCCAAATTATCCCCGGGGGAAGATCAAGCATACTCTTGCCGATGTGGTCGGCAGCCAGGTCTGAACCAGATTTACTATTGCATCTTGCTGTTGGTTTCCATATAAGATGTGGGAACACCTTGAATAATCCCATCCCCAAGTCCATATTCCCTTGTTTCTCTTGCTACAACGAGCCTTATGTCTACTGTAAATCTTTACAGTGTGATTACAGGCGGGGTAAGAACCTAGCTCCACTCTGTTGTAGAGCTCATATACACCATCCCTCTGGCTCCCTACAGCATATCCTTCCATCATTGTCCCACTGGAAGCAGAGGGGCGCTTCAATGCTGGGAGCGTCGTGAGCTTAAACTGAATACGGGGTGCACTTTCCTCGATGTATACCTGTCTACCCCAGATCTTATTCCACTCTGGCAGCATCAGTACCGAACTTGGCACGATGGGCCATCCTTGTTGATGACTGGATGGGCCAAAACTGCAAATCCAGCAAGAAGACAAGTTTAGCTCACTAGACATGTTAGAGATCAATTGGTGAAATAGGTTCTGTTCCCACCCGCCATTAGTCCCGTAATGTATAGTGTTAAAATCAGTGTGATGTATCCAAACATAGTCCGCACTCCTCCAGACGGGGCGCCCGCTCCTGTAACGCTGTCCATTTAGGATGCTGCACCACCATCTGAAAGAAAGTGCTTTCGGTTCTGTCCATTTACCTTTCGCTGAGCCACCATACCTGGAATCGGGTGCGATGCCTCTTGACGACTCTTCTGTGGCTTTCTTCTCACCCCCTAGGTGGGGTGCTGTTGATTTCTGTAAATTCTTTTCCTCAGGGGTGCTCGGGTTCGGTGCAAGACTGCTGCTGCTTTTGGTGAATTCTTTTCCTCCGGGGATGCTCGGGATCGATGCAAGACTCCAAAACAACCGGTGCTTTCTTGACACGGGTGTATTGAACAGGGCGAATTCCCGTCACCTTTTACGGCCGTGGGTGTGCTCAATAGGGCGGTGTAGGGTTCACGCCATCGGGCAGCAACGGCCGAACACCTGCAGAAAAGAGTGAAGAGAGGTAGTGGGGGAATGGGGATGCAAGTCTGCAGTGAACTGACTGAGCTTCTCCAACTGCTTTCTAGCATCTGCACATCTTGCAAGGTCTGCTGATGTCCTAAGACATGGCTGTCCGTAGATAGCCCAGTAAGAGTCTTTAAATTCAATGGAGGCCTCCCATAAACGTTCAAAGGGGAAAGCCCGGACTTCTTATGGGGCGTGCATCTGACCCACAGCTAGGCCAAAAGCAACGCCAGCCTCAATTTAACTTAGTCTCTTGACAAATCTTCGCTAAACAGTTCTTTAAAGTTCTATCGATACTCATCATTATATGGATTTGAGACCACAGGGGTTAATTGCACAGTAGCTTGATTGATAGCTCTAAGATCTTGAACAATACGAAAAGGAGGGGCGAATCTCATGGTGATTCACAATAAACTATAATTTCATGACGTAAAAGTCTCTGTAACTCCTCCTGAATTCCTTTTACAGCATCTCTGCTTATCGGGTATTGGGCCTTTCTCACGGGAAGCTGACCAGTTCTTATCACTACCACAACAGGGGCAACATTTATCGCCATTCCTGGTGTATTGTCTTCTGCCCTAACCCTGACAATCTGTATCGTTCTTCCTAACTTGTTGCAATCTAAACAATCTGTATTCTTCTTGTTGTGGGACTGTGAGCTCCAACTGGCCTTTTTTCAAAAATTCCAACCTTGCCCTTATCGCCAAAATGTCCCTCCCAGGGACTGGACATTCTGGGACATACAGTAACTTATGTGTAACCTCCCTTCCAGCAATGTTGCACTTTCTTTGCTGTAACAATGGGCATTTCTGTGGCTTTCCTGTAACTCCAACAACCTTGATGTGCTGACCACTAGGGGGGGCTAATTCCTTGTTAACAACTGACTTATCCACACCGGTGTCTACTAGGAACTTTACACGTTTTCCTTCCACAATTAAAGGCTCCTTCTGGGTCAAGTAACAGAAAAGCCCTGCCAATCTTTCAACATTCATCTTCCCACTCATCTTCCTCTTCTTCCTCTTCTTCCTGCACAGCAGCAGCCATCACAGCCTTCTGATAAGGCCTATAACTTCCTCTGCCCCTTCCCCTAGGCTTTCCTGAACCTCTGGCTGGAATTTTGTCTCTTTTTGCAACAGCATCACTTTCCTCTGACATTTCTTCCACACAGTCTTTTTGCCAGTGGCCCCTTTTTTTTTTACAACGAGCACACTGATTTCGACCCAATCTAAACTGTCCTCCATTGTTTCCTCTTCCTCTTCCTCTGCCACGACTGATTCCTCCTCTTCCTGACCTTTCCTCAAACATGCTCATCAAAACTCTGTATCCCTCTTTCTTCTTTCTATCCTTCTTCTCTTCTTCTACTTGCTCTCTTAGCCACATACACCTGATCAGCAATGGCCAGTAATTCAGTCAAGTTCTTGCCCAAAAACCCTGGTTGTTTCTGTATCTTTTCTAATGTCTGGGGATGACTGAGATATGAAGGATTGTGTGAGCGCAATCCTCCCATCATCTTGTTCTAGGTTATAAGGGCTATATTTCTGTAAGCTTCCTCCAACGTTCGAGGAAAGCGGCAGGCGTCTCAACCTTGTCTTGTTGGACTCCTTGTATTTTCTGGATACTGGAAGGTCGGGGTGGACCCTTTCTAATGGCTTTTAAAAGAATCTGCTGATAGTCTTTTATTCTGTCCCTCTGATCCACCTGATTCGGGTCCCATCCCGGATCTTGTTCCACTAGGAACCTAGCACTTCCAAATGCTACAGCTTCCATCTGCCCATGTCCTTCCTGGGCTATTAATCTGGCCTGATTGATGATGCTCCTTCTCTCTGCCGCAGTGAACAGGGCATTTAACAGCTGTTTACAATCCCACCAGGTGGGATCCCCCCATAGCACGAGGTTGCTCAGAATATGGGGGGGTGTTATGTTTCCAATTAAAAAATGTCCGAACTTGAGAACGGGACTATCTGAAAAGCTTGTCGGACTCTGTTGTGCACATCCAGAAGTGGGATCTGCCTTATAGGGCACGCTAATGCCCCTCTCTCCACCTTTTCTTCATCCCTTGCTTCCTGCCCCCTGGTTTGACTTCTGGTTCTCATTGGTGAAGCGACTCTTCTTATACTGTGCCTTCTGTATGAATCCGGTGAGCGCTCTATCGCTCTTACGGATTCAAAAGAGCTGCTCCTTTGCGCTCTGGGGGCCGCACAATCAACCTCCCTGCTGCTTCGGGGCACTCATCCTCTTCTCCTCTCCGCTTTGAGGGGCGCACTATCATCCTGCCAGCATTAGGGGTTGGCCATCTCGCTTCTCTCTCTGCCTCTCTTGCTTCCTCCAGGTGACTAATCTTCATGGAGAGAGGGGCCCGATAGGCAGGCAGCTCTTCACAACATAAGTCCCTTTCTGGACGGGGAAACAGGGAATGTCACTGTTGCTGGTGACTGCAATGAAGGGGCCAGCGGGCTGGGACGCTGCTCTGGCAGACGGAAACGTCCACCGAAACCGCATTTGCCTGGCTCCCTAATTCAGGTGGAAAGTCTCTGGGAATTTTACTGGAGTTGAAATTGGAGCCACGGGAACAGGAAAAAGCTCTGGGCTTGCCGGGAGTGGCAAGGGCGGGGACAACTGAGATTGGCGTTGCTGGGGCAACAGGGACCTCCTCTGATTGCCTCATAGCCTCGTCACCTAGGCTGCTGGGCTTGGAGCTTGCTCTGTGATGTTCAAACTTGCATAGCGGAGGCTGCCCCCCCCCCCCCATCCTGGTTGGGGAAATCTGTCTCTCTCCTCCTTAAGGGGGAGATCTTCTTGCTCCGCCCGAACACCGGAGGCTTTTCCTGCCTTTTGGTCACAAAGCACCTATCTTTTCATAATCTTTGGGCCCTGTCCCCTCCCCAAACGCCCTCAGCTCATTTGGATGGATTTTAAAACAATAGGATTCAAGTTGTTTATTTTCTCAAATCCAGGACCCTGTGTTTGACCAACCACTCACATGGACCCGATCGGCCAAACCTCTGTGCACAGATTGCTAAGTTCAAAAAGATTTCAGATCTTGGGGTGTCCTTCCACTGCCAACAGGCAGAACCTGTCCCAGTTATCTAACACACATTGCAAGGGTCTCTTTCTCCTGTTTTGATCCTGCACTCCCCATGTCTCTCTAGCCTGATCAAACCCACACTTCAGTGCTCTCCCCAAACCCCATGTGTGTTCCCTCAGTGTTAAGGTGGCTGAAAGAAACTAATACTTGCCGGCTTCCTGAAGACCCTGGGTCGCGTCTCTCGCTCCCCCCACGTCACCACTCGAGGAGTTGCGTCGGCTCTTGGCGATCGGACCTGGCGTCGCCTCCGACTTTCTCTGCGCGCTTGTGCCGGTTTGCTAGCCTACAGCGGCTGGGCACCTAGTTAAGGGTGTCCCCGGACTTGTTTACTTGCCTCAAAGGGGCTGCTTCAGCTGCCTCCGGACTCCTTCTGGCTTTGAGTTCACCTTTAACTTTGGTTTGCAGTCTCCCCGAGTCCACAGGCGTTCGTGTGGGGCTAACCAGGCGGCCGGCTCAATGCAAAAAGAGGTAATAAATAGGCGGGGCCCCTCTCAGCCTTCCTGGGTTGCCTCACCTTACTTGCCTTGGAGGCGGTGGCTGTCCACAGCGGGACCGTGTTTATTTCCTCATCACAGACCCGTCTTAATACCTTTTTAGATCACGTCGATTTCACCAAATTGAAGGTAAAGTAAAACTGGGAGCTATGGAACTCCAAGTACCAAATTAACTTTACCAAGCTGCTTATTCGTGCGGGTTCAAGGATGAGGAAATTCACGACAACTGTGAAATAGGTGAAAATCAAAAGGTTTATTCTGGCACCAGCTGGTGGGCCTTTGCTGCAAGAACACAGCTGCAAATCAGGGGCAAAGGAACCCCGTCACATCTCATACAAAGACATTTATACCCGTAATGGAGTCATTTCAGTCAAGCCCACCCCTTCTTCATGGATAAAACAAGCATAATTGGCTGGTGATTACTGTTGTTACATGACATTTCATTAATCCAATAGACACTGCATAAATTATTAGCATCATCTCTCTGTCATACCTAAGAATGAGAACAATAGCCATCTATTAGTTATTTCTTTCTCACAGTGCAAGCTATCAATGCTGAGTCTCTCTGTTCCTAAATTGAAACAATATTTCCGGGTTCCCTGCCAGCAGCGGAGAAGGACGGGACTCTTGCCATGCACTGCTGTTTCCATTCACATTAAAATTCCCATTAACTTTCCTAGCTCAAACTGCACTGTTTCCACCCATCTAGCCTACAGTAGTTTAAATTGGGCACTTAATCATGGTGTTAGTCTTTCATTGCAAGTGCCTGTCTGATTTCTGGCACCAAAACCCTCTTTTTCAGAGTTGACACGCAAGTAGCATCACTCTCTGACTGTACTTTTTATGCTCGGAAAAGTACCAAACCTGCTTTAGTAGCAGTATCTGGAGTCCCAGAACTCCCAAGGCAATACCTTTTGCCTTAAGGTGCTGTTTCTAGCGAGCGCAAGGACAGGATGACGCGACAATTTCACTGCGATTCAGGAAACCAGCTTTATTGACATGACATCAGCTGATGGGCCTGCCTTCTTTGCGGAACGATGCCGCTGGAAGACAGAACCCCGATCTTTCCCAGTAAACAGATTTTATACAAACAATGGCGACAATATTTCAGTCCCTCCCTTCTTCATGCATTGTTACTGGCTAGCATTCATGAACCCATATTACTCTACCCAATTAAACAAAGCATTCATAAGCATCGTAATCTTATTTGCTGACAGACGTTGCGCAGTGTGAATTTTCATCTTTCTTTCTATGTTATCTGCCTTATGGGCAGGCTGTACTTGAATCGTTACATTTCCTACCAAATTCCCACTGGAAGCCTGCCAAGTGGAAACCTCATTTGCCATGCGCATCTCCTAACCCAATTGCTAACTTTGTAAACAAACACACGTGGTGAATGCTAAGCCAATCAAGACTGTTTCTTATCTGAGGCACATGATGTTCTCTGGGCTAATCACAGCCTGTGCTTGTGTGGACCAATCAGAGTGGATTATTCTCGTCACTGTTGCTGGCAAACTGACCCCACTATTCAGAGCCTATGCTAAGCAGCACTTTCTCCTGGCGTTTCTTCTGTTAAAGCATCAATTTCCCCTTTACCGCAACTTGGAAAAAACATCACCCAAGGAGACTTTCTCCT